>VXAA01006965.1:538-13360 GCA_013399115.1 Anseranas semipalmata
ACAAATAAATAAACAAATAAAAGGCAATTAAACTTTTAAATACATGTATTGCCATAAATGTGTAAGTTTGTTCTACATCCTTTTGGACTTAAGTGCAAAAGGAAAATTTTCTTAAAATAGCACAGTGTCAAAAATTTAGCTTTGGACTAGACAATCTCAAAACCTTTATGAAGAGAGTAATCCCTGCAGATTTTGCCAGTCTTTTCTACCCAAAGTGGTGAATAAGAGCCAGAATAGACTCGTAAGTGACCCATGTGTCCACAGTATTCATACTCTGGCATCCTTTATTGCACTTCCAACCATAACATGTAACAGGTATGTGTAAAATACTATATTTAGGAATGTAAGAACTTTAAATGTAGGATTAACATTTAATGTAATGGTTTGGATTGATAGTGTCCTTTTTCCTTTTCACCATTTCCTTGAGACAAATGGGAGAGAACAAGTGCATTAACAAAAGGAAACTTCTGATAGGCAGACAGACTCAGCTGTCAGTATATACAAAATGAAGAGTGGGATAAATCTATTGCAAATTAGATATTTTAAAATCGGATAACTAAAACCGATCTAATCATTGGAGGCTCCTTTTACAGTCAAGGGAGACACTGCGAAAGTACAATTCACGTCGTCCTAAAGGGGAAATCTTCAATGAAAGTGAATTATACCGCAAATTTCCCTATTTCTTTTTATTAAATCTACAGGGAACCACATGCTCAGAAAGAAACAAACAAATAGTCTCTCTTCCACAGCCAACTACTGAAACATTCCCTAAAATTCATACCTACTTTTCATGCATATAAGCCAAGAAATTTAGGTTGCTTGACAAAGATTTCACTGGCTTGTGTTCTAAATCAGCAAATAGGAAATTTGTGACAATGAGCACAATAGCCAATGCTGAGCTAGTTGGCAAGCTAATGGCAAGCTTGTTGAAACATTCACTCAGAACTCAGCTAACTGGAATATTAGTAGTTTCATTAATAGGCTTCATTTTAGGGAGCAATTTCATTAATAGGTGTTGTTACACTCTATTGCCATTGCACCTTTCTGCTCCTGCAAAAGAAACATTTAATTGCACCTTCTCAATCACCCTATGAGGATATATACCCTATGTGAATATATGGTCCTCCCATATCTGCAGTGTATTAGATTCAACAAATCACAAAAAGAAAGAAAATGAGGGTAGAGAATAGGCTGTTTTTTATTACATGTGGTTTTCTTCAGCGGAGAAGTTGTCATCAAAGGTAGTCACATGAAGCTCTCTTTCTGCTCAATGCAGAATACGTGTGTTAGGGTAAGTTTTGCCCCCATTTTAGGGTAAACTAAAATGCATCCTATATAAGCCTGCATCTCTCCATTGATGCTAAGGGAGTTAATAATTGAAATGTGGATGTCTATTCTAACATACAATAAACATCTCAAAAAGATATTTTCTGAATATATGAATATTCTGAATATTTTCTGAAGGAAATGACAAAATCAAAATTCTGGAAAAAAATAACAACAATAAAATAAACAAAACAAACAAAACAAAGCATCTATGAACTCTGGAGCATTTAGTACCCCTATGCAGACTAAACTGCAAACCTTTCCACTCTGAAGTGAAAAAGTATTTATTTAATGTTCCAGATATATTAATAAATAAAACTGTCTGGAATTTAACTACTACCCTATGTACATGCTATTAAAGGTATCTTTGGTAGAAGCTGTTGCAAAAGTCTCAAGTATAATTACAAGAAAAATTTTAAAATATAAATTTAGTGTCTTTTTTCACACGGTAACATTTTATTGGGCCACTTACAATGATCTTCTAGGTTTCAAAAACAACAAAAAGACCCCCCAGAAAGACCCCCCAAATCCACAAAAGCAACTTGAAAATATCCAGGGCTGGGGAAAGAAAAAAAAAAACAAAAAACAAAAAAACATAACTATACAAACCTTTATTTAATATATCATTCTATATAGTTGAGCATTAATCCTTACACAAACATTTCAAGATATTTTAGTTTGCTTGGAAATAAAACAGTTAACTTTTCTCATGAATATTTTCAGCCCTATTGCTTCTAATCACTGCCTTAGGAATACTTAAGTACAAAACTTTATGGTTTTATGTTATTTCTAATTATTTTTGCAAGCAGAGCAGATTTTAGGAACTACTCAAAATGGTCAACTTGAGATAGCCTTTTACTATCAAGAATTTAATTTTCATTGAAATCCTTTTTTTTTTTTTCATCTTCTATGTGAAAACTGTTTTTTGAAAAGGAAATATTCTTAGTGTCAAGTATTTACTGCTCATGAGTCAGACCTCAACAAATTCAGGATTTAGAATGGTGATAATAACCAGTGAGAGTGTCATGGAAACTTTGCCTTAGTCCCAACCTTGATAAATACCATGGATTTTTCTAAGCCTAAGGTTTGCAGCAATCAATTCTAAAAATATTAGTTTATCTGAAACTTTGATATGACTGGGTCAGCAGGTTTAAGTTGGAGATGAAGCTCTAGCCTAGCATGTTAAATTAACCACAGTACATTCTTAAAGCATTGAAGCTAAGGACCATGGATAAAAATGAGTTGCCCAGTATCTCTATGCCCAGTATTAAAAAGCAATTCTTCGTTCCAGGTTTTAAAATAGTTTCTGTCCTACTAAGAAGTCTTCTTCACTACGCATCACTCGGTATGCATCATAAATGACCTTAGGAGGTCTGTATTAAGCGTGGTGTATTAAGGAGGATGTATTAAGTGCGGAAGATATCCTTCCAAAAATAGTATGCAATCTACTATGTGGCATGGGATTTAGCTGACCTATATTTAGGTGTCTGTATGTGACCTGGATACCAACACAACCATTTTTTGTCACTGGAGAACTAGCCAATGGAGTCTAGAGAATTGTTCAGTTTACCCTAAAGCAGGCACCCCTGTGTCATGTCTAGACTCTGTATCTCTAGACTTCAACAACTGTATTGACTAGACCTCTGTTGGACATAGTAGGTGCTTATAGATGTAGTTCACATGTAGACCCTGAAATTAATGACACCTGAATCCCACCTAAATTAGGGTTGTTAGTAATTCCCCCCTTTTTTTTTTTTAAGTTCTCAACTTGGGAACGTAACGTGGTATTACATATTTTAAACATGTTATTTTTAATGTAAGGAAGGGGGTGGGAAAGCCAGATAGGACTGAATTGCTGCTAGGTTGCTCACTGGAAAGGGATAGTTTCTCTAACTCCATGTCACAGACTTCTACCGCTTGAACAAGAAGAACAAAATATTATGTTTAAACTGTGAGACCAAGAAATACTTTCTAGCTTCTGAGTCTTAATAAACATTCTGCTGCTTAAAGAGTTTTACAACTGGGTTCCAAAACTATTTGCTAAATATCTAAGATTAAGAGTTAGGACTCTTGGCTTCAGGTCTTTGTAGAATAACTTTTTTCCCCATCAGCATGTCCCTTTTCAGCTTTTACCTTCAATGTCTCTTTTATCTTGTGTAGGCACTCTTGTCCAGCATTTGTATTTTTTTTTTTCCAATTTTGCTCTTACCTTGGCCTTCTTCCTTTCTGTTTTGCTTCTACCCTTGCACCATCCAGCCTGTATTCTGCTTATATATGGTACTCTGCATTTTATCTGACCCGTCTTTTGTTCACCTCCTTCCATTTTTACTGTGTTCCAGTCAAACAGTGATTCTTCTTGCTTATCTACTATATTATTGCAGTAAAAAGTTGACGCCATGGTTAAATATTAACTAACACATATATTCCTTTCAGGAAGTATTTTACAGAAAGGAAAGTATACAGAGTGAAGGAAAGAAGCATGAATAATGCACTAACTTGGATGTCATTCATTATTCTTACACCTATAACACACTGTCTGAATGTTGGCAGTGAAGTATCAAGCACACAGAAGAAATGTCTGGTATTCCCATTTCCAGTTTTCACTGCCAAACCAGTTTCCAGCAGCTGCAAATTGCAAGGTAAGAATCTAGTGTCACTTTGCAACAGAACCTTCAAGAAATTTCAGGAAAAACGTAAAAGGATCTACTGAACATTATGCATAGAATCATAGAATCATAGAACGGCTTGTGTTGGAAGGGACCTTAAAGATCATCTGGTTCCAACCTCCCTGTCATAGGCAGGGATGCCACCCACTAGATCAGGTTGGCCAGGGTCCCATCCAACCTGGCCTTGAACACCTCCAGGGATGGGGCAGCCACAGCTTCTCTGGGCAACCTGTTCCAGTGCCTCACCATCCTCACAGTGAAGAATTTCTTCCTAACGTCTAATCTGAATCTACCCTCTTTTAGTTTAAAACCATTGCCCCTTGTCCTATCATTATCTACCCAAATAGAGTCCCCCTCCATCCTTTTTATAAGATCCCTTTAAGTATTGAAAAGACACAATGAGGTCTCCCTGGAGCCTTCTCTTCTCCAGGCTGAACAAACCCAACTTCCTCAGCCTCTCTTCATAGGAGAGGTGCTCCAGCTTTCTGATCATCTTTGTGGCCTCCTCTGGACCTGCTCTAACAGGTCCATGTCTTTCTTGTGCTGGGGGCCCCAGACCTGGACGCAGTACTCCAGGTGGGGCTCACGAGGGCAGAGTAGAGGGGGACAATAACCTCCCTCAACCTGCTGGTCACACCTCTTTTCATGCAGCCCAGGACACAGTGCATGCTGTTAAACTGTCCAGATGAGGAAAAATGTTCAGAGAATTGGTAGGAAGATACTTTCCTCACACTAAGAAAACCTGTTAGCTTTTATTGACTATCAAGAGAGTTAAATGATGTAATGAGAGACCAGGTTCAAGCTCCTCTACCATGATTATTATATATCTCCCTTGTTTTCAGCAACTCGACCACTCAGTCCATATTATCATATAGCTTCATCTGACTGATTAAGTGCCTCTGGTGCACATAATCATGCAAGATCAAGCACACTACAATGAACTTCAACATAGAGCTGTGCAGAATACAATATCCACATGAATATTTCCAGAACTCACATTTTGCATTGCAAAAAAAACATTATGCACCTGTCCTACCTGGGAACTGTAAAACCCTTTCCTCATCCACAAAGAAGAGGAAAGAGTGCCACATCATGGTCTTGTGATGTTTATTCTGTTGATTAAAGCCTCAGCAGCAGAAGTCATATGGTGCTGCAAAATTCTTAACTTTCATTTTAGGACATAAAAGACTCTAACACCTGACTTCAACAGACACTTGACAATGAAATCCAAGTCCATCTTCTATATTTCTAAACAATGAATGAATAAAAAAGAACCAAATTTCATGTAGGTGTTTTTAAATCAGGGTCTTGAATATGTGATATTAAAAAAAAAAAAAAAAAGTTCTTTATGTATGAGGTCAGAATACTTCAGTTTCTGAACCTTGTACCAACAAATGTGAAGACAGAACAAGTTCTCTAATCTTTTTAAAGCAAGTGCAACTATTTTAGCTATGACTCTTCCAAAATATATGATCCAAACTTGAAAACAACTTGTGAGCACAAATAGCTTATTTTTTGCCAAATTGTGAGTAACTGGAAATTGCGTTTCACTGTGGAAAGTTATGATCTAAGTAGTTTGCTCCTATGATTAGTACTTGTAATGGTAAGTTGGATGTAGAAGTAACAAACTGGACCCCTCAATAAGTTAGAGATTCTTTCATGAAGCCTTGCTCTTCACAGATGGAGTTGTCATCATGGGTATGCCACTGGAGTGGATGGCTCTCTGGCTGTGTCTGCATTTACTATAGAAAACTGGAAGATGAGGATAAACTTTTGATGTTTCAGGATCAAGGATGTATTCCTACACATGCATCTATGTATATCAGCTGTTGCCACATAGCTCTGATAATATCAAGGATGAGAATAAAACTTTGGCCATATTGGTTGTATGGACAGAACACTGGCAATGTCAAATAAAAATATGAAGTCCTGGCTTTATCACTGATATGAACACAGTCTTTTTATGAAGGACAATGGGATGCAGTGTTGAAAAAGAGGCCAGAGCTCTGTCTATTACAGTAGTTGCCATGGAAGCCAGAAATATAAGAGATGTTGATGAACCCCTGGTAATGTCAAAGATGGGGACAGAGATTTGGCTGTGTCAAATGGTTGCTATGGAACACTGGCTCTATCAGAGATGAGGTTGAAGCTCTGGCTGTGTCAGAAATGAAGATGGCACTCTGAGTATATCAGTGGTTGCCTCTGATATTTGGATATGTCAAAGATAGCCAGGAATGGACACCTGGTTGTTTCAAATTTGGGCATAGAGCCTTGTCTATGTCAATTGTTGCCATAGAGCTATTATTTTATCATAATACAGGATAAAATTTTCATCATGTCTGCTATTTATCATGTATGTCAGATGCAAGGATAGATTTACTTGTATATATATATATACAGGGCTAGATCTGACTGTGTCAGAGATTGACAAGCATCTCTGCCTGTGATCAACACTGATACATATCTTCATATGTCTGAAACATGAGTAAAAGCTATACCCATAAAAGAACTCTTGATAGGAGCTGATCGTCTATTACTCTGATTATTTCTCTAATTTATTCATAGAAAGAAGATATAAATAGGAGGAGAGAACAAGTTCTCTTTTGTGTGTGGTTAAAGTGGCATGCTGACCACAGCAGACATAAAAACAAATCTTTATACATATGAAAAGTTAAGCTTTTTATTATGTCATACATGTGTACCAAGTTATGTTAGTTAGCACAGAAATCTTACTATATTAGTGGTCATTCAGTGCTTGTTTTGTAAAAGATGTTAGTGGTTATATATGAAAATGGGAATGTACTCCTATTTTTGTCAGATGTGCATTTGAATATCTTTTCTCTGCTGGATTTCTTGTTCCAGGAGAGCAGCAGGATAATCTTAAAGTACATTGATTTTGTCCTGAAACTGCAATAAAATGCAGTTATTGAAAAAGTCTTTTGTGTTTCAGATTTTGTTCTGCAAATCTCTCTGTAATAAATGTAGTGAAAGTCTGCATATGGCAAAAAATCAGAACAATCTCATTAAAATTATTCAAGGTTCTGATCTGGTTAAGATGGCAAAGGAGTTCTGGGCGTTTTGTTTATGTATAAAATAACAGCTGTACAAAACTACTGTTGGGGAGGCCAGATTATGAAAGCTTAGGCTATAACAAAGATGAAATAGAATTCTTTGTAAGTCATTGGCAGCTTTTAAATAAGTGAGGAAGACAGATATGAACATTAAAAAAAAAAAAAAGCTAAATATCTCCTTACATGCAAGATGGATGGGTCTTTCTATGTGAAAAATAGAGTAGGTGAGTTCTGTTACTATTTGTTGTACTTACTAGTACAACAATGTTGTACTCTTTTGTAATTTGTTGAACTAGTTGTTCTCAGAATGTGATCAAACAACACAAAATACTCAAGGTATACTGAAGTGTTTTTTTTTTTCAAAGGTTAGCATGATTGTTGTCTCCGTTGCACATAATTATGGTCATAGTTAAAAGTTATGGCAGAAGGTAGTTTTGTCTTCATCAGTTGAGCCTAGTCAATAATTTTGCCTGAGATACTCTGTAAGAGGTCATTATGGCCCCTGTCTCTGTAAGAGCTTCTTCTGCTCTACCTTTAAACAGCTCTCCTCACTACTTAGTCAGTGCTGGACTGACTGGAGCTCAATACTGGAGACAGTATTGGAAGCAAATAGTCTACCTAGATGAAGCTAGATAAAAGGTAATTTTCCCAGATGAAGGGAGGGGAGGAAGGTCAAATTAAAGCTTTCTTGTGGCAATATTAGTTTCTCCTTTTAATTCTTATTAAAGAAATTGACATGATATATATAACTGAATTTTGAATAGTTGTGATCAGATCTATGACAGGTGACATTGCATATACTCAACCAGACAACATTTTAAATTGTAAAGAAAGCTGGATTAGATGTACACAACATGCCCTTTTAAAAGGCATTCTTTGTACTTTATTAATTAATACTCCGAGGTTGTTTATATTTAGCCATCAGCTCCATCTGGGCCAGCAGCAAGATACCTCATGAAGGCACAGATAATGAGCTGTTATACTTTCATATAAATGTCTTGTGTTTTATTATCAAAGTCTGTTTGTAAGTCTGTTCAGACTTTCAGACGGAGATCAAGTGTGATACAAAAGAGTAAGTATGGAAACAAGTGAATTTTCCCTTCCTTTAATAATGAAGTAATGGGGTGAAGTTGGAGGGCAAAGAGGAATTCTCCAATTCATTGTCATGTGAAAGTCTCTGCAGAATTTCTTCCTCAGCAATTCTGCATTTCTGTGAGGGTGAAATTTTAGCATTCTGCAACAAATGGCTCAAAGGCTTGTTAAAGGACTACGTTAGTTACAGCCTTCTCATGCACAGAACCAACCCCTCCATCTGTTCTTGGGCCTGAGGTCTATGCTGTGATTCTCTATCAGATATGGCAACTATGGACAGATTCTTTCCAAACTTCTGGAAAAAAAAAAGTCTTGCCAAAGTTTTTTGCATGGTTCTTAAACATGTGACTGTACTTTGCTTTTAACATGGATTCATGAATAAACAGCATGGCTGAGTCTAATTTTTCAGGATACATAGATTTTATTCCCTGAGTTCATCTTGCAATACCCAAAGAAACTGAGGATAGAGACTTTCCTTTCTGAATGATAGTGTGTTTAAAATAAGTAAATGAAAACTGTTTACACTGGGCCATTATGACCTCTGTGTTCTTTGTTTTACAACATTTATCTAAAATAAAATTGCATATTATGTTTAAGACTGTTCACCTGTATATTCTATTAAGAAGATATTCAAGTATTTGCAGTGGCAATTTATCAAACAGCCTTTATTTTGTTTACATGGCTGTAATGAGAATTTGGAAGGCAATAGATGAACTGTTAGAAAGGAAGGTATAGTTCTGATAGTAGTTGGGAAGAGTTTATTTTTTAAGCATTAGAAACAAAAGAACACACACACAAAAGGAAAGTATGGCATGCCTGTTCAGGATACAGTTCAGCTGTCAAGAGGAGAAAAACGACAGTTATATTACTCAGATGGATTTTTTGTAATCAATTAAAATAAATTATTTGCAGCTGTGACCTCTCTAAAGAAAACTTGGTCAAAAGAAGATGAAAGAATTAATGGCAGGAGATAATCAACAAAGATATTAATTTAATAGTCAGAGGCTAGAACAAGACAGATTGATTTATTGACTATATATATGCAGGTTAGGCCTCTGAGCTCACATTGCCATTTAAAAGTAGCTCTGTCCTTATGTCCCTGTAAAGAATGATGTTTTGAAGGGTACTTTGTATCCAAGGTGATTTTTTTCTCTCTCTCTCTCCCTCTGTATATATGTATATATATATACACACAGACTTTTTTTTTCAGACAGTTTTTCAAATATCAAACTACAGTTGGAAGAAGTAAACATATTGATCTGACCTTGTACACTTCAGTACAGTCTAAATTCTAATGACAGTTATACTCAGTTATCATCTAGCATTTTTTTCACAATTAATTAACTGAGAAGGAATAAAGGAGAGTAGGAAACATGAAAACTGTATAAAAAAGTGTTTTTTTTTTTCTTTTCTGAACAGTTTAGAAACAGTTTTAGAAATTTAACATTGAAGTTTTTATTTAAGAATCTATCTCAGTCCCTCTTCTGACATCTTTCTGCTCTGACCACTCTCCAATGTTGGTTAAGGCTTTGGTTTCCACAGTCATTCTTCGAGATGCAGACACCTTCATCTGCCTTTATCTGACTGTTTCTTTGCCTGGGTTATATTGGAATCCAGAGTTCATTGGCTTTGAACCTGGGAACCTTGTGTCACAGACTTGCTTTCCAGAGCCCTCTCCTCCAGTGTTGCTTATATGGGTTCTCCAAGAGTCATGTCCACCTGGAAAAAAAAAATCAGAAAATTAATTTCTTATCCTTCTTTTGCTTGTGGTCAGATCCTAAAAAAAAAAGGACAGAGTTAACACCTACTCTGAACATTGTCTATTATTAGTAATAATACTATTATTATTATTCCTTTATGCCTTTATATTTTGTTAATTTTCTTAACAGGTGCAATTAATATTTTAATTATCTTGTAAATAAAGTTAAAAAAAGGAAAACTTTAATAATTTTACCCCCAAAATTATAGGAAAAAAATATCATCTAATAATGCAAAAAGAAATAAAGATACTTAAATATACTTAAATGTATATTTAAAAAAGTATGTGAAACAGAAAAGCAATATCTAACAGTGAAAAAAGAGCGTCAAAGAATTTAGCTGTATCAGGTGGTGAAAACCAGCAGTAAGAATTTCAAAGTATACAGGTGTGTTTGTTTGTTTGTTTCATTTTTTTTTTTGCTTAAAACAGAAACCTGAAACAGTCTGATATACAGTTAGTGGTTTCCTTTCAAGCTAAATATCATGTGTGAAATCTTTTGCTACATGTAATTATGGCTGTGTTTGAAGCAATATACAGAAATAACACTTGTTAAAGTCCTGTTGGGAAACACACCGATTATCCATACGTGCTGTATTTGAATTTTACTTACACTGATTTGCTCTTATTTCTTTTAAAAGAACTATGCCCTCCCTTTCCCATTAGAATACAAGTAACAATTCATGAATTGGCTTAGTCAAAAAATAGACTGTATTAGATTCTAGTAGGAATCTGTAAATTATCTGTATTCACTTTAACTTATTAGAAATGTCTAACATTTTGAGACAAAATATAATTTCATGTGTATGTCTTTCAAAAGTTTATTTCTTCTGTAATATCTTACTGCACAGTACACATAAATATTACATCAAAGTGTTCCATGTGGACTTTTTTTTTTTTTTTGTCTGTAATAGTTGAGGGTACAGTTGGGTGCAGCTCTGTGAAAGTTAGAAAGCACTAACATTTTGACCTCAGATTAAGAAGGAAAGGGAAACAGCACATATATAACTCCCTTCACAGATTTTGAAGAAGTTTGTCTTATCCATCAAAAGGATCGAATCTTCCAAAAACATACTTGTTAGAATCTTATCCTAAAGGTTTGCTTTTTTTCTTTTTTCTTTTTTCTTTTTCTTTTTCTTTTCCTTTTCCTTTATTTATTTATTTTTTTTTTTCCCAGACAATGCAATCACAGAAGCACAGAGGCACAGAATGGTTGAGGGTGCAGGGAACAACTGGAGGTCATGTGGTCCAAGTGCACTGCTCAAGCAGGGACATCTAGAGCAGGTTTCCCAGGACCATGTCCAGACGGCTTTTGAATGTCTCAAAGAGGGAGACTCCATTACCCTCTCTGGGAAACCTGTTCCAGATGTTCAGACAGAACCTCTTGTGTTTCAGTTTGTGCCCATTACCTCTTGTCCTTTCACTGGGCACCACTGAAAGGAGCCTGGCTCTGTCCTCTTTGCACCCTCCTTTTGGGTCTTTATAGACATTAGTAAGATGCTCCTCTTCTCCAGGCTGAACAGTCTCAGCTGTCTTCTATGAGGAGAGGCACTCCAGTCCCTTGATCATTTTGGTAGCCCTTCATTGGACTCTTTCCAGTATGTCTAAGTCTCTCATACTGGGCAGCCAAGAACTGGGAACAGTACTCCAGGTGTAGCCTCATCAGTGTGGAGAAGAGGTGAAGGATCACTTCTTTAGACCTGATACTGATACTTTGCTGAACACAGCCAAGAATACCATTAGCCTTCTTAGTGGCAAGGGCACATTGCTGACCTATGTTCAACTTGGTGTCCAACAGGACCCCCAGGTCTTTTCTTGCCAGGCTGCTTTCCAGAAGGGTGACCACCAGCATGTGTATGGAGTTGTTCCTCCCCAGGTGCAGGACTTTGCACTTCTTCTTGCTGAACTTCATGAGACTCTTGTCAGTGCATTTCTTCAGCCTGTTAAGGTCCTTCTGGATTGTGGCATGGCCCTCTGGTGAATCAGCCCCTGCCCCCATTTTTGTGTTGCCTGCAAATTTACTGGGGGTGCACTCTACCCCATTGTCATTTGTTAGTGAAGATGTTCGTAACGAAGATGTTAAACAGAACTGGACCAGTATTGACCTCTGGGGTACTCAGTTTGTTACTGACCTCCAAATACTCTTTTTTATTTATACTTGTACAAGTTAGCCATTCACTTCAACTGATGCTTATTTTTTTGGTCACGTCTAGCCTTAACTTTAATCTTTCAAAACTAAGGCAAGTACTTCCAGTCTCTTGTTGAATAAGAATGATCCATTCCTCTAATCATCCTAGCAAACTTTTATTCACACATTCTGGTTAGTTTCATTTTACTTGAGCATGGGAGACCAGAATTCTGTACAGTAATTCACAGGGCAACATCTCACACATTAATAGTTCCTTATCTGTACTGAAAATTCTTCAACCAAGATAAACCAGGATTTGCAACTTTTATGGTTATTTTGGAATATTATTCTTTCTTTTCTGAGTATCTTCATGTCACCCATTCGTGGGATTGTCTTTGCCCTAGGACCTGGGTACACTTGGTGGGTGATGCAGAAGGTGGGGATATCAGGTGTGTACCTCAGGGAGATTTAACCTTGGGAGAAAACTAATCTGTAAATTAAGTTGTGTGTTATAGGAAGACACTGCAGAACCAACGACAGGTCAACTTTGCAAGGAACCGGGCAAGTGCGGCAATGACTTGAGCTGAGCTGGTGCTGGCGCCCAGAAACCCTGCTCCTCCTGTCCTGAGTGATCACCTTGGCAGATGAGACTGAAGTCGTCAACAGTTCTTATTGACATTTTGGGGGAGGTCTACAGAATGATCCTATGTATATATATATATTTGTTAAGGGACAGGGAACAGGGGTGGTAAGAATACAAATATACTGAAATATGTGGAACTT
>VXAA01006965.1:13489-41050 GCA_013399115.1 Anseranas semipalmata
TGGTGGGAGAATAACTTGTTTTCTCTTTTCCTCTGTGCTTGCGCACAGGCTTTGCTTGTATGTATATATATATACATATATATATTTGTTGTTGTTTTTTTCTCTTCTTCTCCTTTAATTAAACCATCCTTATCTCAACCCGTGAGTTTTTTTTTTCCTTCTCCCCCTCTTCCTTTGAGGAGGGGGAGTGAGAGAGTGGTTGTGGTGGAGTTCAGCTGCCCAGCAGGGTAAAACCACCACAAACTTTTATGGTTATTTTGGAATATTATTCTTTCTTTTCTGAGTATCTTCATGTCCCATTTGAGTTTTGGTGACATTTCCATTCTGTCTGTTTAATAACCTAACTGTAGTGGGACAAGCCTGTAATGACAGTAAATGTCTCTTCATGTAACTGAAGAATCACAGTATTGTTTAGGTTGGAAGTGACTTCTTGAGATCATCTAGTCCAAGTCCCTTGCCTTCTGTGCCTCAGGAATGCATCGCTAGCTCATAGTCAACTTAGTGACCACCAGGACACCCAGGTTCCTCTCTGCAAACTTGCTTTCCACCTACTCGGGTCTAAGTGTGTACCTGTGCAAGACTTCACACTTCCCCTTGTTGAATTGCATCACGTTCCTGTCAGACCACTTCTCCAGCATGTCGAGGTCCCTCTGAATAGCAACACAACCACCTGGTGTATCAGTCATTACTCCTGGTTTTGTATGAGCTGCAAACTTGCTGAAGGTACAGTCAGTTCCATCATCCAGGTCATTAATGAAGATATCTAATGGTATTGCTAGGCAGTAGTAATAGTAACAGTAAGCCCTGGGGTACACCACTAGTTGTTTACCTCCAAATAAACTTTGTGCCACTGATCACAAACTTATTTCTTTATTTTATATTTAAAACTAATTTAAGGGAATGTCCCTTAAAACCGTTTTCAATCCACCTCACTGTCCTCTTATCTAACTTGTACTTTGTCATCTTGTCTATTAGGATATCATGGGAGACAGTGTCAAAGGGTTTACTAAAGTTGAGACAAACAAAATCCACTGCTCATTCACCAAATTAGTCACCTATTGTAGAAATCTATCAGGTTGGTTGAGCAATGAGATCAACCAGCTTCCTCAGCACTTGTGGGTACAACCTGTCAGGCCCCATGGACGTATACACGTTTGGTTTAAGTGCTCTCTAACCCAGTCTTCCTACACCAAGGGTAAGTCTTCCTTGTTACAGACTTTCGCTCTGGTCTCAGTGAGCTAGAATTCCTGAAGGCTGGTTTTACTGGTACAGACCAAAGCAAAGAAGGCGCTGAGTACTTCAGCCTTCTCAGTGTCATTTGTCACCAGTTCCCCTGTGCCATTCAATAACAGGTCTGCATTTTCCCAGTGCTGTTGATATACATATAATCCTTTCTTGTTGTCCTTCACCAGATTCAGTTCAAGGTTGGCTGTGGCTTTTCTACTCCTACCCCTAAAAGACTGGACATTGATTCTCTACTCCTGTATCTAGAAAATGAGAGAAGGGGACCATTGTCCAGAGCCCTAGATCCTTGCCAGAATTGCTTAGTTTTGGTCAAACACAGCACCTAGTGGGAACAGTCTGTAGCCTCTGCTGTGCCTGAATCTCAGTTGTTTCAGGAAGAAAAAACAACAACAACAACAACAACAACAACAACAACAACAAAACAACTACAGAATATCCTATTGCCTGTTGAAGTGTTCCCCCACAAATGAAAATTTTGTTTCAGCAAAGGAAAGTGATAAAAGTATGCTCCCACACTTTGTATGAATATTTTAACTGTTGTACTGTTGCTCCGGAGTAGTGCAGAAGAGATATGACGCTGAGATTGTTAAATCTATCTACATCTCTCTATGTAAGGCCTCTAAGTACAGAGGAAGACTGCGTTAGATTGTCGTTCTTGATCTGCTTGCATGCTGGCTCCCCTCTAAGAAGTACACCATTGCCTCAGAGCACTCATGTCTTCAGTCCTGTAAAGTACTATACCTACATTGCCTGAAATTTTGATACTAGTCCCATGATTAAACACCTAACTATGGGATCTATAACTCAGAGGACATGCCTAGATCTCTCAAGCTCAGCTTGTGGCCTATACAAACTTCAGAGTGAGGCCCAGTCAGCATGGCCTCCAAGACAGTAGCTCTACTATGCTCATGAGCAAACAGAGCTCTGTCAATGACAAGCAAGTGCTTCTTGCAATTTAAAGGTACTTAAAAGAGTCATCTAAGGTCCTCCATGACAGTTCAGTAATCTTTCCTTTACAGACATCATGGCATATGCTGTGGCTGAATCAAAAGTAGGAAATACAATTACTAGAGTTTGGTAATCTTTTCTGAAAGTCAGCAGAAAATAGCAGTTAGAGAAAGCTCTGAGCTGAACTAACTCTCAGCAATCACTATGATCAGGTTAGAGAAACACAAAAGCTTCGTTCCAACACATATTAGGACTGACCTTTCTTTCTTTCTTTTTGTGTGTGTGTGTGTGTGTGTGTGTGTGTGTGTGTGTTATATTTGTGACAAACAAGATTTAAGAGTAATACAATGAAATCGGGTTAATGTTTAATACTCCTAAACCTTTCTATGGCCTTTTTCAGTTTCATTTCAAACTGTTTCAAGTTTTAGACACGTAACTTCTAGGAAAATTGCCAATCTCATGTCGGTGTCTACATCTCAGTGTTTCCAAAGCTATTTATTGTTGGTTAGTCATCCATAGATGCAAAAAGAGCATCCATACTAACTCAGGTGTAAGGTCAGATCAACCAGTATCCTGATTCCATCGTGGCTAATTGCAGAACATGAGTAGAGGAAAAGGGCAAGCATAAGACTGTTGTTGTGAACACATGGTTAGATGCTAACTATTTACTTTCATGTCATAAGGAGCTTCACCTCCCAGATCACTTCTGCAAATGGTATTTCAGATGATAGACTCAACAGCACCTTCGCATCCCTGACATTAAATGTTTTTACAGATCTGGTCTTTCCATTCTTTTCAGTGCCCTTTCAATCTCTTCTCATATTTTTTGTTAAGGTTACACATAAACACATATATACATGTCAATTCACAGTACTTTAAGTGAAAGAGGAAAAGTAGAACATTTTATTAATCCAGGATAAATATTTTAAGTGTTTCAGGTTTTGAAAAATGTTAGAAAAGGTAGGCTGACATTTAGCATATATTTTCAAAGATGCCTGTTAGTATATACACACACACGTATTTGTATACACAAATATATATGGAGTATTCTGCTTTCATTTCTTTGGAGTGAAGAAACTATTCAGAAAACTGGACCACATAGGATGTATATTTTTCCATCAAGTATGAAATGAATTTGTTTTCTACAAAGCAAAATCGAGGCTCAGATTTCAATTATATATGAGCATGAATGAGCATTTAGTGAAACAGACCATAAAGGGATTTTTGCTAGCTGAAAAATTATTCCCATTTAGGAAGAAAGCTATATTATATGGAAAAAGTCATAATTGAAATTAAAATCCTAGTAATGTTAAATTACAAAGAAAATGTTTATAGTAATATTAAAATAACTTAAATAATGGGAATAAATTAGACAAATTTGCCACTGATAATATACAATTATAGATCAAAAGCTATATTAAGGAAATGTTTTTGTAATAAAATTATAATACTGAAAAGCCTTTCTTTTTTTTTTTTTTTTTTTTAAGATATCTTAATGCATTTTATACTCTTTAAATAAGGGTTTTTATATACACATAACTCATTGATGTTTCTGAGTAATCATTTAACTTTCTTATTCCTAAATCACAATAATACCAAAATGAGTAACATATTATTTCAGAAGCATGGATGATACAACAAAGATAATGTAGGAGACAAAAATATTGGGTAAAGTTAGGAGAACATTAAATTTCATGGCTTGCTTTAGAAGGACACGTTATAAATGTGATTATGCAAATTTATTATATGGTATAATTCAATAAATATTTACAGGATGTTTTATTTTGACATGGCAGAAGCAGCAGCATTCTACAAAGGCAATGGATAATTCAGTAATATTCTAGTTTATTATTGATTATACATGCATATATACATAGGCATATATTTATATATATATATAAATATGCAGACTCATGAAGTTTAGTTCAATATAATGTAAGAGATTTGGTCCAGATTCATAATTTTAATTCAGGGTACGTTTAGATTCTTTTGTTATTCAGAAAAGTTTTTTTTAACCTGTAGATGCTTTTCATGATGATGAAAATATTCTTTAGTGTCTTTCCAGTTTCTTTCACATGAAAAAAATCTGAAATTCATTTATATCCATCTAATGATGGTGTGAAGCAATTGTATTGAGTAGTTGATTTGAAATTAAAAATACATATAAAAGCTCAAAATATAATACTATTGGAAGAGAATAATCCCTAGCCCATGCAACCAACAGGCATTGTGCTATAGCTTTTTAATAAGGTGTGCATGTAAGTGTAAGGACCACTATTTAATGATTCAATAACTATGAGTAATGCTTAATATCATAATCTCTACTGTATGAATTGATACTCTGTCTATCCAACAACTCGACATTTATTCTTCATGATTGAAAAGTACCTACTTATGGTTACACATAAACTATATGTATAAATATTCATGCACAAGCACACCTACTTGTATATGCTGGATAATGTGTATTAGCTTACAATTTATTCACTGAAACTCAGTATTGTACAAACAGTGATGAGCATAGATATTTTCAGTAGGAAAAGGTAATGAGTATCCGTATTTTGTGATCAACCAGCCTCTGGCAGGAGATGTAGTCTTTGACATTTTGTAAATAATAAAATAAATGAATTTCACTTATATTACTACAAATTAATTTTCGTTACCAGAAAGGTTGTGAGCCTATTACTTATACTGTCCTGTTCAGGCTAGAATGGTTAAATTAGCTATTTGATTTAAAATAACTAAATGCTTGGGTTGTTGTGGAGGGTTTGTATTCACTGCATTAAAATTGTACCTGTCTGTATATGTTTCTATGACAGATTTAATATAAAATACTTCCTTGTGGTGGTTTAACACCAATAGGAAGCTAAGCACCAGCACACTGCTATCTTACTCCCCCTCCTTGAAACGACAGGAGGTGAAAATATGATGAAAAAAAGCTCATAAGCTGAGATAAGGATGGGGAGATCACCCACCAATTACTGTCACAGGCAAAACAAACTCAATATAAGGAAGATTAATGTAATTTATTGCCTGTTGATAATATGCTAGAGCTCTGAGAACTAAAAGCAAACTAAAAACACCTTCCCCCTCATCCACCCTCTTCTACCTCCTCCCCCTGAGCGATGCAAGGGAATGGAGAATGGGGGTTGTGGTCAGTCCATAACACTTAGTCAGCTACTGCTCCTTCATCTTCACTGTCTTCCCATGCTCCAGCTTGCGGTCCCTCCCACAAGATGCAATCCTTCCTGAACTGATCCTGCGTGGGCTTCCCACAGGCTGCGGTTCTTCAAGGACTGCTCCAATGTGAGTCTGTACCACAGAGTCCATCCTTCAGGAATGGACTCCTCCAGAATGGGTCCCCCACATGCTGCAGCCTCCACCAGATCACCTGCTACTCCGTGGGCTCCTCTCCACGGTATACAGTTTCAGCTTGGAGTCTGCTCCTGCAGGGGCCGCAGCCTCCTTCAGGCCAGATCCACCTGCTCCACTGTGGTCTCCTGCATGGGCTGCAGCATGGAGATCTGCTCCACTGTGGTACCCATGGGCTGCACAGGGATAGCCTGCTCCACCATGGGCCTCTCCATGGGCTTCTGCTCCAGCACCTGAAGCACCTCATCCACTCCTTCATTGACCTTGGGACAGGGATGTTTCTCTCACATTTTCTTATTCTCTCCCAGCTGCTTTTGTGCAGCATTTTTTACTCATTCTTAAATAAGCTTTCACAGAGGCGCAACCAGTGTTGCTCATTGGCTCAGCTCTGGCCAGTGGTGGGTCCCCTTCAGAGCCAGCTGGAAACTAGCTCTTTATCTAACATGGGACAGCTTCTGGATTCTTCTTACAGAGGTCACTCCTGTAGCCTTCCCATTACCAAAACCTTGCTTTGTAAGTCTAATACATTCCCACATTAAAAGGACTAAAATGTCACAGAATCACAGAATCACAGAATCACAGAACCATTTATGTTGGAAAAGGCCTCCAAGATCGTCCAGTCCAACCTATGACCTAACACTAACAAGTTTTACACTAAACCATGTCACTAAGCTCTACATCTAAACGTCTTTTGAATATCTCCAGGGATGGTGACTCAACCACTTCCCTGGGCAGACTGTTCCAATGTCTCACAACCCTTTCTGTAAAGAATTTTTTCCTCATATTTAACCTAAACCTCCCCTGGTGCAACTTTAGCCCATTCCCCCTCATCCTATCACCTGGCACGTGGGAGAAGAGACCAATCCCCACCTTGCTACAGCCTCCTTTGAGGTAACTGTAGAGAGTGATAAGGTTGCCCCTGAGCCTCCTCTTCTCCAGGCTAAACAATCCAGATCCCTCAGCTGCTTCTCATAAAACTTGTTCTCAATGCAGTTTATGTCTAATAAACAGATCCATACCACATAACTTTGCAGTTTGACTAAAAATTGTTCTTTTCCCAAAAAGTCATAAAATTACTAAATTATTTTACAGTTAATACATAAAAAAAAAATGGAGTTTAAGCATTAAAACTGCATTTGCTCCAAAATAATGCAAAACTAACTCACCAGAAAATGAAAGTTTGCAGTGTGGGTTTGCTATATATTCACATTAACACTTACAGGAGAAATCAAACATCCAAATAATTTTACTTCCAGAAATAAATGTGTTTGGTGTATTTATTTTTTAAATTTTATTTTATTTTATTTTAATATTATGTGAAACAAGAAGTAATGGTAAGGAAAGACCTTGTGCTTTACAATGAATCATGTAATAGATGGTGATAGAAACATTTTAGAAAGTCCTCTAATATTCTGAATGAAGAAAGACAGTTAATGTTTCAACATTACAGAAACTAGAAATTACCTAGCCCTGCAGTTAATCTTACAATTTTGGCAACTGCATTCTTCTCTAAAAAGCTCCAATCTTTAAATGTTCTATGTGTATAAAACATTTTTAAAGGTGTATGTACTATTTATACTTTCAGCTTTAACTTAAGGGAATGTTGCCTACTTTTTCAAATTGAAATTACTCTTGTCATATGAGCACAAGTGTTCTCAATATAATTGTGATCGAGGCAGACATCAACCCTTTAAAACATCTTCATATCAGTTTTCTATAAACTTTGGAAAATGTGCCTGTTTTTCAGAAGCATGATTGGACTTCTATGAACTTGTTTTGACACAATACAAGATGAAAAAAAATAACCTTTGTAAATCAGTTTTAATCCACAAGAAACCACTCTCTACTTTTTTTTTTTTTTTTTTGTCATTAAAACTGCCATCTGATTTCTCAGATTCTTGCTGCAACATTTTGTCTATCAAAAATTCAAGCAAAATCTTCTAACATAGTCTTCCTTCTGCTTTTCTGTGCATCTTTTCATTTGAAACTAGAGGAATTAGAAAGCCAGAATAAAAGGCATGATAACCTATTTTGGAATCCTTGTTGTAAAATATAGTGATACGGGAGTTAAGTACCCTCACTCTGAGCATGGAAAAAAACAAGTTTAAATTATTTCCATTGCCCAAAGGGAGTTAGTTTCATACTATCCTCACACAAGAAGATACAAGATATCCTAATTCCAGGTTATAGGCTATTTGAAGCAAAGAGGAAACACTATCAAACCATCTTGTTAAAGACTTTTCAGAGACAAAAAGGGTGGGATTCATCTGATTTGATGCAGATATTTGTAATACAGATGCCTACAGCTAAGCTAGTCATGCTAAGTTATAATTACAGGTAATACAAAGAAACAAGAATTTTCTGTCTCATTATTCATCTCATCCTAAAGAATTAAGTGATGAAAGAAAAACACACACACACACACACACAAAACTTTTTGTCTCTATTGACTGTATAGAGAGCTTAGTACACTAGATTCTCTCCAGACATATGGATGCCTACGTTTTGTGAAATGAAACTCATGAAAACAGTTAAATATTCTTTGGTGCAGATTTAGAAAAAAATGAGTGAATGTGGTCCTGGCCCTTAACTAGCAGTTCATCATTATCAGATGTGAATAATGTAGACTTCAGTCCTTCCTTCACTGAATATTAAAAAAGATTTGTGTTTCCCAAATCCATTTATAATTGTCTGACACGTCTTTTAAATGTCTTTTTCTGATACATGGACCTATATGTGCATGTTGTAGGAGTAGCTAGAAATAATAATAGTCCCAAAACCTAATACTTATTTTTTAAGAATTTTAAAAATAGTTATGTTTAACCAAATTGAAATAAATGTCTCCTTCTTCATCTCTAATGGGAGAGAGTAAAGGCAGATAGTGTCGCTGTAGAAATGGATCTACTATTTCCCTTGTTCTTCCAAAGCTGGTGTGCAGGAGAAAGTACAGTAATAAAAAAAGAAGGTAGACAGATGTCATCCACATGCAAAAGGAGTGTTCATCTTCTAAAAGGACCTCTGCAATAAACACAAACCATGTCTTATTAAAGTAACGAAAACTAATTTGGCTTATCAGGGGTAGAAGACCCGCCAGAGTTTTATGAAACCTTTGACAAAACTCAGGATTTGAAGAAACACAAATTTATTACATAAGTGGTTCCTTTAATATTATCTTTTTGAAATAATAAAAAAATGGATTTATTTCATTATTCTATTTTATATTTTATGTATTTTATAAGGATAAATTATATCCTACCAAATTTCTTTCAAATATCTAAGCCAACTGAGAAGACAGATTAAAAAAAAAAAAAAAAAAGTTAATAAGGACAATATTTAGTAAACTGAAAACTTCCTTCAGAAAAGTGGTAACAGTGGTTAAATTAGAGAACCTTGATGCTATTTCAAGATACAATAATATTCATCTGTTTGCTCTCCTAGGAGAAAAGGGAGTTGAAGATTATATTGAAAAGCTATTAAAATATTTTTCACTGAATTAAAAGTTACTTAGACTTTTCTGAGTTTTTTGAAATTATTGAGGGATGAGAGTGCTTACTACACATCACAGGGTTTTGTCACTCACCAGATTATCACATGACCTATTAATTTATAATCCAGTGTTGTTGCAAATATCATGGTCATATGCTATCCGACTTTTCAAGAAGCACAGTGTTCATCACTAGCACTAGCTTTGGGTTGACCAATTCTCTGAAGTGTTTGTGGCCATCTGGCTAGTGCTGCACAGATTTCTGCTCCAGACATTCTGAGAGGTGAAGTCTTTCAGGGACTTTCTGATGACTAGTGTTCCTATTCAGACTAGTATTAAATGAGAACTAATAAAGCATAGCAAAGCTAAATGATTTCTGTTTCTAGATTACTGCCCAAGGCTTAGCATGAAAGAAGACATTGAATTAAAAGTGCAAAAGAAATAGCAATATTCTGATACCACATATTTTATGTCCTTTCTTTTAAAGTAGTATTTGAAATTCAAAGAGCACTTGCATAAGTTATTAACTGAAAAGTAAGTTTTCATTCATTAGTGTTGTTCCTTCTGATACATGAGACATGAAAAACTTGTCTCCTGTCTAGCAAACAGCTTAACCACAGGTGAAACTTAAAGCATCCAATCATGCCCATAGACTAGAAGGTAATTACTAACATTAAAAAGATACACATAATTAAGTCCCCCACCGGATGTGGAAAGAAAATGTCAAAAACAAAGCTCATCTGGAATTTTATTCTTCATTATTTGTGCAACATGTCATTCACAATTCAGTTTTCCTTACTGTATGAAAAAGTAAGCATAAGCTTTGAAAGGTCAGAGTATATGAAAATTCAGCTGTTATTCCCAGAGAACAGACGGGAACATCTATTTTAAATTGGTAATTTGGTGATGTTAACTTGATTTAAAGAGATTTCTGGATTCACTAAACCCTGATTTAGGAAGAAGATGAGACATAAGTGATTTTACGCTATTACCTCTCATTTCCACTATTTTTGTATTATCTTATCCGAAGGAGGCTGTGGATAACACAATTGAGCCCATGTAATAGCTCACCAGAATGGAAGGTCACCTTTTTTTTCTCCCTTCTCCCATATTCTCTTTTACTTCTCTTTTTTATAGTTGGCTTTTGTGCTTGATTAAGTTCATGGTGAGCTGATTCAGCTCATTAATCTGAAAGAAAATTAGCCTAAGCCTAATGTTTGAGAGAGAGAGAGAGAGATTTATATAATTTACTGGTTTAACAAGCCAAAGCATCTATCTGAACAAGGTGCACAAACAGGAGCAGGAGAGGGAAAAGTTAGAGGGACTGCCACTTCTTTTGGCTGCATGTTGTTAAATCATCACAGCTACATAGTCTGAGCACACCCTGAATGTCCTTTTTCAGCCCCTGTTCTGTGAAGGCAACTGAAGCATTACCTTCACATTAAATACATGAACAGTTCATCTGAAATCTAGGGACTTTTCAATGTAATTAAGTTAGTTTCATGCTAAAGTGTTTATTCTTTGTTCACGTAAAGGTAAAATGTTTGTATATTTGTGAAGTCGTCAATAATAGAAAGTAAAGTCAAAGAAATTATTTCAAAAATAAGCTAATTCTGTAGGCTTTTTTATCCTCGCTGAAGACAAAACAGTTGTATTTTGTCTTTGAAATGTTTCTTTTACTGTGCTGTTGCCAGTGTTCATATGTGCAGGAGTGTGAGGAATTCACAGTAACAAAAGTGGCAGTTTATCTGAGTCCTTTTTAGCATCAACAGTGGGGAAAAATGCCTAAGGGTAAAAAAGAATGTTGTGAATTAGGCCTTTGTCAAGTGGAGTTAGCTGCAGACTTTATAAGGAAAACAAGATTTGACAGAAGTGTAAAATGATGAAAATCTTAAATTTATATCCTTAAAGCTTATTGATAACACTTGCAAATGCAGATTCAGACTCCAAATCTCTAATATCTGCTAGTGAATAATGGTTTGTACTGATGGTCCTAGCCAAATTAATGAGTGAACATTTTTTTGTGGGAACAGTTTTTTTTTTTTTTTTGGTGAGCAGTTACCGTTCAGGGAAACAGAGTGTTTTCAAATTGGCCCTTATTTCCCATCAGTATGATTCATCCTGGTAGGGTGAATATCACTTTTCAGACAACATTAGAGATCCTTTCAGAAGGACTGCTTTCTTACTTGCTTATTTTGGAACAAGAGTTTCAAGACTAGAAGGAAATCCTTGCAGAATTACTGCTGATCTTGGAATGTAAAAATCCATTATGCTGTGGTTTGAGAGTGTAAGAGAAGAGTGCCCTCATTGCAAAAGGCAGAACAGTCAACACTAGAATTTTATATGGAAAACAGCCAATAGATGATGACATTGATCTTTCCTGAAAAGAGAAACTGCCTACTCCTCACTGATAACCAGCAGAGTTGTTGTGCATATTCTACAAATTTTCCCTAGCCATTCATTCTATAAATACATAGGTATTTACATTCAGGGCTATACCAGGCTTTAAAATGCTGTTTGCCACAGGAAGTCAAGCATCCACAGTTCAGAATTCCCTGGCTGTATATTTATCATTAACATGTGGAATCCTCTGCAAAGAGCCAAGCAATATAATCTAGTCTAAAACCACATTAATAGAAAATAAGATTGCACAGTTAAGTACCAGGAAGTCAGGAAATGGCAACATTAAGGCAGTAGGTGTAACCTTGTCTGTTTGTTTTTAGATGTATGCATTGTGAAACACACTTCAGTGCTATAATCATATCCTGTTCATTTAATAAAACTGTTGTCTCATGCACTACACAGTTTGGCTCTGCAGACTGAAAAAAAGAAAAAAAAAAAAGAAAAAAAAAAAGAAAGCAGGAATTCTATCTTTATGTTTTGGTAATTTATTAGAAAAAGAAAGATATTTCTTACCTAACCAAAATGATACACTTCACTACATATGCAACTCATCATTTTAAAGAAAAAAATTTACTTATCTGAATACATATATATAGATCTTGTGTGTGTTTCTGTACATACGTGTGTGTGTGTGTCTTTCATTTACTAAGCAACACTAACACTGTGACATTATTTCCAGAACAAAGACCTAAAAAGAACAAAAATAAAGCAATTTTAATGTAATATTTTTCCTTGTTTTGCTGCTACCTTAGAGGAATTCAGAAATTCCACTATAGCAGGCTGAATTAGAGGATTACCCACAGGTTCATGATCCATATGGACAAGCTGACAGTTTTCTAGTTGTGTTCTGAAAAATAAAATAATAATAAAAAAAAATCAGTATTTATTTGAGAGGTTTGTACTGGAAACGTCAAAGTTCTCTTAAACTATGGGCTTTCCTGGTTCCACTCTGACATATACACACTCTGTGAAATAGGACAAAGTGCCTTGTAAATCACAGGAGGCGTGCTGATAAAGTAATAATATAGCCTTACAGTGGCACTATATTTCTTATATGTTTGTATAAATAAATATGGAATGTTTATGGAATAAGATCCTAGTAGCAGTGTAGTCAATGGGAAAACTGTCATTAATTTCAGTAAGACTATGGTAAGCTTTTTGTTAAATATTCCCACATGGGCTGACCATAATTTATGTTGTGAAAGTACCAGCAGTTCTTAAGATGTCATCTAGGATTTTTATTCTTCCATTTAAGCCACTTAAAAATTTAGTACTCATTCAGCAAAAATAAATATTGATTTCTATCTATGAAAGAACATTTAACTGTGATAAAGTATCACAATACTATATCTATTTATAAGAAAATATTATGAAAGATGGAGAAATACTAGTTATCTACTAAGGCTTTCCTAGAGCTGGTGAATCAGCACAGCAGTATTTATCCTTCACCTTTTTTGTTTGTTTGTTTGTTTTAAGCCAGTTGTATCTACAGTGCTGTTTTTCTCTGTGATTTCTTCACAAATTGGTTGAATGCCTTTATCCCTCTGTGTATCCCCCAGGGGACTTATTCTGTAATTCTAAGCAACAAGACACTTAAAAGCAGAACTTTCTGGAAAAATATGTCTAAGTAGTAGTTATACGGTAACATACTTTTCCAAAAGGTGGTGAAACATCAATCTCCATGACAGCATAGTGTTAAACAGTTGGAATAAGAACATTTATAAAGAAAAAGCACACTTTAAACTAAGCCATTCCAACTCAAGCACATGCTTTCAGCTTCATTGCTTTTTGTTGTACTCTTGTGCCCCCCATCTTTCATTTCAAGTTGCTTATGCAGATTGTCAGGTATTTGGGTCAGGGGCCCTGGCTCCAAGTCTGATCTGGCTCCTTGTCTTCAAAGCTGTCTGTTGGTGTAACAGAAAGCTGCTCATGTGAGTCTGAGGCCAGACGTGGACCTATATCTGCATTTTGATAAAACCCTCAGTCGGGGATCAATTTCTGTGCAGAGAAAACACACTCCAACTAATGAAGAATGACTATACAGATTCTCAAAAAGGAACCAGAAAATATTAAGATAATGAATCATACCTACAGTACAGTTTCCTGTATGTTTCTTTTTGAACTCTACAGAACGCCCACCTAATCTTTGAAAAGTAATGAATTACGAGTGCATTTCAGAATTGTAAAAGCATAAATATGACCCACATGGATCATTTTATTCCTAGGAGAAGAACATCATGTTCCCAACATTTTTTTTTTAAATACATTCTTCATTTATTTTATATTTATTGAAATATGTGCCAATGTCTTTGTCTCTGGATGCATTTATAATTTGAAAACACTCCCTAATTAGAGGTACAGAGCAGGTGCCAATGCCATTCTGAGTTCAGCTGATCTACAACAGCAGTTACCAACCTATTACTTGAGCCTGAGAGTTAAAAAGACAGTTGCAAGCAAGAAACTGTAATGGTTGGCTCTCCAGGGTAAGAAAAAGCATGGGAAAGTACATAAAAGGGAGAAAGGGCATGATACTACTGTAAAGAATATAGGGACTTATGGAACATGGTTGTTGGTTATTTTAGTTAGTTTAGTTAGTTGTTGGTTAGTTTAGACTGTAAAGAAAAGCTTGATTTATTTTTTTCTTTTCACTTTAAGTCTCCACAAATATTCGGTGAGCTTGTCAATAGCACAGAAAACATGTTAATCATATTTATGGATAGTTATTCTGTTAAATACCAGAACTCACTAAGGAATAACAAAGATAGGTCATGTAGCAAAATTCCTTCAAATAAAAACTGAGTTCAGAAATCAGACTCAGATTGAGACCTACAAGTTAGGAGGACTCTACTGTGTTAAAAAAAAAAAAAAATGGGGGGGGGGGGGGGGGGGGGAATTATTTCATTCTTATTATTTTGTCCTCAATAACAGCAGCCACCAGTCCTGTCCTCTGCTCCTAGCTGAGGTACAAACTTGAAATATGATCAATAGTATTAATAATTAATGACTTCTGATACAATATTGGTAGCTCATTGACAGGTTTGGAGAACAAAAAGAAGTTCCATGAGTTGTTAAAAGTCACTCAGATTACTCAGAATCTTGAAAATACAGCTGTTGGTAGAACTGGAAATGTTACAGATACAGCCTGTATTATCCCCTTTTTATAGTGGTAACTTTCAAGCAATCTGTGCAGAGGTATACAGGGAAAAAATAGCATAGCAGGAAAAATGGTAACTGAAAACAGACAAAGGTGCTAGCTTATTTATTATTTTCACCCATTGCTTTACATATTCTTAAATATTCTGGGGAACTGATCAGAAAAAAAAATGTAGAATTTCACATTGTGTTGAAATGTTTTACAACACTTTTCTCCTCAAGAATTTTTATGCGTTCCCATTAAAAGCACTACATTCTTGGGCAGGTCTTATTTAAGATAAGTCACGAACAATTTTAGAACCTTGCAAATAACTTTAAAGCACTAAATTCTTAGCTTTCTTTCTAAGTGTGTGTAAAAAATACTGAAGGAAGCATGTTATTTTAAGCTGATCTCTTGTAATGAATTTATGTTTACACTAAAAAACAGAACTTTCTGGTAAAATATATCTAAGTAATAGTTATACTGTAACATACTTTTCCAAGATGAAACCATCTCCAGCCTGTCAAGGTCCTTCTGGATGGCAGCATAACCCTCTGCTGTATCCACCACTCCCCACAGTTTTGTGTCATCTGCAGACTTGCTGAGGGTATGCTTGGCCCCATCGTCCAGATCCTTAATGAAGATGTTAAACAGGACTGGACGCAGTGTTGACCTGTGCAATACACTGGTTGTGACTGGCCTCCAACTTGACTTTGCACCACTGACCAGTACCCTCGGTGCCCTTTCTGTTATTACTCAACATTTTTTTCTAAATCAGTGAGTATATCTACAGCCTTAACGTCACTGTCAGGCCATCAGTCTGACTGCAACAAATTTCACAAATAAACAACACAAGCATTCAAAACAATCGCCTATGATTCAACTTGATTTTATGAACCTGGTGGACAAGTTTCCCTTAAGTTCAAAGTGGGTAGAGGAGAAAGGAAGCCTTGGAAATCTCCATTTAGAAATCCTGTTTATTTACCTACATTAGAAATCTATTGCTGCTTCCTAAGTAATCAGTCTTTCTACTCAGAGAGGAAGAAAAGGCTCACTGTAATTTTGCAGATTGCTTCATATTTCTAATATAGTCTCAATTTTCACAAGTTTAAATTCTGAATAACAAGGCTACAAGTAGTATTTCTCACTTGTTTGACAACTAAGTGTGAAAGAAACTTTAGCAGAATAAGTACTTCATATACTCAACAAAATCTGGGTGGCAATTGGCTAGAAATTATTGATTCACAATTAGGAGAACAAACAGAAGTCTCCTTCACGAAAGATAGTTATTTCTGAAAAAGAAAAAGAAAAAAAAAAAAAAAAGGAAAGAAAAAAGGATTCTATTCCTTCTGAAATCTAACAGCACAGATGAAAGTTTCTCTACCATCCTTTGTATACCACAAACTAACTTTCCATCTTTTCAGTGACAGAAACTTTTTGCTGCAACGGGACAGACTATGAATCTCTTTCCACATTTGTTTGCAGCTACTCAAAATGTGTAAAAAACATGCTGTGAATAATAAAATAAGTCAATGATAGATGCATCCTATGGAGCTATCTGTTCCAGGGTGCAAGGGTACTTGAATCAGCAGATCTGTTTTATCAGATCAATGTTTTATCATATGTGACTAGTACTGTTCAGAGATTGTGCTGGTGTGAGATCAGTGATCCATTCTATTCCTCGGGGTTTACTTTGACAATCAATCACTTTCTTGTGTTTTTCCGTGGTAAGGACAGAATAAAATTATTAAACATAATGCAGAAGTCAAGAATGAGAATGTGGAGCACATGGTGTATGAAGGAGGAAAATGCCAGCAGAGAATGTAAAAGATAAAGCTAAATGCTTGCCACTCCAAAGAAACTAACATGAATTGACAGTCTACATGTAAGAACTTTAGGGGCCCGTTCTTCTAAAAATTGCCTGAATGGAGGCACAGATTTGCATGCATGAGTGAGTAGGTATATAAAAAGGGCACATCACACACCTTTTGAATATGGAGTATCTATTGGATTTATGGGCTTATAGGACTTCTGTAGGAAGGTATAAGACTTATGCAAAGTGTAGGTATGCCCAATGGTTAAAGGGTGAAGAAGAACCTGTACAGAAATATATCTCTTGTCCCATTTCCAATCTAATCACAGAGCCACAGAACAGTTAAAGTTGGAAGGCACCTCTGGAGATCAAATAGTCTAATGATCCTGCTCAGAGCAAAGACAGCTAAAGCAGGTTGCTCAAGACCAAGTCCAGTCAGATTGTGAATATCTCCAAGGGCAGATGCTACAGAACTACTCTGAACAACCTGCCCCAGTATTTGAAGAAAGGAAAAAATAAACATCAGAAATATGTTAAATGATCAAGTGGGGACCAGACAAAAAATGCTGTGTCTGAATATCGTAGGCACTGAGAAGTTGCAGGTACTCCAGAAATAAATATGTAATATTTGAACTCTCTGAGCACCATAAGAGAGCAGGTGTTTTCAGGAGAGAGAGTAGGCAAGCAAATAACTCAGAACCTCACTCAGTTTAATAGAATCAATCCATTATTCCATGTTCTCAAGACTTTGCTGTTAAAAATCCTGTAGATGAATATTGTGAGAATGAAGGTCCAAGTTATTTACCTATGAATCTTTGTTTCAGAACAGCTACAGACTGTACAGAGACTTGCCATTGTGCCTTAGGTTACCGAAAATCACTTATCAGAGAAGGAGAAAATAAATTATATCTCCCATCAGTGAAAAATTATAGATTTTCCAGTATTTCAAGTGGAATTCATCTCAGCTAACTGCAGGTATCTAGGTGATGTCTACATCTAGTAAGACAAGTTTATAGCTATGGTAGAAGAAATAGTACTGTCAAGCACTTCCAGATGATTTGTCTAGGGTGCCTGTTTCAGGATGAGATAAATTGTCCTTAGGATGTGCCTGATTCTTTGTGTTGACTATGACAAAAAGGTGAACAAACTAAAAAAGTTAGATGCCTAACTTTTAGACATCTCAGGACAGGTGGGTTAAATGTATTTAACTATACAAGACAGTCAAGAGGAGGAGCTATATCCAATATAAACCATTGAAGCTGAAACAAAACTTTCTTAGAACAAGAAAATGGGATGTTTGGTTATAGTCACAATTAGAGGATATACAGTATTAAAAATTCTTTTCTTTATTTCATTCCTTCAGGAAAAATTGAAAGAACCTGGAAAAAAAAAAAAAAAAAAAAACAGAAAAAAGTCTTCTCATAGCTACCTGTTTTGTTTCTATATTGGTTTAATTATGAGAATGACTCTGAAAAATAAGAGATACTGCTTATTCTAGACAGCAGTATACTTTGGCAGGCTTCAAAAGGAAAATGTAGAGTCACATTTCCAAAATTCAGATAAACTTCAGAAGTAAGGGACTTAGATTGCTTAAAATCATATTCTTTAGGTTTATAATCCAATGGCATTGTGTCATTCTTTTGCTGTCACTGTTTCTGAATATGTCAGAAATAAAGAATAAATAATGAATAAAGAAGCAAGATCTGTAGAACAAGATCTATGTTTTTTGGTATGGACAATCTTCTACATGCTGCCATTCTCTATGCAGCATATAAATACATTAAGGTACAGCAATAAAGAAAAATAAGCCTTTTCTTTTCCTATTCAATTCTTCTGCCATTACTTTCAAACCAATTAACATCCTTAACAGACCATTAACAGTCTTTCAGAAATGTGTCAGCAGAGTCTCTCTCTTCATTACAGCAAATACCCATCCAATCGTTATATTTTTTATTCTGCTATTTTGTGTTTTCAAAGAAAAACAAATAAATAACGTAATATAGTGTGGCTGGGAAGGACACTAGAGGAAACTCATACTGAAGGCAAACACCATACAGAGCCTTCTAAAACAATGTGGATTATAATTATTTCAGTTCTTCAGAGTTTTAAGTTTTCTTTCAGCAGCGAATTAAGGGTATGATAAATACACATTTGTCAGTTCAGAAAAGAGTTGACCTCAGTTCATTTTTCATTTTGCACACATATAAATGGGTATGCAAGTTACAAATAGGAGAATCACGTTCAGGGATGCTTAAAATATTGTTATTATACATTATTATTGTGATTTTGCTGTATCTTTCCTATATTTGTACTCAGAAAGCTACTGTTTCTTTACATATCATTTACCCTGAAGAGGAAAATAAATAAATAAATAATTAGATAGATAGATAGATAGATAGATAGATAAATAAATAAAAGGTATCTCACCATTAGATGGGAAAACCCAGCAACAACTGCTTCATGAAAGATTGGAACAATGAATCGTGCATAAAAGGTACAAAGAAAGTAAGGCAAGGTATCCTTGGAATATATGAAAAATTACACATTTGTTTGACCAGAAGAAGAAAGTGAGATTTTAATGCCATGAAAGTAAAAGAAAAGAAATTCAGAGATATTACTATTATTCAATGAAAAGCATGTGAGGCAAGAGAAAACTGCATAGCAAACTGTGATGAAAGAAGTTACAGAAAAAAATAAAATCCCAAAAGGATGTGAGGCATAACCAAGAAACTGGACAGTCAAGAGCAAGAAGCAGTATCTGTAACTGAAGACAAAAAATTAGTAGCTATAACCAGAAGCTAACTCAATTTCAGACAGCTATGGGAGCAAGCATAGATGCATCTTCATTCATTACAAGGGGCATACAGCTGCACAACTACTGTATATGACTTTGTTAGACTTCCCCACTTATTCCTAGGATAAGATAACTCTGAAGACCTGGACTACACATACCTACTGGTGTCTTGATGTCAACAACAGAACAAGAAGAAAAAAAAAAAAAATAGAAGAAAATTTATCACAGAGAAGTAAGTTGATAAATAACATGGAGTACCAAAGGTAATATTTTGTCACTAACTGATTTATACATTAATATATACAACATGACCTAGCGACCATAAAGACTACCTATAAACATAATCAATATTGATCTAGGAGAAAAAATTCCCTTGCAATACCAACCTACTCTGCCTAAGTTTCTCAGTATTTTATGAAAATAAAGTGTTAAGGACTCCCATTGAAATAGTCTACGGTCACAAAACGAGATTTTGTGCAGAAGAACAAGTTGTCCTCAAGCAAAGAGGCAACACAGTCAAATATTAAGGAAGAATATGTAGATGAAAAAAAAAAGTTCAGCACAACAGCATAGACATTCGTAAAGTATTTGATTATTTTTGATCAAGCCGGTGATGAAGAAGCTAGTATCATCAAGGGAATAGTCATTTTCTTAGATAAACTCCAAGGGAAGGAAGAGCACACATGACTATTGAGCAACTGATTTTGCACAGCAGTGCAGGTAAAAGAAGACTTTTTTACCTTTTATTTTCTTATAAAATTTTATATCAGTTGGAAGCATAACCTCCACTTGGAGGAAAAAGGCAACTGTTAAGATGAAAAAGACCACATTTAACAACAACACAAGACTACTTGCAACTACCCACAAAATAAAAATAAAGTAAGAGTAAAAAATTTTGAAATACTTGATTTTAGGTTCCAAAGAAATTGTGGGGACCACAGGTTTTACGGCACTGTTAAAGAAGCAGAATAGAGTTTTTTAACCAAACATAACCCATAGGCCAACTGTATGAAGTTCAACAAGGCCAAGTGCTGGGTCCTGCACTTGGGGCACAACAACCCCAAGCAGCGCCACAGGCTGGGAGATGAGTGGCTGGAAAGCTGCCTGGCAGAGAAGGACCTGGGAGTATTGGATGATAGTCGGCTGAATAGGAGCCAGCAGTGTGCTCAGGTGGCCAAGAAGGCCAACAGCATCCTGGCTTGTATCAGGAACAGTGTGGCCAGCAGGACTAGGGAAGTGATTGTCCCCCTGTACTCGGCTCTGGGGAGGCTGCACTGTGTTCAGTTTTGGGCCCCTCACTACAGGAAGGACATCGAGGTGCTGGAACGTGTCCAGAGAAAGGCAACGAAGCTGGTGAGGGGTCTGGAGAACAAGTCTTCTGAGGAGTGGCTGAGGGAGCTGGGGTTGTTTAGCCTGGAGAAGAGGAGGCTCAGGGGCAACCTTATCGCTCTCTACAGCTACCTTAAAGGAAGCTGTAGCGAGGTGGGGATTGGTCTCTTCTCCCAGGCACCAGGTGATAGGATGAGGGGGAATGGGCTAAAGTTGCGCCAGGGGAGGTTTAGGTTTGATATTAGGAAACATTTCTTCACTGAGAGGGTTGTTAGGTATTGGAACAGTCTGCCCAGGGAAGTGGTTGAGTCACTATCTCTGGAGGTCTTCAAAAAATGTGTAGATGTAGAGCTTAGTGATATGGTTTAATGGTGGACTTGGTAGTGTTAGGTTATAGGTTGGACTGGATGATCTTGGATGTCTTTTCCAACCTAAACGATTCTATGATTCTATGATAAACACCTATAATGCTATCCTCCTAAATTCCCTTTACAGTTAAAGGAGGGAAATCTGCGTTTTTCAGGATTATTTATCTCACATGACTATAGACATCCAAGTAGATCTGACATGCCACTCCCTCCAAGTGCACTTTTTCCCTTCTTCAACTTTAATGGAGTCAAGAATGCATACCTCAGATTTTGAAACGCGTACTTTAGGTGTCCAAAAATAAGTGAGAGGAATTTAAATGTGTATAAAGATCAACTGAAATGGCTTAGCCATTACAGAGGACTGGCCTAGCTGCTAACATGCTAAGAGTACAAGGGATTATAGCCAATGTTAAAATGAAGTCCATATGATTTAATCCATTCTATAATAAGAAAGGGAAAATACCCTTTCATCTGCATAATAAAGGTTTTGCAGAACTCTTTACCAGTACTTCAGAATGATAAACTATTATTAAAGTTTCAACATAAAAACAAGTCAAAATCTTTTCGAAGCCAACATTATAAGGCACATTCTTGCTGTGTATAAATAAGCAGAGTGTAACAGTCCATCACATAGGAAAACCTGCCAAAATTAATTGTGATACATGAGCAGAGAAGGTCAGAGACAATCTGTTCACATTTGTCAGCAGTTTGCAGAGTGCGATTTTTTTTTACCCTGAATGAAACATAAGTACATAGAGAAACACATATACATATACTTATATACATAAAACTATAAAAGTGGTACAGTTTATTCCACAGCAAATAAAACTGATGAGATAACTTCTCCTTTATATGATGGTCTCAGATCAAAGCAGAAGGAACAAGCTCATTTAATGTAAATTGTCATTTCTGTACTGAAGCAAATGAAACACTTCTAATTTTTACCACAATAGGAACTGACCTGAAATATCCAAATATTCTTTACCTATCCTGAGATTACTTTATGTTCACATAATAATTTCAGATCCTTTCTAAATTCTGTAATTCCTATTCCAATTATCTTTCCTGAAAACTCTTCATTTCTTTTCACGTTATTTTCTTATATTGCAATGTTTTGGTTTAACCCTGGTAGGCAGCTCAGCCCCACACAGCCACTTGCTCACTCTCCCACAGTGGGATGGAGGAGAGAATCAGAGTTCAAAAGTTAGAAAACTTGTAGGTTGAGATAAAGACAGTTTAATAGGTAAAGCAAAGCTGTGAGCACAAGCAAAGAAAAATAAGGAATTAATTTGCTGCTTCCCACTGTCAGGCAGATGTTCACCCATTTTCAGGAAGCAGGGCACTGTTACACATAATGGTTACTTTGGAAGACAAATGCCATGACTCCAAATATCCCACCTTGCTCCTTCTCTCCCCATCTTTTATTGCTGAGCATGACATCATATGGTATGGAATATCCATTTGGTCAGTTTGGGTCAGCTGTCATGGCTGTGACCTCTCCCAGCTTCTTGCACACTCCCAGCCTCCTTGCTGGCAGGGCAGCACGAGAAGCAGAAAAGATCTTGAAGCTGTGTAAGAACTTGTCAGCAATAATCAAGACAGTGGTGTGTTATCAGCACTGTTTTGGTCATAAATCCCAATCAGAGCACCTTACAAGTTACTATGAAGAAAATTAACTCTATCCCAGCCAAAACCATTACATACAGGAAATCATTCTTGCCTGATTCTTCCCCATAAAAATAATGCCAAGAGATCTCTCCTACCTTCTGTAGTATACATTTCAGAGTGTGCTGAACAATTTGAGTCAATTTGTAGTTTTCCCATATGATTCTTTTTTTTTTGTGCATTTTTTTTTTTTAATGATGCTGTGAATCTTTTCTTCTTTATATTTCTCTTCAGAATTTGTTGTAATATTGGCTAATTAATAGTTAAAATGGGTTGAAGGCAAAGGTCTAATGATCAGTATGTAATCATCCATGCTTTTTGTTGTCACTCTTTCTCACATGGTTTCAGCCATATCTGACCAGTGGTAACGTATATAATATTTTCAGGGCCTGTTCCCAACAGTCACTTTGAATGTGGCCACTTTGCTTTGTTAAGGAAGAAACTAAGGCATATGTACGTAAGCCAGGCTCATGTCATTTTGCTGTACAGCCAGTGATTAATCCCTTGCCTGATTTATTTAATTAAATAAATGTAGCCCTACTTTTGCCCCCCCCCCTCCCCAAATGTATATATATACATATATGAAAAACAGTGTACATTCTTTATTCCTTGCTTTTAATAGCTTGCTTTGTTCCCTCACATTACAAGGTGTACGGACCTCTCCAAACAACTCCTGTCTGATTGCAGTGCAAATATAAACGATACAATATAAATTAAAACAAATGATTTATTCAAAAGATCAATAAAATCTTTAAATTCATGTAGAAAAATGTCAGTACATGCTAAAGATCACATTATAGTTTGGTACTCGTAGAGCATCTTCTCCAAGCTATCCACAAACTTACTTTTATTTCTCATTCATATGAAGCTTCTCTTATAAATCTTCTGAAGTAAACAGAAGAAGTTTCACTTATAGAGAGAAATTTCTGCCACTGAAGATATAAAAATCCAGTTGTTAGTTGCATGCTCGCTCTTTTTCTCCTATCCTTACAATACTTTATTAAATTTAAATGTTCAGATCTGGGACCATCGGATCACTTCAAGCCACTTGATCTCTGCTGAAGTACTCCTGCTGTTTTCAGGGAACTCTGATGATCCCCTCCTTTGTTTTCTTTTCTCATTGTTGTTGTTGTTGAGGATGTTTACTTTTTTTGTGTGTGTATACAGCAAATTAGGTATAACTGCAAAATAAGACAATTTAAACATTTGATTCTCTTTCCCATGCAAGCTTTTGAAACCAGCAAATATAAAGTTACATGTCATTTCACACATGATGTTCGTTTTTCTTTCCTTTCCTGCCTCTCGCCCTTAGACCAAAATTGAATCTATGAATGATATATTTTGTTACTGTTTGTTGGGAAATAATCTCATCCTAATTTTTGAGTCATGAACTCAAACATGATTTTCAGTAGAACTGCATAATAACCAACATTTAAGAAAAAAATAACAAGGGCATGTTAAGCTAATGAATTAATAATGTTGCTTTATGTATAAATTCTGTTTTGAAGAGTCTCATTTACAATTCTCTTCAGATGAAATTAGAGTTCCATTTTAACTTCATTTACCATCCTGTTCTATCCACTGGAATTCAGAGAAAGATTTAGTCACCTAAATTTGGTCAATTTAGAACTCAATTCAGCACCTGGCACCATTTGAAATTCCCTGACCTCCAACTGCCAGTCCATGGAACCTGCATCATATTTTCAGCTGCATGTGGATACCTCAGGCACTAGGCATCTACATTATATTTTATTACATGTATTTCAGATATAATTATAAACTTTAGGAATCTATGAATGTGCTAGATTTTTAAATTCTCATAGGAAATTTAAACCTTAGTTGTCTAAAGAAACACTTGAAGTCTCACTCGAGATGCCCTGAGATACTCTGCCTGGCCTACAGTTTTCATCCTGGGAGAGCACATAGTCTCCCAGAAATCCTGTGTCTTATCTTCCTGCTAAATATGTCTTAGATACTCTAGAATGTTTCAAATCTCATTAGATTCTTATGTCAAGCCAATAATCACAGTCAATACAATTTTTGGAGTCTAGCTCATCTCACTAAATGTAGTATGTAGTTATTAAACTCTCTAGATTCTGTTGCATATGATGACTACACCTTCATTTACTATGATAGTTTATGCATTGACTGCAAAGGCAGAGGCCTCTCATAGTTGTCTAACTTTAGGTATCTGAACTTTGAAGAAAATTTCATCCTAAATAGATAAACTAAACAGTGTATTTATTATTCAAGTCAACATCAGTATTATGTACTTTATGAATTAACAGCCCTGTGTTATACAAGCTGTCTTTTATTATATTACAGTGCTATTGTTAAATGCACACACACACATATATATTCATATATATATGCATGTATGTATAAGAATTACTTTGAGCTATTAGGGTAGTATTTCAATCTAAGTTAATGTTCAAATAACGTAAAGCATGCTTAAAACTTAACATTTTTGCATAAAACAAGGTAGACATCACTCTATCACACTAAACCTATATGTGTCTAACTAAAAATAAACATTTAGTTCATTATATTTGTATAATAAAGTTAGACAATTAAATTCTTGTTCATTTTCATTTTGAATAGAAGATGAAAAAAAAATGTCTTCCTTGTATCAATTATTGGTTAAAAAGTAAAATGATATTACAGAGAATATCTGGAAAAATTCTCTTACTTCAATTGTAACAACAAAACAGAAAGTTGGTTGAGGGGTTAAATGCATGACACTCACCTTTAATCCAGAATGAATTACTCTTGAGCAAGTACTAGAACACAGGTGTTACAAAAATTAAGGTAGTTATACAGAGTATATCTCCACCTGTTTTTTGACTTGTACTCATCATAATATCTACTGAGTCAGGCTTGCATTTCTGTATAGCTTCTGAAGGAAGCATTACAGGTCTTATAGTAAAATATTTTAGCTCTTCACAAATCCTGCAGGACAGTGTTACATGTGATTGAGTCTTATAGGATTACCTCACAGTCATCTAGAAATCCCTTTAATCCATCAGAAAATCCTATAGGATTGTTTTGTAAAAACACAGAGACAGCTCTGACCAATCCTGCTTCTCTCACAAAACAGTTCATTCAAGATATAAGAATCACATTCACAATTTCCTGCAATGTTGGTGACATTTTCCATTTCAGTTTAATAAATCCTTTTGTTTTGTGGTTTGGATTCAAGCACAGAGCATAGGCAAAGGTTTACAATAGCTCAAGTTATTGAGTAAATTATGTTGGCCTGCTGTATGTAAGATTCTAAATATTCTTTTGCCAAGTAATTTTAACTGCAATAAGAGTGCCAAGGTTAAATAAAAGTGGTCCTTCTAACACCTAGAAGCATCACCAGATTGAACCCTAATCTAGATTTACGAGATCAGTAAATACCTTTCCTAAATACTAATAATACGTTCAGCTCCCATAAATCCTTAATAGAAAATATATACATATATAGAATGCATTTAGGAAAACATGGCAACAATATACATATATATTCCATGGGAAGAGTGAGATAGTTGGTTAAGAGGAAGACTCATTCCCATAACTGGCTCCAGTTTTTAATTTATCACTGTGAAAGTTTGGAAAGGTTTATATATATATATATATATATATATATATATATTCTATATATATATGTTTTCTTCTTTGGGCAGTGCCCAAGCATGCAGGGATGGAGTTTAGAAAGCCCTTCTGGAGTTTCACCTGTTAAGGAATGTGAAGGACAACAAGAAGTGAAGGAAAACCAAGAGAGATGTGGTTTACTACTGAATGGTACAGATGACCAGGTGACCAAAAAAAGAAAAAAGGAAAAAAACACACAAAGGGCTGAAGCACTCAGTGTCTTCTTCACATAAGCCTTTACTAAGACTTACTTCAAGGTAGACGAAGATCAGGTTAGGGAAGATTTAAGTATACTGGAGATACACAAGTTCATGAGTCCTGTTAATATATACCAATGTGTGCAGAAGAAGCTAGCCAATGTCTTTGTGGGGCCAGTCAATTATGTTTGAAACATCATGCAGATCAAGAGAGATTCCTGAAAATGTGAAGAAAGTAAATGTCGCATCTGTCTTCAGGAAGGGCCAGGAGAAGGATCTAGGGAAACACGGACCAGTCAGCTTCACCTCAGCCCTGGAAGGGCAATGGAGCAAGCAGTCCTAGAAACCAATTCCAGACACACAAAGGACAAGAAGGTGATTGGAAGTAGTCATTCAGGATTCATCAAGTGGAAATCATGTGTGACCAACTTGATAGCCTTTTATGATGAAATAATTGGTGGACAATGGGAAAGTAGTGTCTGTCATGTATTTAGACTCTACATCTGTGCTGTCTCCCATAATATCTCCCATAATATCTTTCTGAGGCAATCAGCTCCAGGGCAGGCGTGTTCCACAGCAGAGCAGAGGACCACAGCGCACAGGGGGGTTTCCCGAGCCAGGGAAGCCTCAGGGGAGCACAGAGACCTGACAGGGGACAGCAGCTCTCGTGATAGTGGCTGATGAGGCATGGGCGGGGCCAGCAGTAATGGCAGCCACCCCCCCCTCCCACATAAGCAGCCCGTAGGGAGCGCAAGTGACCAGGAGCACAGCAAACAGAGCAGGCAAAGAAGGGCGTGGCACGTCAGCCAGGGCATGGCACAGCCGAAGCCTGAGGTGCCATTGCAGAACTGCTTCACCTGTCTGCAGACTGAAAAGGAAAGACCCATTGCAGGGGGGATGGAGCTAAGACAGCCCAATCTTCTCCCTGCGTAACAACCAGTGCATCTAAGAAAAGACTACAGGTGATAATAGTAGGAGACTTTCTTCTGAGAGGTACAGAGGCACCCATTTTCCAAGCTGATCCACTCTTGAGAGAAGTCTGCTGCTTACCAGGGGCTTGTATCAAGGATGTCACCAAGAGACTATGAAGCCTCACACAGCCTAATCACTATTATCCACTGCTGTTGTTTCACGTGGGCACCAATGTTGCAGCCAGGAGAAGTCTGAGGAGTAT
>VXAA01006965.1:41477-73470 GCA_013399115.1 Anseranas semipalmata
CAGTAAGTCAGCTTCATCAGGGGCCCAACTTAAATGTCTCTATGCTAACGTACGTATCATGAGGTTTAAACAAGAGGAGTTAGAGATGTACGCACACCTGCAGGGCTATGACCTCATTGGCATCATGGAGACGTGGTGGGATGGCTCCCATGACTGGTGTGTTGAAATGGAAGGATACAGGCTCTTTAGGAAGTACAGGCAGGGGAGAAGAGGAGGGGGCTATACCATTGCACAGCTGGAGTGCATGGAGCTCTGCCTGGGGATGGGGGAGGAGCTGACAGAGAGCTTATGGGTGAGGATTAAAGGGAGGGCAAGGGACAGGTAGTGGAGTGGGGGTCTGCTACAGGCCACCTGATCAGGAAGACCAAGCAGATGAAGCCCTCTATAGACAGATAGAAACAGCCTCACATTCACAAACCCGGGTCCTCATGGGGACTTCAACCAGCCTGATATTTGTTGGAGGGACAGCACAGCAGGGCATTGGCAATCCAGGAGGTTACTGGAATGCATTGATGATAACTCCCTTCTCCAAGTGATAGAGAAGCTAACAAGGAGAGGTGCTTTGTTGAACCTCATTCTCACCAACAAGGAGGGTCTTATGGGGAATGTGAAGCTTAAGGGCAGCCTTGTCTGCAGTGGCCATGAAATGGTAGAGTTCAAGAACTTTAGGACAGTGACGAGGACACACAGCAAGCTTGCTACCCTGGGCTTTGGGAGAGTACACTTTGGCCTCTTCAAGGATCTGCTTGGTAGAGTACCATGAGACAAAGCCCTGCAGGGAAGAGGGGCCCAAGAATGCTGGTTAATATTCAAGGATCCTCCAAGCTCAGAAGCGATTCATCCCAAAAAAGAAGTCAGGCAAAAACACCAGGAGGCTTGCATGGATGAAGATGGAGCTCCTGGCCAAACTCAAACAGAAAAAGGAGGCCTACAGAGGGTGGAAGCAAGGACAGGTAGCCTGAGAGAAACACAGAGAAACTGTCCGAGCAGCCAGGGATCAAGTCAGGAAAGCTAAAGCCCTAGTAGAATTAAATTTGGACAGAGACATCAAGAGCAACAAGAAAGGCCTCCAGGGGTACCTAGGTGATAAAAGGAAGACTAGGGAAATTGTGGGCCCTCTCTGGAAGGAAATAAGAGACCCGGTTACCCGGGATATGGAGATGGCTGAGGTACTCAATGACTTTTTTGCCTCAGTCTTTACCAGCAAGACCTCTAGTCACACTGCCCAAGTCCCAGAAGGCAAAGGCAGAGATTGGGAGAATGAAGAACAGCCCACTGTAGGAAAAGATCAGGTTCGAGACCATCTAAGGAACCTGAAGGTGCACAAGTCCATGGGACTAATGAGATGCATCTGCGGGTCCTGAGGGAACCGGTGGATGAAGTTGCTTAGCCACAGTCCATCATATTTGAGAAGTCGTGGCAGTCCGGTGAAGTTCACACTGACTGAAAGAGGGGAAACATAACCCCCATTTTTAAAAAGAGAAAAAAGGAAGACACAGGGAACTACAGGCCAGTCAGTCTCACCTCTGTGCCTGGCAAGATCATGGAGCAGATCCTCCTGGAAACTATGATAAGGTACATGGAAAATAAGGAGGTGATTGGTGGCAACCAACATTGCTTCACTAAGGGCAGATTGTTCCTGACAAATCTGGTGGCCTTCTACAACAGGGTAACAGCATTGGTGGATAGGGGAAGAGCAACCGACATCATCTACCTGGACTTGTGCAAAACATTTGACACTGTCCCGCATGATATCCTTGTCTCCAAACTGGAGAGACATGGATTTGATGGGTGGACCACTTAGTGGGTAGGGAATTGGCTGGATGATTGCACTCAAAGAGTTTCAGTCAACAGCTCAATATCCAAGTGGAGATCAGTGACAAGTGGCGTTCCTCAGGGGTCAGTATTGGGACCAGCGCTATTTAACATTTTTGTCAGCGACATGGACAGTGGGATCGAGTGTACCCCCAGCAAGCTTGCTCATGATACCAAGCTGTGTGGTGAGATCAACACATTGGAGGGATGGGGTGCCATCCAGAGGGACCTGGGCAGGCTAGAGAGGTTGGCCTGTGTGAACATCATGAAGTTCAGCAAGGCCAAATGCAAGGTCCTGCATCAGGGTCAGGGCAATCCCAAGCACAAAGACAGTATGGGTGAAGCATGGATTGAGAGCAGCTCTGAGGAAAAGGACTTGGGGGTGTTGGTTGTTGGGAAGCTCAACATAATCTGGCAATGTACGCTCTCAGCCCAGAAAGCCAACCATATCCTGGGCTGCATCAAAAGAACATGACCAGGCGGTGGAGGGAGGTCTACTCTGCTGTTGTAAAACCCCACTTGGAGTACTGAGTTCAGCTCTGGGGTCCCCAGCACAAGAAGGACATGGACCTATTAGAGCAAGTCCAGAGGAGGGCCATGAGAATGATCAAAGGGCTGGAACACCTCTCCTGTGAAGAGAGGCTGAGGGAGTTGGGGTTGTTCAACCTGGAGAAGAGAAGGCTCCAGGGAGACCTTATAGCAGTCTTCCAGTACGTAAAGGGGGCCTACAAGAAAGCTGTAGAGGGACCCTTTACCAGGGAGTGTAGTGATAGGACAAGGAGCAATAGCTTTAAACTAAAAGAGGATAGATTTAGATCAGCTATTCAGAATAAATTCTTTCCTATGAAGGTGGTGAGGCACTGGAACAGATTGCCCAGAGAAGTTGTGGATGCCCCATCCCCGGAAGTGTTTAAGATCAGGTTGGATTGGGCTTTGGGCAACCTGGTTTAGTGGAAGGTGTCCCTGCCCATGGCGGAGGGGTTGGAATTAGATGATCTTTCAGGTCTCTTCCAACCCAAACCATTCTCTGATTCTATGATTCTATACCCTCATTGACAAACTGATATGCTAGATGACATGCTAGATAAGTGTACAGTGAGGTGGATGAAAAAGTTGCTGAAAATCTGGACTAAAAGGTTTGTGATCAGTAGCACAAAGTCCAGCTAGAGCCCATTCAGCAGTGGTGTACCCCAGGGGTCACTACTGGGGCCAGTACTTTTTAACATTTCCATTAAACACCTTGATGATACCACAGCAGACACCTTCAGAAAATGTACAGGCAACACAAAACTGTGAGAAGTGGCTAATATGACAGCTGGTTGTATTGCTATCAGGGGGACTTCAGTAGACTGAAGAATGGAATCTGGCAGGAATCTCATGATGTTCAGAGAAGGAAAACACAAAGTCCTGGAACTGGGGAGGAGCAATCCTATGCACCAATACTGCCTGGGGGCCAGCCATATGTAAAGGACCTTTGCAGAAAAGATCCTGGTTGTTCTGCTTGACAAGTTTAACATGAACCAGCAGTGTGCTCTTGCAGCAAAGATGCCAATAGCCTCTTGTGCTGCACTGGGAAGAACGTTGTCAGCAGGTCAAGTGAGGTGATCCTTCCACTCTGCGCAGCTCTGGTGAGATACACGTGGAATGCTGGTTGTAGTTCTGGGTTCCCCAGTACTGAGAAACACAGACATACTGGAGCAAGTTCATCAAAGGGACATGATGGTATTCGAGACTGGAGCATTTTTCTTCTGAGGAGAGGTTGAAAGAGCTGGGACTGTTCAGCCTGGAGAAGAGAAGTCTCGGGGATATCTTATCAATGTTTGTAAATACCTGAAGGGTGGGATTAAAGATGACAAATCCAGTGTTTTCAGTGGTGCCCCAGTGACAGGACAAAAGGGAATGGGCACAAACTGAAATATATAACATTCCATGAAACTTAAGAAGTTATTTTTCTTTGTGCAGCTGGTCAAACATTGGAAGAGTTTGCCCAGAGATGTTGTGGAGTGTATTCCCTCAGAGACGTTCAAAACCCAATCACATACAGGCCTGTATTATTATCAGGAGAAAAATATCATTATGATTCGAGTACCTATATCCTTATTTATTTATTTATTTTCACTAGGATCCACATTTTCAGCTATTGACTACAAAATTATTTAGTAGTCATTAACTGGAAATATTTACCTTTGTTCTAAAAACCATAGAATTTAATTTATATATATTGGTTTTTGTATAAATGCTAACAGTGAATAGTAGCATAACATTCATTTTTAGGGAAAAGATTGAGTAATTAAACAATTATAGCAGAAGTTTGGCATGAGAAAGAGCCACTTGAATTAATACAGCTTGATATTTAGTTAGCTGCTGTTTGTTAAGTAGGAAAACAAAATTTTTAAAAAGTATAAATAATCAACTACCAATTATTTTTTGTAATCATAACACAGGGTATTAGGTCAAGATGTATCTTTTCAATTCTTGTAAAAATATTTCAGCAATGGATATCTCTAACACCCTTCTTTCTTTTTAACATCAGTAGGCTATATTCATAAATGGAACAGGAAAATTCAAAACTTTATACAGCAAGAACAGTCAGTTGGCTTAATTATGAGATTAGAGAGACAACATAGCCTCAGAGGCTGTAAAATCAGAATGGAGGGGTTACTCTTAAGTGCTGTGTATTATTATAAGTTTAATGAAATAAATATAATCAAAACACTATATACAAGGTGAGAGTCTGACCTTGTTTATAATTTTCATTCTTCTTCTGAGATCAGTTCCTGACTCCATATTTAATCTCTATTAAAACACCTCAACTGTCTGAGTATTGGTCTTCACTTATTTATAATAGAGAAGTATGTACTTATCTTTTCTGATAGAGCTCTTTCAAATCCTCTGTGGGGATGAGATGTTCAATGTATGTCCTGAATATCATCCATGAGCATAGATGACATTGCATCAAACCAGATGTCGTTGATTTGGGAACATGCTATATAAGGCATTGCACTGCTTTTTTGTATAATAGAGCACATTACATAAATAGTCATATACATATTAGTAATAAGTTTCTTATAATGCTGTAATTCAAGAACATTTATACATGTTCAAAATTTTAATATTCAAGTTGATATTTTAGTTCATTCTAGGCCTGAGTGATGTTTCACCAATAAAGTTAAAAGTACAGTTTGCTAATCACACATGAAATTACATTGCTCCCTTCCATCAAGGAAGTCCAAAAGAATTTATAGTTGCCTGTGTTCCTTCAAAACTCAATCAAGGTACTTGGCAAAAATGCCCTTGTGCACTTGTAGAAACACAACCTCTAGCACATATTCTATATTGCTTGTCAGTGTTTTCCCACTGTTGCCACCATTGCAAAAGTATCGCATGCTGTAATTGTGGCGAATTAAATAATTCTTTCCTAACCTTTTCTTTTTATGTATTCACACTCTATACAATATGACAAATTGCACTGGTGGGTTTAGACAATCATTGATCCAAGAGTGTGATAAAGTACTTTGACCAAAACTAGCTTAGTGATGACATAAAAGTACAGGAGCTTAGTTATGGATACATTCCTTTCATTGACTTCTGGGTGTGAGCAAGTGGGGAGAGGTGTGCAGGTGGAAAATGTGGAGTGGAGGAGCTGTTTCAAGAAATCATCACAGAAATGGGGACCTCAAGGTTAGCCTATGGTAATAATTAAAATGAGATAGGGCAAGTACAATGACTCTGAGCCATACTGGCATGTTATGGCTAGCATCCATCTGGCTAAACTCTCTTCCACATCTCCCTGTCTCCCCACACAGAATCCCCAGATCCATATTGCTGAGTGTGACAAGTTCCTTACCTGTGCTGTCATCCACACTCTTGTCATTGCCTGAAACAGAGATTACCAATGTGGACCGGAACTGTGTAAAGGCATGTTACAAGCAACCAGCGTGGATAATCACAGTCTATTGCTTGATGCCATGTTCTGATCCTATTTATTTTTCTAGTATAGACTAAGACCTAAATATCATCTTCCATCTCACTCAACGTACAGCTCCTGGAAGGCCCTATGCCATTGCTGAGTTCTGCAGGTAGTGATGAACAGGTTAAGGAAGGAAATACTATTCTCACTGAGTGATGGACTGCACAGAAGCAAAACAGGAAAACTGTTGAGGAATCAGGTGAGACACTTACTCATCCCTCCCTCTAGATGATTTTTTAACCCCTCTTGCACCACAATGTCAAGCACAATTTCCCTGAATGTTACCACAGTAAAACTTCAGAGGAAATGTCATCCACATGTTTTATTAGTAGGTAAACACAATTTAAAATAAAACTCATTCAAAAATAGTTCAAACAAATTAAAATAATTAATGCATTATCATGAAGAAATTGACCATAGACTTCTGGTTGAAATCTAGGAAGAGATAGCAAGGAATGCTCTTTTAAGTCTACTGGTTTCTGTTGTTATATTCTTGGAAGTTTGATATTGATATGATGGGAGTCAGAAAATGAATGTCACTAATACTCAAAATGAAATTTGAGTTCCAGACTCTGTAACTAAGTAGCTGAGCACATAATTCTTGTCTCAGACGTTTATATTCTGTAAATATACTTCAAGTTCATTCTTGCAAATGTAATTATTTTAGAATTCATTTTGTTTAATTTAGTTTTTATAGTTAACATAATCATTAGGTGCTCATTATTTAAAAATCAGACACTAAAAAGAAACTCATTATACAATCAATTAGGACCATATTGACTTAAGTCCAAAGCTCAATGTAGTATTTGTAATTTGGAGAAAGGCCAATAAAAAAGCTTGTAACAGGAGTGATATCCTGACCTTTTGAAGTTGCTGGCAAAGCTACATTTGGCTTTTGTAGAGTAGCATTCAGAATATTGCCTACAGACCACATCAAGAATAATTTTTTCATGTTTAATATTTTCCTTGTCTTCTCCATTGCTTCTGTAAGAAATTTGTCAGATGCTGTGTAAGTGTATTCATGATAATCTCACCTACAGCCATCTGATGTTTTAGAAATCTTCTTTCAGTTATTAGGAGAATTTGGAAAACAACCCAGAGAAAGAAGCATGATTTGTCAAATTTTCACCTTTTGATTTATCATTTTGATAATGCTGACAAAAATATGGTGTATCTATAAGGTACACAAGTGAAACAAAAGACATCCAGGTGATAAGTTTAATTCAGCATGCTTTGAAGCCCACAGCTCCCTCTCTCCAAGAAACCATGGCATAAAGCCCCAGCAGTAGGAAGTTTATTTCCATCACAAAGAAAAAGTAGCCAGGTCACAGGTTGTTGGGTCTTGTTTCTCTGGGCCTAATTTTGCACACATATCGAATGTAGATAAAGCTATAATTGTTATAGGAAAGACAGAGAGCAGTGGAGGGCTAGGGGTAGCACCTGGACATACTAATAAGGTATGGGACACTGATGGCCATTAATGAAATCAATACAGTTGCTCAGGAAATAATAAAATTTGTCTTGCCTTGTTGTGTTTTATATTTTCCACTTCAAACAATAGTTGTGCAAAATATATCCTGAATCATGACCTGCAGGAATAGTGAAGAACTCCCACTCTTTTCCTCAGAGTGAGAAATCCTTGTTAATATTCCAACATGGGTTGATATCCAGTTCATTGAAGTTCAGTTAGAATTACATTAAAAAGGTCATTGGAAGCCTCACGATTATCCCCTCAAACTGTCTTGTCTATTTTCATTCAAAATCAGCAGAAAATCAGTTTTCACAGAGATTCCATTGGACCATTTGAGAGCTGTCCAAGCTTCATACAGGTTTCTTCCTCTCCCCCCAGATATCTTTCAAAGAACTCTGTCTTCTGATATTACTGATCTTTTTCAACAGTTATCACTTTAACTTTTATACTACCCATCACTGATCTCACAAATCTTTTTTTGCCTGGCCTGACACCTTCCCAGATACCAGGAGCTGGCCAATTTTTTTAAAACTTTGGACTTTTGCTGCCTGCACAGAAATCATGTCTTGAATGCTTAGATTTTCAGTAAATACACGATATTCTCAGAGATCAAAAGAAAAAGAAATTGTGAATCTTCTTTTTTTTTTTTTTTTCCCCTTGAAAAAGTGGTTACTTTGAACAACTGAAATGTGGAGACTTGCCTAAACATACATATCAAATACTACTTAAGATATTTGATCTGGCCTCCAGCTGCTATTTCAGGAGGACACAGTCTTTCTCAGTTCTGTGTCATACTATAAACTCCATAAAGATCTTCTGGGTATTCTAATGCATTTCAAGTGGCATGAATCTGTGTAAAAAAAATATGATAGGGGGGATTTGGCATATTGTCATGAGTGAAAATAATACTCAGTTACCTTGAAACACAGGTATATCCAATGTGCATGTCAATAAAGTATGGATAGCTTGAATTGCTTACTTTATATTTGAAAACAGATTTGGCTTTGGATTAAAAGATTTTTCCAACTTTCAGTAAAGGCTTCTTCTGAAACTCTTTGAAGTCAATGGAAGGAGTCCAAAATTACTTTGGCTTTGAATCAGGACATAAATTGCATTGCCCATATATCTTCGACCATTATATCCTACTGTCTGTCAACTTTTCAATCCATAAGGAAGTAGTTTTTGACTATTCTTAGTAACATTAATTCCAGTCAATATTATATTATGCACCATAGACATAAGATTTTCCTGAAGAGATGCAAAGAAGTAACATGTATTTATGACAGTTGACACCATCTCTGAAAGCCATATTGACTAATAAGAGAGGCAAATACGGATTTATTAAATTTAGAAAAATAATAATCCCGAAGTGAAATATAATGTTTCATACAGACACTTCATATAAGCAGAAATGACTTTTCCTTCATGGAAAATTAAGTTTTTTTTTCCTTCCTATTAGCATTTCAATTGAAAGCATTTCCACTCATTTCCTTCTTAATGGAAGTGTATAAATAGCAATAGCCTTCAAGTACTGCAATTTTTTAAAGCAAAACAAAATCTTTTTTTAAATTAAGAACCTTAATGAAGTCTCTAAAGAGGAGTGGTTCAAACAGTATACCAATCAAATGAGTTGTTTCAATTCAATAAATGTATATTGATTTTTATACTGGTTCATATTTATGCCTAGGACAAGCCTGAGCAGTTTTCGCTCATATTCACTTGAAGTAGAAAACTCATGCAGACAGTGTAACAGATTCATGGTTTGGTTTTTTTTGTTTTGTTTTTTTTTTTTAGGCTTACAGTGCCATATTTCCTGGAATTGTGAGGCTCTACCAAGAAAAAAAATAAAAAAAAATCTGTCACGTAATGATTTAAATATTTGAAGTCTATGTTTTAAAAAGGAAATTAAGTATTGAAGAAAAGTAAACTACCAACTATCAGGAATATCCTACTGGAATCTGGATAACCAACCATAGTGGAGCTAAAATAATGTTTTTGTGCAAAACACAGGCCTAATTGATATGTGAGTAGAATCATTCTGCAGACTGTGGGATCATTAATGTAATGTAAACTGATATTAGGGGACAGATTTGTGGATCTGCTTGAATCCTGTTGATTTCACTTGGATTTCACAAAAGAGCTGCTGAACTGCTTTCAGAATGGCAGTCAAATATGTATGTGAACCATTGTATATCAATTTCTCTCTCTCTCCTTTTTATTATCCCAGATGATCAGGCTTTTAAAGTTACATAATTTCTCAATATACTCAGCTATTCAGATACTCAAGATACTTCAGATATTTATATCCTTTGAAATCCAGTGGTACCCTATGCTGTTGTTTTATATTATATTATTATTTCTTTCTTAAAATCCTTTATTCTAAAGTAGAATACTTAAGTCAGGAAACTGCTCTTCTATCAAGAAGAAGTCAATGACTTCAATTTTCTTTCAATATTATGATTCAGGCATTTAAAATAGATAAAAACAAATAACCCCTAACTCAAATGTTAAATGAGAATCCTTTCAAGCTGTGGTTGTGTTATTAACCATGAAGTCAAAAAGTATTGCAGTAGTTGCTATAAAATTACTATGAAGGGATCCTTGTGTGGCACAGCGTTTGAAGTCAAAAAGCAAGTAATAATCTTCAAACGATGAAAGAAATGTTTCTTACACTTTGACAAGTCCAAACTGACAGAGAAATGTATATAAATTTACAGAATAATGATATTGTAAAAGGAAACAATACAGTTTTTTTACGGGAAATTGTTTTGGGACATTGGAGAAATTGAAACATTTTGATTTTATGAACTGAATTCTTCTGTGCAAAGGAAAGCTGTTGATTTGTCTAGAGGTTTTTTTTTTTTCTGTTTGTTTTGTTTTTAATATCTAAGTTTATTCTGGCAAAGGTGTCTAGAGCTTGAAAACGCTAGGAGGGGTGTTGTTGACTTTTTTCCATTTTCTACTAAAATGCAAAAGTAAAATAAACTTTGACCTGTAAGTGACAGAACCGAATAAAGTATTATTAGCATTACAAATGTAACCTTATGTTTCTGTCAACTATTATTCCAAGTATATTTCCATTCAATACTGAACTGTGTTAATATTAAGCAGAAAGTCAAGATAGGAGTACAATTAAAAAGGTCTCACTATTATAGGAGGCTCTAAAAGAGTCTTAATGGTGACTGTGGTGCATTTGCAAACACTTCTGCATCTTTCCTTAGAAGAAGGATAGAGGGGTGACAGAATTAATATAAATACAGGTGTCCCTATCAAGGCACAGGGGAATAGAGGAAAAGGTCTGGTTAGTCTGGCTTAATCCTAGCCTAGTTGACCACGAGGATCAACGCCACATTTAGAATGAATTGCTAATGCAATTATCATCCTCTCATGCTGAGGTAGATCTTTAAAATGAATAAAATTGTTCTTTCTTGGGAAGTATCTATTACTTTCTATTAACCATAAATGAAGTCTAGGCTGAGTAGTTCCAATGTAGATAACTTTGAAGACATATAAAGTTATGCAAGATTAATTCCATTTTGGTTGCCTTTAATGATAATTTCTGTAAGCATTTCTGAAATGTGAAGGGTATTTAGACACCTGAAATGTAAAGACATATTTTTTGATAGAACATCTGGTTAATGGCTATTCGAGATAGGTAAGAAAAGTTGAAAACAAGCCAAAACAGGAAATAAAACAAAACAAAACCAACCAACCAACAAACAAACAAAAAAAAGATACCTAGATATATAAATCTTAATGAACAGGAGGCAACAGAGACAATAAAAATGATCATAATTTTCAGGCCACTGACTGCTGGGCTGTTGAATGAACTTCTCAGGCATAATCTTGAAGAGTTTCAACCAGAACTTTGCAACTGATAAGAAGGGTGTGAAATAGATTGCCATAGGTCTCATGGAAAAGAGCAAGTATGAATACATGCTCAGCTACTCTGAAATTTTTGTGCCAACTGTGTCTCTGCTGTTGGTAGCTGAACTAGAATAAAGTTATACATTATCACATACTACAATCACACTTTTTATTCTAAATAACACAGGCAGTAGAGCAGAGGAAACTTTGCAGGTGAGCAAACACAGCAGTTCACTTGACACTTCAATCTTTATTCTGGAAAGCGTGTTTTTTTGCCATCCTGCTTCATTTCTGCATAATATTAAATATAGTTAGCATAGTTGTCCTGGAATTATCTAGTCTATCTTATTCTGTCTTTTCTATGCTTTTTAAAACCTGTCTTCTTAGCTTTTTAAAATATCTTCAGTCACAATTCAGAAATATTTTTGTCGTATTTTCTTCAGTAATCTTTCTATTATCTCCTCTAAAGGAGGAGAAGGAAGAAGGAGAGAGAAAAGCTGCTGTCCCTTGGATACTTTAGTCAAAAATTGTGCTAACAAAAGTAAATAAAGTTTGATAAGTTTGAAATAAATACCTTCTTTCTTCTACTGTAAAATAATAGAACAAGTTATTTAATAAAAAATGTAACTGTTTAAAGGTTGCAAGGTATTTACATTCAACATTTACCAAAAGACAAAAATGCCAGCCACTTGCAGGTACCTTTGGACTCTGCTCAATAGTCATCATTCTTTCTTTTATAACAGAGAATGGAAAAGCCCCAGGAAGGGCTTACTTCAGCTTCTGCTGAAGCACCCACCCTCCTCTTAGCACCCCAGCCGGCAGATCTCCTTAGTCTCCTTGAGAAACTTCTGGTGTAAAACCAAGTTTCTCTCTAAGTAAGAGGAGATGGAGATCTATAATTACCAGTGCAATTATTGAATGCAAAAAAAAGTTTGCTGGATAGCTTATTACAAGGTGGCAGAGAAGGAACAGATATCATCCTTTTCCCTGCCACCTATTGACATGGTTTCTACAACAGAATAAAGATCCAGGAATAGATTTTTTTCTTCTTTCTTCCTTGACTACCCCCTATCCTCCTCAAAGAGAGAAAATGAGGTAAGTGAGGAAAAAAGGTTATGTATATGGTTGCTTGAGGTTCAAGGAACCAATCCCTGGCCAAGAGATCAAGTAGCAATGACCACTGATGTTCATCGTCAAGTCTTACAGCTCCTTCTTGAGAAGAATGACTGCATCAGTGTGACACTTGGCTCTGTGTCTCCACTAAGCTACATGAAGTGTCCCTGTAGCTGTGATATGGTGTTGGTTTGTATACTTTCCTCATTGTAGTGTCAGGTATCATGGTGGGGCAACCCACTAGAGCCTGTGTTTGTATTTTATTTTTCTAGCATGAACACGAGGGTATTCCCTGCTTGCATCTTCCTGTGCCGTGAGAGCCTATGACATTATCTGACAGAGAAAACTAGACATTTGAGAAAGCTTAAAGTAGTGCTATCTTACCTCTGCTTTTCAGAGGTGGTCCTTGGAGCAAAGTATGCACAGAATGAAGGCTACACATTGTTTTGGAGAAAGGTAGTTAAAGCAAGTTAACAATTAAGTAACGGGAATAATGAGAGGTGCAGTGCACCTTGTTTTTTTACCCTCTTTTTTTTAGTAGCTTGAGAAACTCATTATTTGTCTGCATCTCCATACTTGTCACCCGAGTACAGGCACAAAAGCTTAATGATCAAGATGCTTGGTGTTAATGTGATACTTTTTGAGGTATTGGAAATGCAATATCATCACCGCTGCTGGCTGTGCAAAATGCAGTCACATATAAATAGCTCAGACCTAATTCTAGCTGGCCCAAATTAGTACACAGGCAGAGATTGGCAAGAACTTAGCTGTCAAACAGAACAGATGATTGTGTTCTCCTTTCTGCCTTTTTGTCAATATTCAGGAACATATTCAGGTTTTCCCAGTCCAGCTACAATTTAGTGGAATATTGAGATTTCCACCTCTCCCTTAAATGTTTGGAATTGGCCAATGGATTGACATTTTTTTTTTAGATGGATACTGACAGAAAGCAAAAGGGACCTCAAGAGATCTCATGAGATGCTCATAGGCTCAAAATACTAATTTTGACCGTTCACAATGGAGGGAGACAAAGATGGTTAGTTAATCTAATCTAAAATGAGATTAATTCTATCTATGTCTTACTAAGTCACATAACTTTAGACATATTTTCAGTTCAGCCTTCTTTCTAAATTTTCATATCTGAACCTTGTCTAAATCCTGCTGATTCTTTCTGCCAACATACATACTGTAGACATCTAAAATTACATATATTGCATCATACTTCTTACATTTGCTACATAACATATTTTAATATTCTTAAGGAATCCTTTCATTCATTGTAGTTGGACTGATTTGATATAACCTGGGCTCCTAAAGACATCTTCAAATTCTTTCTAGGTATAGACGTTGCTTATATACAACATTGTTGTGAACACTGGAATTCATGCCACATCATATCATAGAATCATAGAATTATAGAATATCCTGATCTGGAAGGGACCCACAATGTTCATTGAGTCTAACTCCTGGCTTTCCACAGGTCACCCAAAAATCAGGCCACAAGTCTGAGAGCATTGTCCAAACACATCTTGAACTCCAGCAGGCTTGGTGCCTTGACCACTTCCCTAGGGAGCCTGTTCCAGAGCCCAGCCCCCTCTCAGTGAAGAACCTTTTCCTAACATTCAGCCTGATGCAGCTTCATGCTCTTCCCTCAGGAACAGCACAGTCACCGGAGAGAAGAGATCAGCACCTGCCCCTCTGCTCGCCCTCATGAGGAAACAGTAGAACGCCATGAGGTCTCCCCTCAGTCTCCTCTCCTCTAGACTGAACAAACCAAAATACCTCAGCTACTCTTCATACGTCTTCCCTTCTAGCCCTCCTTTGGACACTGTCTAATACTTTTATGTCCTTCTTATACTGTGGTGCCCAAAACTGCACACAGTACTCGAGGTGAGGCCGCACCAGTGCAGAGCAGAGTGGGACAATCACTTCCCTCGACCGGCTAGCAATGCTGTGCCTGATGCACCCCAGGGTACAGTTGGCCCTCCTGGCTGCCAGGGCACACTGCTGGCTCATATTCAGCTTGCCGTCAACCAAAACCCCCAGATCACTTTCCGCAGGGCTGCTCTCCAGCCTCTTGTCCCCCAGTCTGTACATATATCCAGGGTTGCCCCATCCCAGGTACAGAATCCGGCACTTGCTCTTTTTAAACTTCATATTGTTGTTGATTGCCCAGCCCTCTAATTTGTCAAGATTTCTCTTCAAGGTCTCTCTACCCTTGACGGAGTCAACAGATCCTCCCAATTTAGTGTCATCTGCAAACTTACTACGTACACCTTTGAGTCCTACATCCAAGTCATTTATGAAAACATTAAAGAGAACTGGCCCTCAAATGGAGCCCTGGGGAACCCCAATAGTGACTGGCCACCAGCCTGATGTAACCCTGTTTACTATAACTCTTTGAGCCTGACCCATCAACCAATTGTTCACCCATTGTATTATATATTTATCTAGCTGTATCGTGGACATTTTATCCAGAAAGATCCTGTGAGAAACCATATCGAAAGCCTTACTGAAATCCTAAAAGATAACATCAACTGTCTTCCCTTGGTCAGCCTTTTTTAATTGATTATTATGTCAAATAAATAGTTATAATTCTTTCAACTATAAGTTTGGAAAACTAAATTTGAAAAAAAAAAAAATTCATTGAACACAGGAGCAAAAGAAACACTTTGCAGTGTTTTTTTTTCTTTTGTCTTTCAATTGTTACTTATTTTCCTATTTTCTATTCTCCTTTTCATATGACCAACTTTACTTTCCCTTTATTTTTATTTCATGACTTATTCCTACTCTTTCTTCCCCTAACCCCATACATTTGCTCTGTAACTTTCACCTCATAACCCTACAAGGAACAGAAGCACTAAGAAAGGAAAGACTGATCAAAGGGAACACAAAAGGATGCAATAATATTAATGAAAACAGTAATTGACCAGACAAAATTGACATGGCTCTTTTTGCTAATGGTCTTCTCTTCCATTCCTTTTTCATTTGCTGAGTATTTAACATGGCTTTCCTTACACTCACTTCTGCAACTTTTTTCATTGTTTCCTTTTTTTGTTGTTGGAGCTTAAATGTGTCATTTGCAGTGGACTTGCTATTCCTGTGAGCAGGGGATAGAATGTGTGGATTTCCAGATGCCCTGAGTGCCTATATTTATAACACGAGTGCTAGCCATATTAAGCGATGCACTTTTGTGTACAGTACATAAACTAGGTCTATATGAGCTAGGCTGAGTGTCAGAAGCAGTCTAAAGAAAAGGGCACGGAGTTCTGCATGGGTAGCTCTAATCTGCTGCTCATCTGGGATATGTAGTCATATTTAGGTTTATTAAAGTTGCAGAACCATGGGTCACAAGACATGGATCGTATTGAAGGTACCTCAAGCATAACATACCTTCTTCTAATGTCAAGATGTGAAATCTTTAATACTAACGTCAGGCATCACTGGTTTCCACTCACACATCAGCCCATGGACCCAAAGGATAGAAAACTTCAAATAGGTGGATAATTTGTGGAGAGGTAAAAAGTGTGAAGAAAACCAATCCAGTTGTTCTGTGGTGGCCAGTAAAACCAACCTGAGTCATTTCATATAAAACTCCAACTGCCCTGCTCCAGAATAACTAGTGCTTGGCAGACTTTTTAAGGTTTCAATTATAGCCCTTATCTTGCCACTGCAGTATAAAGAGTGTCATCTGCACCTGGTACAGAGTGGTCAGCACAATGTAAATTAATGTGATAGTACAGAAATTTTTCTATTCGTATTGATAATATATTATATTAATTGAAAAACGATTTATATACTTTACTTTTTTTATATTTTCTATCAACATATTGGTGAATCCAAGAATCATCTTGGTTTTGCTTCCTGAAATTTCTGCATGCTGTATTTATTTTCCTTGTAGTTCTCAATAAGTTCAGTTCTTTTCTCTCAACTTTCACCTGTTTTATTCTTTTTTGTTTGTTTTTATTTTTATTTTTATTTTTATTTTTATTTTTATTTTTATTTTTATTTTTATTTTTATTTTTATTTATTTTTTTATATATATATTGTCTGTCTTCCACTCTCTTAGATTAATTGGATATGGAATAGGAATATGAAATATATGAATTTTTTTTTTGTCTCTGCACATACATATCAGCATATCTTTAGATATTTACAGTATGGATGTCTAGATGTGAGTCAGTGAAGATTCAGGAGAACAATTAGTTACCTAAATGAATAGCTGTCAAATGCCATTTCAGACATTCTAGAGCATCTGAATTACACTTGAGGAAACAGAATCAAGCTGTTCTGTTCATGGGATAGCAGGATAATAATAATAATAAGAAGAAGAAGAAATAAATAGATTTGCGTTTGCATTGACATCTATAGTATCTTTTCACTACTAGCTGAATTAAATTGAAAGAAGTGAACCAAATACAATATTGAAGATAAAAATATCACTAAAAAAATAAGTTTCATGGAAAGTGTGAAGGCTAAGGTACTCACTGGGGACTTAGTCTACAAATTAATTCAAATGTAGTCAAACTGAAAAGAGCAGCACACACATTTTGAAATGTTACATTACTATCAAAGTATACTTTCCTATTCCTTCTGGACTGCCCCAAATCTCTCTGTTACTGCTTTCAGAATATAGAATCATAGAATCATTAAGGTTGGAAAAGACCCCCAAGATCATCTAGTCCAACCATCCCCCTACCACCAATATTACCCACTAAACCATGTTCATAAGTACCACATCCAACCTTTCCTTAAACACCCACAGGGATGGTGACTCCACCACCTCCCTGGGCAACCCATTCCAATACCTAACCACTCTTTCTGAGAAGAAATTTCTCCTAATTTCCAACCTGGACTTCCCCTGGCACAACTTGAAGCCAATCCTTCTTGTCCTATCTGCGAGAAGAGGCTGACCCCCAGCTCAGCTGTGTACAGTTTGCTGCCTAATACAGACCCCTATACCAGCTGATTTATTGATAATAATTCTTGTTAGAATTAGAAAAAATAATAATAAAAAAATCACTAATTCCTCAGTACAGGAATGCTAAAAAGATACACATTTATAACAGTGTAAACATTTGAATAAGTTCAAATATTTTGTTTAACTTAAATAGAAAGTACGAAAGTATGCCATTTGATATTGTTCCTTCATTTCATGTAGTCTTTTATTTAACCTATGGAATACTGAATAGATCAATAGTATGTAAAAAATAACACAGTGCGTAACTGAAAATTTCAATTACACTATAGGGTGTAATCTGAAAATTTGCTATAATTTCAGAATCTACTTTAAATTAGTGCAGATGACAACACTGAAGTGATAGCTTCAGTGAAGTTACAGCTTGCCTATCAAAACTAAAGAACTGTCAAAAAGAGAGCACGATGTGTTGGGAAAGAAGTCTGTTTAACCTAGTACACTGGTTTTTTGTTTGTTTGTATGTATGTATGTTTGTTTGTTTTTATGTTTGTTTGTTTTTAATTCCAGTACTCATTGAAGATTTTTATACAAAAGAATATAAGCAGAAGCTAGTAAACAGGTAATATTTCTCTTGATATTATATCCCATTCTCCAGCACTCTGAACTTTAAGGTTTTCCCCAGCTTGAGGATTCATGTTTCAACTTGCTTTGCTTGAAAATACTAAAATGAACTTGGCCCTACAGTAATGACTAACACACTAAAGATTCAAGAAATATAAAGAAATAAAAAAAAAGGAAAGGGCCATTCTTTCATTTGAATTCAGATTGTGAGAACTAGGAGTAACTGATAAAAAATAAAAGTTTAAAAAAGAAAGTATATTAATGTAAGACGATATCTGTCCTTACACTTTTCTTTGTGTCCTTAGACTGTTACAGTTTTACACTCAAGTAAGTCCATTTTAGTTGAGCATCTGTTACTGATCTTGGAGACATGAAAGCCAGGTCACACGCTTACCTTATGAAGCTATAACAGTTATCTAATACACATTTTATGAAGCTATGCATTAGCATGATTACAATTCCTGGTGTAATTATTAGTAAATCTCAGCTCATTGTTATCTGAATGTGAATTCAGCAATCTCACTTCTTCTGAATTCTTTCTTTCTATTTATGTATATTGTTTGGTTTTATACTTTTTTGTTGCCTTGCTTTATGGGGTTTACATGGTAATTGTTTTGGTAGCACAGGTGCTGCAGGGGTGGTTATGAGAAAAGACCAGGAGCTGCCCCGTATTAGATAAAAACCAGTTCCAGCCATCTCGGAAAGAGACCTGCTGCTGGCCAAAGCTGAGCCTGTGAGCAATGCTGGTTGCACTTCTGTGATGACATATTTAAGAAAGGATACTTTTAACCAACTAACCCCAAAGCTTGCTAAAATCATTCTAATCCTTCATATGACTTTAATGGATTTTGAATCAGGCACAAGTGGAAGGATAATGCTTGAGCAGAAGTGATTGTGAAAAGAGAGCTGAACACATGAATTTGTATGACAAGGCCAAGAGACAGTGGCTGAAGTAAGAAGTAGTGAGTTAATGAAATAAAAGAATAAAAATGTGGGCTACACCTATCCTAATGTGGGCAGTTATGATTTTGATGTCTGCATCTGACCAAATCACTGTCACCCCCATTTATAATCCTGATGTTCCAGACACTTCCCAGAAAGTAATTCATATTATCCAAAGTCAAATGAATTCAAATGAAATATAAAGTCCTCAAGAAGAGCATTTGTTTGTACATTTTTTTTTATTTGAGTTTTGATCTACAGAGTGTGTCTCTTTTGCTGTGCATGTATCTTCATGTTCATTTTGACCCCATTTCTATTGGACAGCTCCTCATTCACATTGCAAAAGCTTAATTATTCTTAGCACCACCCAATGGACACTGCCATAAATTATAGCTCTGTACTGGGTCTGTCTGGGATAGAGTTAACTTTCCCTGCAGCAGCCCTTGTAGCTAGAACAGTGCTGGTATCACACCAGTGTTTTGGGTACTGCCGAGCAGTGCTGGCACAGCACCAAGGCTCTCTCCAGACCCCCCAAAGCCAGTAGGTGGGGGTGGGCAAGAAATGCGGAGGGGACATGGCCAGGGCAGCTGACCTAAACCAAACAAAGGGATATTCCATACCATGTGATGTCACACTCAGTAATAAAAGCTGGGAAAGGGAAGGAGAAGGGGGGGGGAGGGGGCTCTCGTTGCAAAGACGTCTGTCCTTCTGAACAACCACTGCGGGTGTTGAGGCTCTGCGTCCCAGGACATGGCTGGGCATCGCTCACTGGTGGGAGAATAATTTGTTTTCTCTTTTCCTCTGTGCTTACGCACAGGCTTTGCTTGTATATATACATATATTTGCTGTTGTTTTTTTTCTTCCTCTTCTCTAATTAAACTATCCTTATCTCAACCCGTGAGTTTTTTTTCCTCTCCCCTTCTTCCTTTGAGGAGGGGGAGTGAGAGAGCAGTTGTGGTGGAGTTCAGCTGCCCAGCAGGGTCAAACCACCACAAGGTCAAAAAACTGTTGAATATGACAAGAGAATTGCAACAGTAGGGATGTGCCAAAAGCCAAAAATAAGTTGGAAGGTTACTTAAAAACTTTTTGGTTTATTTTAAAATCTAGTTAACTCCACAGCTACACACGGAAGGCCACTGGAAATGAAGTTTGAATTTATGGCCATTCAGGTCTTTTTTACATATATGCAATTTAAAATGGCTCATATGCATACTAAGAATTCCTGTTCAATTAAGGATCATATGACATCAGACCTAAAATCATAACTGCACAAATAACAGACTTATATGATACACTTACTGATGTATACTGATGATATGGTCCTGATGTACCATGAGAAAAGTACATTTCTAATACTATTGTTTTGCTCTTTAATTAATATTCCTTCAAAGCCCTGCTTGCTAAGATGCTGCATTATCACTGGATTGGTAAGAAATACATTATTATTTTTCATTATGTCAGAAGTTATCTACAGAAAAGCAATATTTGAGCTAAAATTTCTAAAGACTGTATAGAACAAGCAGTTAGTGACTTTGCAACGAATGGTAGACAGTGGAAGAAACAAAAAAATAAGGTTAATTTAGAGTATTTTTTGTTTGTTTGTTTATTAATTTTGTTCCAAGTACCCTACTTTGTCCTTTCTTATTAGATATTATTCCATAATATATCTAACTGTAAACCAAACAATTGTCCAAGAATTTTTGCACTTGCCTTTTCATATTAATTGTCAAAATATTGTTCATCCATTATCTTTCAGTTCTGATGTTTGCTTGCTGGGAAATAAGATGAATCATTTTCATTACTGATAAAAAAGTTGTTTGTTTGTTTAGTTTACTTTTGATGATGCAAAAAAATGTTAGGTATGGTAATGGGTAGTTTAGAAATTTTCACCACAACAATTATAAGAACTGGTCTTTAACCAACCAACTTGCTAATTCTCAGGAATCTATTATTTCTGATGTTAAAATGCAACTATCCTTTGTATCATCCCTATTTATTCAGATGATTTTTTTTTTTTTTCTGGGTATGTCATTTTTATAGATTTCTTTTTCTTTTCTTCACAGTAATCAGGGTGCTTTGGTGGTCTTGTGATCATCTTTACATTTTTCTAGTTCTTCCTGTAAAACCTGGAGAAAAGAAAACTTTAACTATCAGGTAATATTTTTGTCATCTAGCATCAGTGATTCTGGAACATATTCAGAGTAGTTGTCTCTTCTCTAGCATGAGGGCAAACTAAGTGAATATAAATGATTATTTTCAACTAAATAAATCTAGCAAGTGCCAATTTATAATGTAAGACATCTGCTTTGTTGAATACACTTACTAGTAACTTGGAGAAAGTGAAGCATGAGGTGGTTTAGTTAGTAACAGCAGCAGCCAAGCATATTTGGGTTAATCAGGTCTCAACGATATTGTGAAGATCTTCAAAAGGACTTTGGTGAACAGGCAGCATAATTCTGTATGAACTCATTTTCATTGAAGGCAAGGTGGTGCACATTGGTGGTGCACAGATATGACCTATTTGTGTGTGTCTGGGTTCTAAATGAACTGCAACACAAATGAGAAAAACTGAGGCATCGACACTGTTAGATCAATAAAAGTTTCTGCAGTACAAGTCATAAAACAAAATATTTACCTGAAATAAGATGCATAAAAGAAGGTGGTGAAAACTAGTAACAATTCTTGTCATGTTATCATATAAATCAGAAGTATGTCACCAGCTAAAATACTGTGTTAGTTTCCAGTCACTCCAGTGACCAGATGAGGTGTAAAAAGGAAGCAATTTCTACTTAGTTGCTGATAGAAAAATGAATATTTGGTTTCTTCCTGTTCTTCTTAAACCACATTTATTATTTTCAATAACATTTTCTTTGATTCTGATATGAATCCAGTGATCAATGGGGTTCTGAAAAGAGAAAAATATTTTTTATTGGGAACATGACAGTAATATGAATGATTGCCAAAGCTGCAAATGCAGATTCACAAAGCATGAGAGTGCTTTCTATACATTTCAAAAGTCCGGCTAGGCTGCCCAGAACCCATCATGTAGGATGTCAAGATTTCTATATCACAAGCATCAGGACTTCATCTATAACCCAGTTAACCGACTGGTTCTGATGGATGACAACTCCTTCATGGAATTCTGCTCAAAGTGAATATCTTTCCCCCTTTTCACAAAGAGGCTGTTGGCTCTTTATTAAAGTTTTTATGGTATGTCCATCCTCAATGGGCACTAGAGAATACTGACTTCCAAAAAGTGAAATTTCCTCAAAATTGTCAAATTATCACCTCCTAATATAAGTGGAGTTACAATTATTTAATAATGTACCCCAGAAAAGTGAATGAAGAACTGCCGTAAGGTTTTCTACTTTCATGCATTATTTTAAAATATGACCACTAAAGATGTTTGATGTGTTAGACACAAATGGTTTGTATTCACTGCCTGCAGTTAATTTATTTTAATGTTATGATTGACAGATTTATATCATTATTTATAATGTTCTTTTTGATAATGTGTAGAATCTTTTTAGAAAAAAATAATTCAGACATGTTCAGTAATTACTATGAATGGTGTAATCTGTTATATTGCAATTCACTTAATACTGGTGATTAAAGTCATGGTTATAAACATATCATATATCATATAAAATATGATATACAGTAATATGACATGCTCACAATTAAGTAAATTTTCTAAACATTCACAACAGAAAACATTCTTGAAGTAAGTTATTCAATTTAGGAGTTTGTTTTTAAACCTTTGATATTTGAAGAGAATCAAATACAATTTATACATTTTTTTTTGAAGCTCTCTGCTATTTTATAAATCTTTTGAAAATGTCATAGAGTTAATATTTTAAAATTGCTTCTTAAGATTTTAAGTGCTTCTTTGTACTTCATTTCTGTCTCAAAGCAAACAACTCAGTTTGAGACTTGTCTCTGTACACATTTCTAGTTTATAGAATTTGTAGCAAAATCTTTATTGTGGATTAGATGAAACAGTCTGTAATTCAAAATAAGTTAGGAAAAGCTTTCATCACCTCCTTCCTTTACCAAAAATATTTGGGAAAAAAGGAAAGGAAAGGAAAGGAAAGGAAAGGAAAGGAAAGGAAAGGAAAGGAAAGGAAAGGAAAGGAAAGGAAAGGAAAGGAAAGGAAGGAAGGAAGGAAGGAAGGAAGGAAGGAAGGAAGGAAGGAAGGAAGGAAGGAAGAGCATTCACTGTACTTGGTTTTGCTGATCCCTTCTTACACAAAGTGTCTCCTGTCTAGGGAAGGGATAATTTTTGTAGGGAAGTTGAATACATCATGAGTAAGTATGAAACCATATCAATGAGTGAAACCCTTCGTAAGGCAATGACAGAAGGCATGTGATGGTGCTTGGTAGGGTTTACCTGGGACCCATAATTTCAGTGCCAGTATAACTCTCCAGTTGTGTGGCTTGCATTCCACATTTAAACTATAAATATTATTTTAAATATATGCGAAGGAACTGAATATAACTTTAGATATATACTAGTCCACATAAAGCTAAGAATTACATTACTTAAATCAGACTGGATCAAGTTCTATGGTCCTCAGATAAGCCCTACCTTGGATTTTGTTTCAATACCAAGGTGCGAGTGATTTGGAAAGTAGAGGGACAGAGTGGGGGTGGGCAAAGTAAAGTCAGCAAAATTTGAAAACTTTAGAAATCAGAGACAGGGCCAAAGGTTTATTTACTTAAGTCAACGCATCATAAGAACTCTCAAAGGCTTCACATCTTGGATATACGGCATTAGTCTTTGATCAGATACACGGCACCAACAAACAGTTTGCTAATAAGAAGTAGTCAAACTCTTGAATACATTTATTTGGTTAGTCGCTACAGGCAAAATTTAGATTTAGTTAAAATTATCCAGTAAAATTTGTTCCTTATGATATGTTCTGGCTTTTTATGATTAAACAGTCAGAAACCTGAAACTGTCACCAGATGCTGGTAAATGGGAACTGTCAAACTTTAGTTTAACAAGAACATTTTATCCTCTTTTATATTACAGTATCCCTGGCAGAAGGGGGCCTAGAGGGAGAGGGGAGGTAAGAAAAGGCTTAGTTACCAGGTGAAAAAAGGACTGAATTAATATTTTCAATTAGTTTCAACAATAAATATGCAATATTTGTATACTCTTCCTATCAAAGTAGAAGAATTTGGCCTTATTAAATCAAATTTTTGTTTGGTGCAAGGGCAACTTTCCTTTCCATCTTGCAGTTCTCTCCTTTATACCTCTATTTTTCTGCCTAACTGGAGAATTTCATATTAACAAGAAGCACTAATGGTTTCTCAAAAGCACAAATTACTTTCAATTGGATTGTATTAGTTGACAATTTCAAAGTAAAGATGGTTAGCAAGCATGCAGAGAAACTATTTAAATTGAATATACTGCTCAGTTTATCAAGGTATTTTTCTCCAGTTAGATCAGCTTTCACAATCTTCTAGTCACTCAGATTCATGCAGAGGAATAACGCAGCCCCACAAGACCAAGACAAGTAGGACTTCTCCACTATGGAGGTAAGAGCCTGAAGGCACTGAAAGACTCAAGAATTCTGAGTTATTTACTGGAGAGACAGATAACCTAGCAGCAAAGTATTAGGATAAGCCCACAACTCCAAGACCGTCCACAGAGTCAACTAAGGAGGGTGGTGCTGAATTTCCAAAGTTCACAGCTTTGTTGTAGTTAGCTGTGCTAGAACTTGCAAGCACACAGGCTTTAAATCCATTGGAAAGTTTGATCCAACCAAGATCCTTAGATCTGCTAACCTAAATCTTAAGGTTCAGAGTTCTCGAGCTCTACATTGCAGGGTGACCATGCCAAACTCTGAGAGCTGGTAAAACCCTTAACACATTTTAAATTTGGTCAGTTTTACAGTTCCTTACCAACCAATTGTTCTCCAAGGACAGTATGAGTGATAAATATATATATATATGAACGCACATACAAAATACATATATATTTTATGATATATAATGTATATTAAAGGCAGCCTGAACTTTATCACAGTATAATAAAATATATCTAAAAATATATCTAAAATATATCCATATACATATCTGCAGTAGCTCTGAGCAGTTGGTGTCTGACTGGAAAATAACTCCTGTTTTTAAGGTAAATATGCTGCTTTAGTGTGGAGCCCTGATGGTACTACTCCTCAAAGTGAGCCTCTAGTCATAAAAGATAAATGAATCAAAGGCAACAGCTAATTTTTCAAATATGCAGTTAATATTTCCCTTTTAAATTTATAAGTATTGAAGATTAATTCTGTAAGTAGAAGTAAGGCTATTTGTTGTCTTTATAATTCAAAATCTCTAGTAGATTTAATTTATCAACGAATTTATTATTCCTATTTTAATATGTTGTTTAGAAAAGCATTTCCAATTCAAGCAAAGTGTTTCTTTTTTTTTTTTTTTTTTTTTTAACAATGTTTCACTGCTATCTTAAACATGATATAGTTAGTATGATTAAAAATGCTCCAAAGAGGAAAACATGATTTTGTTGGGCACAGTAGCCATTATGTTGGACATAAACACAGGTGGTGATGTGGTGGTTTGAGAGTTAGAGGGAAAAGTACTGATCAAAATAACTATGAAAAGAAATATATTTTTTTCCAAATGAGACAGAAAGCCCCAGAGAGATTTTTTTTAGGAATACGTAGGATGAGGAAATATAGGTATAGATATATGTAGATACCTCATTAATGCTCTTGATTCACTCATCTATTCACTCAAATATGATGAAAAACTCTACTCTGTAGTGATACCATATAAAATATCATAATGAAACATTTTTACTCAAAATCTTTTCTTTTGAAAATTGAAATAAACAAACAAACAAAAAAAAGGCCCCTGTAATTTAATAATAGAGTTGTAGAAGATTGTAAAAGTAGTTAGAAGTTTTCAATATCAGCAAGTATGCACTTATATACACAAATACTGGGAAAACAAAGAACTACATTAAGGCATGCAAATGTAGAAGCATATTGGTTTTGGAAATGGGAGCACAGTTGTAGTGTTTTTATTCTATGGATATATAGACCAAGATAGTGGGGTTAAAAGTAACATTATTTGGAAATGGGAGAGTGTATGGCATTGCAGCATCTCTGCCATCATGTGACTTGGAACATATACTACCCCAGATGGTGCTAACAGAAAGGGAGTTATAATCCCATAGTCCCATGGGTAATTTGTTCTTGCATGATATGTGAACTGCTGAATTCTCTCAAATCCCATTGAGTGTGTATAGGAATGCAGGGGCTCAGAACTGTATTTTCTGGATGCTGTGCAAGAGACTGTGGGAGAAGCAATCTGGCTCATCTTTACTATATCAATTTGTAAAATGTTTGAGAACAAAATGTGCTTAAGAATGCACATTTTTGTTCTCTAGGAAAAGGTCAGGCCTTCAAATGGTAGGGAAAAGCAGTTGTAAAATGAGTCAAAGAACTTCAGAATGATATAGAATTTGGAAATTTCGGGGTCCATTAGATCTAAAAATAGACTCTTAGAAAACCTTAAGGTACACAAAACCCATTAGAAAATCTCCTAAATAACAATCCTTTGTGACAATAGAGGTCAGTGGGTATCATTTCACCTTTAAATACCAAACTTAGGTTCTGATCCTGAAGACAGGTAAGCACATGCTACCCTTTCTGCAGATGAATGAACTTTCACTCAATTGTTCATATGCATGAATTGGGGCATGTTTTTACAATTGAGGCCTTATTATGCAAGACAGTGATTTTTTTTTTTTTTTTCACATTTAGAGAAAATCAGACAAATAACCAATAAGCCTTCTGTCTTTGTATTTTCAAGGGTGTAAATGGGAATACTTCAGGGTTACAATCTGGAGAAAGGACAAAGTAGGATTTCAAAAAAATGTAAAAATTGTTTTATATCTCACAGCTTCCATTGGAATTAAGGCCAACAAAACAAAGAACTTCTCAATTTATCCCAAAAATTCAGGAAGAGCAGGCCCTTGGTCTTTCTAAATCCCATAGGCTTAATTGTAAATAACTCTCCAGAAATGACTTATGGTGATATAGACACATCAGTATAAGCTTTCAGAAAACTAATCATCTTGAATTTTGGAAGTTATGTTCACAGGAAATCTAAGGTGAGAAATAATCCGATTAATTAATAAATAGACTCACAGGTAGCAAATTATAACACCACTAGCTTCTGCTTCTGTGTTTGTTTCAAAGCTGTCTCCAAACTTGTGAAAATATTTTATTCTGTGTGTTTTTAGCCCATTCGGTGTTTGTCCCATAATATGATAAGGATCCTGGCTCTTACACAGTCATGTTTTTTAAGTGTATCAGGAAGAACATTGCTATTTTTCATCTGAAAAGATGAAAAATGAGTTGAAGACATTTCTTCATCTTTGAGATGAAGAACTTGAGGAACAGAAACGGAAGTGAGAAGACAGGCTGAAATTAGTAGTGATGCAAACCTTTGAAAAGCCTTGCTATAAGGTTCTAAATATGAAGTAAGTTACATTGTCCCTACTCCCTTATCATCAGCAATTAATGCTTGTTGTGAATATCATTCGAGACATCCCCTTAGAAAGGAGTCAATATGAGACTGCTGAGCTGAGTTAGTTAATTTTGGTTAAAAAAAATAAGATGTCAGAAAATCTTGTTCTCTTGCTAGAAAGCTGATATCCTTCATCGTTTACTACATCAAAACTTGTCTCTTATATACAGAAACTTGCTATTTTCACAGACGGTCCAGATGGTAAAGTTATTTTCTCTAGGACTTGGAAAAAACAAATATAAAAATAAAAATAATGGCATGAACAAAGTCTCAGTAAATTCATTTAAAATTTGAAACAGGATTTTTGCAGATTGTATACTTGCTCAAACGTCTGGTTCAAGTTTAAAAAGAGAATAGACTAGGTTGTGAGTTTAGCATTTGCATTTTTAATATACCAGTAAGTGGTAACTAACAGGCCCCAGAGGTCATCCTTTTATGCGGGAGAAGCATATGGCTTATTTCTGATTAAAATAAATTACTTTTCCTTGTTTAACAAGTACATCAAAAGTGCATTTTGTTTATTACCCGTGCCTGTCTCTTTGGGGTACTGAGTTCAATGTTCTTGCATAGTTCTTTCATGGGAACTATTTTTTTTTTTAATCCCTTCTATTGTAGACAGCTGAACATCTGACAGGAAACAGAGGTTCTCTAGTACTTTTTTAATAATGTCATGTTATTTCCTTTCATGAAATTTCACATGAATGATTTCATTTTTACTTTATGATACATTGGAATAGCTATTTCTTTATAATTTGGTAGGTTTAGTAGACAGCCATAGCCTGTGTTTCTACTATGAGCATTTAATAGCTTCTCATGACACTACATACAAATGGTGGACTTTACTATCACAATATTGATATCAATAAAATGTCTTAGAATGCAACTGTGTGACTACCATTTCATATACTGAGCTGTTTTCTGGTAGCACGTATTTTCTGAATAAATACACTTTTCAGCATGTAAATGTTTACCTGTCACCATTTATCATGATCATTTTAATAGTATCTCCTGTTGACCTGATCATCTGGACTGCCTACTGCAAACCTTTTACTATTTTGCAGCCCATTAATTTTGCAAAATTTAATTGTGTGTAGTTTTGACAGCTTTAATTTTCTTGGTATCCTAGAGAGATCTTATCAAAAGATGGCAAATTATTTAAATTAATACTGCAACTGGTGCATTAGGTGGGACTGCTGAGATGGGGAGAGATGAGAACAAGAGAAAAAAAAAGGTTAGGAAGTTATCATCTGAGTCTGAATGCAAGCTTAGGGTTAAATGGTGACATTAAGCATAGCCTTCAGAAAGAGATAGCTAATAATTGGGATTAGCCTCCATACACTATTGTGCAAACATATCTCTTCAGATACAGTTCCTCTGTGGCTATTTCTTTCTTGATATGTTGTAGATGAAGTAACTCAGTATACCTACAGCATAGCTGGTTCAGCTAAGCAAGACAAAAATAAGCTAAAGTTTGCTTCCTGCATTTTCCTCTTGTTCCTAGTCACTGCCTGTTTCATTAACAACGTCCATGACGTTCATTTGAGCTGTTCTCTTTAAAGAATTATAGTCCAAGTCATCCTCCTTTCTTGAGGCTATTGAGGAAATCTAAAATAAGGAAGTGCACAACCTTTTTTTTTTTTTTTTCCACAACAAACAGCTTTCAAACTGAAAGGAGCAGTATATTAACTTTGTTGAGGAAAGGAAATGGGCACTGTTAAAATCAGGTTATATATATATGTGTTTTGGGCATTAATCTTTTAAAAGCCAGTCTGGCTCACATTCAGCTTCTTCCATACTGTTTTGTACAGGTAACACACTTAGCTCTCCAACATCACAGGGGTAAATCAAAGCCAGAACAATGCTTACTGAAGACTTTTGTTTTTGCCCTGTCATGTTGTTTTAATTCCTTTGTCACTGGAAAGCTTTGTCCTAATCTTTATTTAGAGCCTATAACCTCCCAATTCCTTTTTTGACATCCCTGCTATTTTTCTGCCAATGCAGTTTAATGCCCATAGTTATGGGAGCTTCAAAGTCATCAGCTGACAAGCTGGTGTTTGAGATATATATGTGAACTACAAGGAGGGAGAAAAGCTTTTAGCTCAAAGGAAACAGAAAACAAATGCAATGTTAATCAAGAACAGTTTAAAAAGCAAGCTCTTGGTATTCAAAGTAATAGAACGATCCCATTATAGACGCAACTGTGTCAATTTGTTTTTATTAAACAAATGCACCCAAAACTGTAATTCCCCCCCTAGATGAATAAGTATAAAGTTTTTTTTAAAAAAAATCCAGTTTCACAGTTCTTTATTTGAAATTAAAGACAGTTTATAGTAAACCAATCAGAAATGTGTTAAAGATACAAGCGAGGGGTTCCGAACATACTGACATTTTAAAGCATGAAAAGGCATTAAAAATAATCAGGATACCCAAAATGAAACTGCACAAACATTCTCTAAAAATGGTGATTGTTGGTTACTTGTGTAAAATGGAAGACACATTTTTCATTGAACAAGCTGGCAATCCCCTATGATGTTGTATTCAAGACTGAAAGTTCACTGGAGAATTACATCCTCCCATTTCATGTGCACTGCTTGTGTTCTTCCTACACATCTATTCCAAACACATTGCTCTTCTTAACTACATGGTAATAGTTCTCTGTTAGGATATATTATGTAAGTTGAAATTACATTCTCTTTCTACAGGTAGATTTTCTTTGGGTACACAACATCCTTTAAAATAGAATGTGCAGTTTCTCAGTCTTCCTGACAGTAACATAGAATTAAGGGTGCTTGATCTATTCTTCCTCACATATAAGGGAAGAGAAGCATCAAGTAACTATAAAATGGTCAGTTATTTGATTAACAGCATTTGATTAATAGGACCTTTAGAGGATCAGGGTACTCTGTTCAAACCTCAAACTCCTGTCAAGCAATTCTATTCCTCCTTGGTAGACATACAAAACTCCAGAAAATACCTTCATGTTATGGACTGTCCTTTTGTTTGTTTGTTTGTTGGTTTGTTTGTTTGTCTGTTTGTTTGTTTAATAGGCTACTCAGGTTTAAATTCCTATAAGGCAAGTAAGTATCCTAATTCTGGAAGTAAACAAGAAAAAAGGGGATTATGATTCCTTTTCTAGAAAATTCAAAATCTCATGTAAAGTTGCTAGATTGTTTTCAATCAAAATCATTACATGAATTTAACCTACACTCATATTTTGTGACCAAAAAAAAAAAAAAGTTATATTTTTCCTTGAACAATTATTTAACTGGAAGAAGAAAAAGACAAATATAACCTTACATATAACTTTCCAGATGGCTGCATTTATAGGAAAGGGGGAAGAAGATTGTCAATCCAAAATGATGCTACCATAATTCATAAACAAAACTAGATAGGTTAATGTCATAATGCCACTGATTAGATTTTCCAGTGCATATTGTGTACAGATTAAGCAAGGATACCAGACAGAGGTCTAACTGATATAGATACTTTGATATTTTAAATTTCCACTAAGGAAACTAGTGTGTTGTTAATATCTCTACTTCCATTAAGATTAATATCTTTCTCTTAAACAAATTATTTTAATCTGCTTGACAATATTTATTTAAAAGTTAGTAGGATGTGCTCTGGGATGTGCTTTTGTGACACGCCTGCTNNTTTTTTGCCCCCCCCCCCCCCCCCCCCCACACACACACACTTTAAATTCACCAGAGTTCTGGAAACTTGAAGAAAGTTCCAGAAAATGAACAGAATTGGAGAGACTGTCATTTTGGGGTCATATTATTCTCCTCTTACACCAGCTTTTCTTGTTCCATGCCAGATAAAAATATTTTGTCTCTGGTTCTTTATCACTGCTGGATGACAGAAATAGGTTAAAAATGTAAATATGTCAGTGTCACAGAAATATTTTTGACAACTACATGGCTAGTTATGGTTTAATTAATAATATTAAGGGACTTTATTCATGCTTTCATCCAAACTGGTCTGTATTTGAGTAACTCTCATAAATACTAATGGAATATATGAAAGCAGAATATAAATAGTCACCTTTGTAATTCAAATATCATGGCAACATCCCACTTAGATGAATATATAGACCAACTCTACAGTATATACCTATTTGAAATATACCAGTAGATAAATACACATATGGACTTGCTAATGCAGATTTCTTCCCCGTGGAAAATTCTAGTGGTTCCAGAATACTACAGCAGCCTCTCTCTTTAATTCCATGGACTCATTTTGTCTCAGATACATTTATTCCTCTTGTTTAGCCTAGATCAGAACTGGAGGTTGTGCTCACTTGCTGACCATCACCTGTCACTAGTTCTTCGGCTAGTTCTCACTTTAGAAAGAACTAAAAAATTGATGTGAGATGAAAATTGCCTTTGGACTCAAAATAGTATTACCAGTCTATCCCTAAGATTAGGATCAGGATACAGTAAGTGTTGGATTTCTACTGAGTATAGGTAATATTACTTTCAGTTTTCCAGTTACTTGCAACATCTCATTAACAACTTAAACTAATATCTCTGATACAACTGCAAAAAAGTAAGGAATCCAAATATCCAGATTAAAAAGAAAAAAAGCAGAGCAGAGCAGAGCAGAGCAGAGGAAAGAAGAGCAGAGCAGAGCAGAGCAGAGAAAAGGAAAGGAAAAGAAAGGCAAGGCAAGGCAAGGCAAGGCAAGGCAAGGCAAGGCAAGGCAAGGCAAGGCAAGG
>VXAA01006965.1:73588-94311 GCA_013399115.1 Anseranas semipalmata
AAAGAAAAGAAAAGAAAAGAAAAGAAAAGAAAAGAAAAGAAAAGAAAAGAAAAGAAAAGAAAAGAAAAAAAGAAGGAAACAACAAAATATGGCAAAATATATTACTGAATATAACTACTGTAAATTTAACTGAAATGGTGATACTAAAAAGATATAACTGAAAAATAAGAAAATCCTTTAGCTTATTTCTATTAGTAGAACAAAAATTATCAGGATATATTCACCACTGTGAGTTTATAATTTGTTGACTAGACTATGCAGTTCCAAACAAATAATGCTTCAATGAGTAAAGTATCTAATGTAACTCTTGATCAATATTTGTCCTTGCAAATAGTCACCTACAGTCAACAAGTACATTTGGTTCTATGCAAAACAAAAGGAACACATTTTTGTTGATAAACAAAAAAATATCGATTATTTACAAAACAAGAGTGGAAATATAATTCATAATGACACTGTTTCTGCAGAACAAGAACTCACCAGGGAGAAGTACTAGAGTGTGGTAAAAACTCTGTAATCCTCAGACTTTGATAGTTAATCTTAGCATTCTTGCTGGGATTATGGTATATATGCTGTTGAAAAATCATCTGTAACAGATTCAAAGTGGTAACTGCATCATGTATAGAAGGTTTATGTAGTACATTTTTCCAGTGCTCATATTCTGGCTAAACAGTGTCACAGCTGTGGTTTGATTCTTTTACCTGGTTGGAGACTTAATACTATGGTCCACCATTAGCCATTGCTTTAGTTATTGGTTGTCCAGAATGCTTAAAATCTACTCTGGGTGACAGTGCATACTTGGAAAAACACGAAAACAAACAACAACAGCACCAGCATATCTCTGCTTACAGAATATGCAGAGCTAAAAAAATTAGAAGCTTTTTTTTTCTTAACCAGCTTGCCCTACCATAATTTCTTTAATGCAAAATAAAAATTAAATTTCTCATTTTAAATCAAAATAATTTGCTTGGATTGTGTATTTCTGTGCTGTTCAGAACACCAAGTCAAATTGTACGAAATGTTAATTGTACAAAGTGGGTAAGTATTATTAGAGTTTTAACTTCATTGATCTTTAAGACAGTTTTGAAATCACATAGCTTTGAAACATTTTTAAAATCTAATATTTTATATTTTAATGACAGATGTCATTGTTTCAAAAACAGAGACAGTTAATGTCAATACATGTATTACTGCTGTTCTTTGACAGATGGAGTTAATAGTTTTATTTAAAAATATTAGAATTCTACTTAAATCTTGCAATAACAAAGAAAGCAATCAGGCTTAGTCTAAAAATCTATTAATCTGTAATGGCACGTGTCATCTGTTAAACTACATTTTGTTGCATCATGTGTAATCAGCTAAATTAGATGTTGTTTCTCTCTCATTACCTGTTTACATAAAATATTCAACACAAGAATAGTTGAAATCAGTCTTTATGTTTTAAACTAAAATGCAATAATTCAGATTTTTCCAAATGTTGACAATATATTTAAAGGCATAGCTTTTCTAATGAAACCTTGTGACTAATTAACTGATAATCTAAATTCAGCCATGAACATTATTATTATTATTAATGTAGTACTGGAGGGGCAGAGGTAGGACTTTTTTGTTATTTCAATTGAAATGGTTGGTAGTACTAAAATATTAATGCCTAGAAATAGTAAACTACAGGAAAGGTTGCAATGCAGGGATCTAGAATTCTTTCTTCTAAAGATGGATTATTCATAAAAGCATATTTTTTCTGTTTTATTTTGTTGCTTAAAAAAAATATTTTAATATAGTAACTTTGTTTTCTCTTTTATGTTAGTAACTGTTTAATGTTGGTAATTAGTCTATGTTCAGTCATGGACCTAGATTCCATTGCATTAAATTCTGCGAAAAAGCATAAGAAAAAATATCCATATCTCAGTCAATTTACGATATAAAGATAACATTAAATTCTTTAATTATCTTTAGTTATCTAAAGCTAGACTTCTAGGTTAAGCTTTGCTTTATATGCCAAGGTAGGTTTCCTCCTTGATCTCTGGAGTATGATTCAGCCCTACTATCTTACTTGCTTGTCTCTCTACTCCAACAAGAGAAGGAGCATAGATAACTTGCTTCAACTAGGTGTCTACCTAATTTTTAGACAGATTATGTTAGATAACTCTTCCCTAAGTATGACATAAGACAGAGAAAATAGATACAGGCAAAAACCTGTCAAGGAAACAGTGAGATAATTTTAGCCATAAAGATAATCAGTGATCTCAGTTCATCTCTCCTTAATTGGTACTTTTTCCTAAGCATTGTAACACAGGAGAGATATCAAAGAGAACAATAAGCGAGCAGTTTTGTGCACGCTTCTGTGAAATACCAATGATGAAGAGGAGTGGAAAGGGAGCAATCATAAAGAATCACTTGCCCACTTGACAATTTTCTAATCCAGGAATGGACCTATGATCACAATCAGAAGGCAACCTCCCAAAACTGGACAAGGGAGGAAAACAAGAGTCTGTGAAACGCCTTGAAACAGAAAAAATACAGTTTACACGTGACTCAATATAGAAGATACCAGTGAAGGAATGTGGAAGAGTGCTATAGTTAGAGGTCAAGATGAGAAAATTGTATTTGCAGTAGCATTATTAATGGATAAAAGTAAATCAAGATACATTTGTCAAGACATAGAATAAGGTACATGAATAATCAAAAGAGCTGCTAGACATCTTTGTCATGTGCAAAGCCATGCTTTAGCCATGTGGATGCTCCTTGGACACTTTAGGCAATAAGATTCTGTAAGACTGCAATGTAACCTTTACAGGAAGGCCTAGAGAACATAACTAAAAAAAAAAATAAACTAAATTTAACTAAAAAAAAATATATTTGCATGACATTCAAGATGAGATTCAATTTACCTAACTGTAAACATTGTAAACAGTTGCATGTGGATGGGTTTCCTTTACTGGCAACAAACATTAACAGGCACTTTTAGAACATATTTCATCTCATCTTAAAAATAAATAAATAAATAAAAATAAAAAAAAAAGATCTGAAACATCTCGAAGAAAAAACTAAGAACTCTGAGTCTGAGCTGACAGCTAATTATTGGTAAGAAATGTTAAGACACAGGCCAAAATTTTGAAAAGTCAGCATCTCTGGGCTAGAAAGACAAGCCAGTGTAAAGAAATCAGAGGCACCTTTTAGAGTATTTCCTTCAAATTTAATATGAGGCAAAGCATGCTTTCTCCTGCATACCAGTTTTGCTCCACCAGTCTAAATACAGACCACGTGGGCCATGCAGCTATTGGCTCCACCATTATTTCTACCTATCAGCATTAGCAAAGCAAAACGGCTATTTCTCCTTCCCTTACATGTGCTATGCAGAGACTGTGGATGACCTTTCCTGTTCTTTACAAAGCACTAGGCAGAAACCAGGCCATAGTATTTAACTGATTTCATTATATGGTACTACAGAAATCTGAATCTAAGCTCTCAGCACTTGCAAGGCTATGGTCTCCTGGAAGTAATTTGCATCTCTGAAGTCAAACAAAGTTTTGGTAATAGAAGGCAGTTCATGTTTAAAAATATCCTACTGATTACTAGGAATGTTTATGAACTAATAACATAAAAAAATGCATACTGCAAAATTCTCCAGGGTGACTTATATTTTTATATTTTTTTTTTTTAGAAGAAATCTAAGTCAAAGGACAGTCCTACTTCTTGAATACATATACAATGTATTTTGGATATATAAAGTATAATACACAGATGATGCAAATCAACATATCGCCAGTAAAATAAACAGTATTACTCCATTTTAAAACAGCTGCAGGTTTGCTCCTTAACTAAATTATCCTCTCAATTTGGCACTTTTTGAGGAATTTGTATTAGTTTTTTACTTATAAAAATTATGGTTCATGATATAAAGATACTATGCATATATATTAAGAGTAAATCTAAACAGGTTTTGAAACAAAGTTTACTGGCTAACTCTGCAAGAAAATGATTTTCAAAAGAAACAGGAAATATAACATGATAGTATGGCAGTTAACACAGAATGCAAGTTTAGTGTCTCAACAATAAAAATGTAAACATAATGGAAGCCTAATTCAAAAGGAATTAAGAAAAAAATAAATAAATAAATGCTAAGAATCTTTCCATTATTGGTTGTTGTGATAAATGACTAGGTGAAGTGAGGGTCTTCTGCACTTCTGGCTGGGCGCAGGGTACCAGAAAGAAATGCTGCGTTCCTCTGAACTTTATAATATTTTCTCTCAAGACTTTTTAAATAAAAAAAGTTTTATTTTAGTTTAGATTTCCTTCTTGTTGGTCTGATTAAGCTTTTAATTATAATTACTCACAGACTATTATAAATACGGACTTCTTAGCAGAAAGTCAGTTGAACACAATGAATTTAATTTTTCCTACTTTCCCTCTAATCACTAGATTAAAAAGTGTGGGTAAGAAATCCTAAAAATCAATATAAGTTAGTAATTTCTATTTATTTTTTCTCTCTCTTTTTTGAAAAGTTAAATAAATCAGTAAAAATATGTTTGAAAGTCTTTTTTTTTTTTTTTCCAAAAATCATCTTATCTCTAAAGTTGTAGCTATTTAGTTGGAACCCAGCATTTTTCCAATTTACAACGGCATTTGACCTGAAAACTTCTGAACATGCCACAACTTCACTAAGTGAAGTTCTAAGTGAGCAAAAGACAAGAAACAATGTGGATAAAAAGCTAAGGGGAGATAACAGAAGAGGGGCAATGAAGGAGAACAGAACAGTGGGTGGGGTGTAGCAGATCAAAGAGAAAGAGAGCACTGCTCCTACCTGCAGTGGGAGATATATCTATCATTATTTTTAAGTGAGGGTGAAAAAGAGAGGAACAGGAAGACCTAGAGAGGAGACAAAATGAAGAAAGGAATAAATAAGTACAAAGTGGGGGAGGGACAAGAAGCAAGAAAAGTTACTAAAGATCAGGTTTTCCCTACATAATAATTCAACTAACAAAGAATGCTAAATATGTCAGTGCAAGTTAAAACTCACATATACATCTCTACTAGTAAGCTAAGTATATCTGGGACTGTTCACTAATACTGATGCTGTATGATAGGGATTGGATCAAATCCAGACTGTGATGCTCCCTTACCTTCCAAGATACAGTAGCAACATGCAAATTGCCTATTAGGAATGCATCTTTACTTGTGTTTACTTCTCAATGGTGCCTGCAAACAATCAAGAACATTTACATGAACAATTCTTCAGATCTTCTTAATAATTTAAGAATAAGGATGATAGCAGCTCCATGCCCAATAATGTACCTCGTTACTGTTTAATTTATCAGTGCAGATTCAACTATAATATCTATCATCACACCACAATCAATGTACCGTGAGATGGACAAAGACCTTCACCCATGAAGCGGTGAACATTTATACATCTGTAGTTTTCCTGTAAAGGTAAAGTAGGTATTGCTAATAATGCTAATATAACATATTATATTATATATAATATAACATAATATTATAACATAATATATTGCTAATATAACATTGCAATGTTGTAGTGAACAGGTTTATAAAATGAAGGTTTTAAAAGATTCATATTCTGCCCTCAATTATAAATTCCATACAATGAATATTTGTTCTCATAGAGAAATGGTAAATATTAAATGTTTACATAGTTTGAATTGTCTTAGGAACAAAAATGCTGTGACTATCAAGGAAAAAACAAAAACAAAACCAAACAAAAAACAACAGCAAACAAACAAACAAAAAAAAGCACACCTCTTGTGAGGTTTTTCACAGTCTATCACCACAGTGAAAAGTGAATCTCCCCAAAATGGCAAAGAAGTCAAATTATGGAAAATTTAATGTAGTATTTGATAAAATAAAATTAGTTTCCATCCCTCTCTTAGATTAAATGAGATTCATTTCATCTATATCTCATCAAGATATACAAAGACATAGGTGAAATTAGCTACCCATCCATTATTTCCCTGCATTACACAACTCTACAAGAAATTCTAAGCAGCAATTTCCAATGTCTGGGCAGACAGTTCATTGATTTCCCTGGAGCTCTGTGCTAGTGTGCCTTGAAAATTGTTTCCTTATACAACTGTGTATTGCGGGATCAAGACCTATATCAGTGTTACCTGTCTTCAGGTTCTAAAAATACCAGTCACTTCTCCACTTTTTAAATTATTTCCTCTAAAGGTTTCCTCCTGTAGTGCAAAACTTCAGCCAGCCTGCATTGTAGATAATTTAGGGCTACAAATGAGTAAATATTTCTGAAGTAGAAACTGAAGGTGAACTACTTGAAGTCTCAAGTCTGAACGAATGTTCTCTTTCAGGGACTATGCAATAACTGAGTTATTTGAATAGGCATTAACAATATCTTTTCTAGCTTAAAAACCGGAACATGTAATAGTCAAAACAAAAAACAAAAAAAACTGTGGAAACATTAAAGCAAGCAGAAAACATCTTTTAAAAATCCTACATGTGAAACAAGAAAAAGAAACATTGTTAAAGAAAGAAGCCAAGAAAATAAGGCTAAGTCACTATTTTTATCATTGCAATTTTAGATACCTTTTCATTTTAGATACCTTTTCATTTTAGATATTCACCACTTGCTCACATTCTGGAATTTATTCTTGTGTCTATAGGAACTATATATATATTTTTATTTGAGTCTGATTTTTGCACTTCTGGGCCATTGCACATTAGTTTTTTCATGCCTTTCTACAGCCATCATAAGATATTTGAGACATGGTTAATTAAAGCCAAATTAAAGACTTGGATTAAAATTATCCAAGGGGTTAAAAAACATGTTCTTATCACCCAGGTTTAGACAGATAGCTCTGACAGCACCAAATCCTGCATAAGGCAACTCTTCAGTGCAAACACAGCTGTCACTACCTGTTCAGCCACTTCTTTGCCACTGTAAACTTTCACTCTCTATTAGATATCTAAACTGGCAGATGAAAAAGGCCTGTGATTTAGATTTTGCAATGAAATAATGAAAGTTCAAAGCACAGCACAACCAGCTTAGTTTCAGATGACAGCCTCTACTGTGAGACCTACGTGCAGGAAGTTGCACACAGAATAAAAAAGGAGAAGATATATCTCTCGTAAATTCATTCCCCCATACCTCTGCTTCCAAGATTGGTTTCTGCAAAGCACAACTTAAGGAGATTGATAAGCATATTGCAGCCTGATTGGATAGAAAGGATGTATTCCATTTCTGTAGAAGTACTCCACATCAAAAACAAATAGTAGCAAAAACCTTTAGACATTTGTAGGCCATCAAGGCAAATACACCTAATACAATTAATCGTTCTACAACTGGTACAATTTGCCAATTTCATTAACAGGTTGAAGAGAGAGGTCTAGTTTCACCAAGTCTCATTACTGGTGTGGGAAATCAACTTTACAGAAACATGGTATTTATATGTTAAGGGTACACATACACTAAAGCTGTTGTTAAAGACTGTATTGTAACGTAGTGCGGTAATAAAACTAACACAAGTTAGTATGGATACCTCTGACAGTTCACCACCACAGCACAAAACTTCACTGACTGCTTTCACAGGCCAAGTAGACCTCTACACGATAGGTTGAAGGGAGAGGGGACTAGCCCCATTTTTGTCTATATGAGTTAATTGATAAGAAAAAGACTGTATTTTTCCATACACTTCCAGTCAGCACTTTAACAAATGATCAGGTCATCAAAATGATAGGTATGTGGGTGCCAGCACAGAGGACATAAAGATATCTCAGAGAAAACTGCTATAAACTATAAGCATTTGTATGTGATACATCTAAAATTATTCTAATAATATTGATCATTTAATGTTCTTTATTTTGTCATTACTGAACAAATTACCACAGACTGTTCTGTTAGCATTAGCAAAAACCTCACAAAAATGCAATGACTTTTAGAAATATCCACATATTTGGTTCAAATTCACAGCTATCATTAATTGGCATTGCTTAGCTGAAGACAATGATGAAGTAAGCAGACCTATTCCAGTTACTGCTAGTTCTCAAGATTTGCCAAGCCACCCCAAAAGCTGAATATCTATCCGTGAGGCACATATACACTTTTCTTCAGAAGCTAGTCAATAGTTTAATCAGGCACAAAACTGTTCTAACATATTCTGATAATAAACTCATGCAACAAATAGGAATGGTAATGTGTGTCTCAGCAAATGTTTACATAGTTTTTGCAGCAATATATAATGAACGTGGTGACACCGGCTTTGCTTTCAAATGAAAAACTAAGTAAATATATATACAGATATATATAAATAAACCAGCAATACATTGGACTGTAAGACTAAAAACAAAACAGGTTAGTAAGGTGATTGGTACCTGAAAAAAAGACAGACAGCATGGCATGGTGATATTGTGGAATGAACATGATGCATATAACAGCCTCTCTTACATACAAACAGGAGATTTTGTTAATTTGAAACTGACCATTGATAAACTTAATTTAATGCAGTAAGAATAATAGAAAGGCACCTGACCAAACAATTATCCAATACAAGACCCAGCTAGTGTTGTCCGTTCCTATTGTTGAAGAATATTGAAGATCCTGTACTCCTTATAAAGGAAACAACTATCTTTCATATTAAGCTTCAATAAGGAAACTTCATCCACTCTTCTCAATCAGACCAGCTCATGCATTTTCAATTTCTTTGTGTGAATGTCCACTCAAGCTCTGCACATAGCTGATAAATCTCACAGTAGCCCATTTTTCCTAGCAACAATGCCTTAGGCAAGGCCTGTGTGGACAAGAAGAAAGGTTTAAAATACTTAATACAATTTCGTAAGTTTTCTTATCTCTTCCCTTAACAGACAACCTTGCCTTGACACTTTCAAAGCCTGCATGGTTTTCAAACCTCCTTGTAAACATACAGATTATGCTCACCAAACAATACTGAAATGTGCATATAAGCATATAACTACTTAAAATCCAATTTACAATATCAAGTGTTAAGTACTGGGAGTTATCTAACCAGAATTTAGAAAAATCAAAAAACTCCTTCCATTACTAAAGTATTTGTCTGCTTCATTTTAATGAAAATAAATGTCTGAAGATGTTGCATTGTTCTCAAAGTCCTTAATTTTATCTTTGATCAAAACCAGAAACAATGTGTTTTGTGTATATTTTCTTTTAATTTAGATTTTAAGATGGATTCTACAACATGAGCTACCAGCTCCTGACACAATACATGTATCAATTTCTTTCTTTCTTTCTTTATACTGATAAGCCCACAGTATTTCCTCAAAAAAAGGAACAGGGAATAAAACAAAGATCAAGAACAAAAGCAATTACTCAGTAGTTCCTCTTTTATATATACAGAAACCAGTCTTATTTCCTCTTCCATGCCTTTTTCTTTCTCTCACTGTGGCAGAAATCTCTGTGGTTCTATACTTTTCCTTTAAATTAACATGTATTGCAATATTTGCATATACATTTCAAGTTTTCTTAGTTAATAGTTCAACTTATAGTTAAACATCCATCACCACAGTAATTTAGTGTGAATTTCCACATCAGTAACACATTTTAAGGGCACATACAGTTCACAGTTCTCTGAATACGTCGTGAGTAGTGTTATATCATAGTTACAGGGAAGTAGGAGTTGAGCTGACATTTGATCAGCAGATGATGTATGCAGCAGTCTGCAATATGTGTTTAAGATGTACAAAGATTATTGGAATAAACACTGTAACTTTTATTTTTAAAGTCTCTCATCTTTTCCAATTTGAAATAGAATTCCATCAGAGGAGATTCAAAATATTATTATGAGTGGAACTACAGACTTTAACTGAAAGGTTCATTCATTCTGGGGATATCTTCATGAGTCAGTGAGGATGGCCAGATACTGCAAAACCTCTGTGAATCTGTTGACATCTTCCATACATTCTGTCTCTCTTGCTCCACACAGGAATTAACATATATTCCACAGCCATAAGCAGTATTTTCCACACAAGACTGCAAACCTAAAATCTCAGCAGTAAAAGGTTCTTCATTTGTGGTAATAGGAGCAGCAGTGGTGCTATCAGGAATTTATTAACATTAGAAGCACGTATTTTGTGAAGAGATCTTGAAGCATCAGCATTCAGCAGTAATTTCGCTGTTTTCTTAAATGGAGAATTTGTGGTAGAGTTTTGTAGAAAGGCACTTCTATTTTTTGTGAGAAGACAGAATAGAGCTATTTGGGGGTATAGTGGCTATCTGGGGGTTGAGTAAGGCACACCACCGTATCATTTTAGAAAAAAATAAAAAAAAAATAGAAAAAGAAAGATGACAGATGACATGCACAAGGAAAAAATATAAAGGTAGTAGATGAAGGAGATGATAAAATAGAAAATTAACCTAGGATTTTGTATCATATGCCTTGGTGTTTCCTAGGAAGATTTCCCAGTGACGGACATTAGCAAAGTCTAGGTAAAGAATGTGCCAAAGCCTATGATGTCTTGAATGTAGCTAGGTGAGTATATTTTTCAAATGTAGTGAGTGATCCTCAACTGCAGAAAACTAATTTTAACTAGTTTAACAGGTTGTCTGCCTGCTAAGTTTCCAGTCATCATCTTACTAAAAGGAAATGAATGTTGTTTTCCAATACATGGAATAAAAATTCTACTTTAAAATATACACTAGCTAAGAGTCATATTATATAAAGTTCTGCTCAGTTTATAGCAAAACTGAGAAAAATAAAATGAGGAGCAATGATGCATAAGCTCAATATATTCTTACAAACTAGGGGTGTGCTAGATTTGCCTAGTTAAATATTTCTTAAGCAATTTTTAATTGACAACATATGTTGAACATCACATAGCAGTGTGTGCAAAGCACTCTACATCTGTCATAACCTCCTGAAGCTAATCCTTCTTTAATGTGCTCGCTTTCTTTGTATTGCTGCAGGCTTTGTTTCTGTTTACTGTCTTCCAAAAGGAATGGGAAAAATACAAGTTAGCTGTCAGTGAGAACAGGCTTATTTTACAAAGATTTTAATTCTATTAACTTTTTGACTGACTATCTGCTAAGATGTCATTATTACCAGGTACAATGACTTATACAGAAAAAAAAAGTGAAATTCCATTTCTTTTGAGGTGAATTGTGTACTTTGATTGAGCTTCCAGAAATGTGATTCCAGATCTCACAGGAATTTCATCATTGTTTTGATTTTGTTTTACTGCAAAATAAACAAACAAACAAACAAACAAATAAAATGAAAAAGTGAATAATTTTATCTGATCTTTTTTTTCAGCGATACTTAACTTTACTGTTGAACATAAAATTTAGCTACCTATTATTTTTGTGACTTTATAGTACCCTAAATAGAGATGAGCTTTAGATTCTGTCTGTTCAACTTTATGGTAAGCTGTTGTGCACAGTTAGTCAAATCACTTACCCATATCACTACCGCTTTATTTAAAAGGAAAGGAAAGGAAAGGAAAGGAAAGGAAAGGAAAGGAAAGGAAAGGAAAGGAAAGGAAAGGAAAGGAAAGGAAAGGAAAGGAAAGGAAAGGAAAGGAATTAACAATTATTATTCTCCTATATATATTACTTTTGAAATCTATGCATGAAAAACAATGTAAAGCGTCAAGTTTATTGCAGGGAACATTTTATTTATTTCTAATTTATATCTAACTTGCCTGTAAAAATCATCACAGGAAAAGGTGCAAAAGGCTCTGTCTTTTCTAAGTTAAGGAACAGAAGGAATATGCTTACAAAAGTCAACATGTGAGGGAAAACTCACACAGAAAATAGCTTTCTTACAGCAGTTTGAGCTGTAAGTAAAATAAGGCAATAGAAAAATCAGTCTAATTATTTTTCTAGTTACCTTGGGAGTGAGGGGGCTGTCAGGGTGAATGAGATATTTCAAAAAGCCTATGACAGTACGACTGCGTACTGGGGGATAGGAAACATTAAAATATACCTAGTGATACAAAAATCTTACATCCAACATTGCATCTTGGAATTTACAAAACAATGGGAGATAGAAATGAATTGGCTGCTTGTAATGTGAAGTATCCAAGGAATTTGGAAATTTCAGGAGTTCTGTTTCACACCAGCTTTGCTGGGAAGCAGCTAGACAGTAAGCTTGGAAGTCCTTCTGTCTTAGACTCCAAGATGGTCAGGTAGGCAGGCTGCCAAGAAGTCAAGGAAATGAATTTATCTTTCACTATCAGACAGGGTTCACTGAATTCAGCAAGCAATGTCATCTCAATAAACTCATTTTCTGACAGGCAAAACTCCACCGAAAATCTCCTGACCAGACACAAAACATCACAGAAAAAAAAAAAAAAATGCCGATCAGTTCTGAAACACAGGTATAAAAATCCTAGCTACTCAGAATGAGAAACATTGTTTTAAAAAAGAAAAAAATGTAGTGTTGAAAATGTACTTCAGTTGAGTCCAGCTGATATCCCAGATCAAGACAGTTTATACATAAGCTCTAAGCAACTGTCTAAAAATTGCAATTTATGTGCTGTATTTTGGATATTTCAGAACATAATGTTGGGTACAGGTACTTTAGCTGTGTAATGAACCAGAATTCCAGGAAGTGAAAAACAGGAAGAACTCCACTTTGTAGAAATTAGTTTTCTCATCTACTATTTTCACATCAGTAAGTTGGTTAGATATCTTAAGAATCAGAAACAACACACCAAAACTAAACTGAAAGAAAATAACATACAAATTAAGACATTCTGCTTTATACCTAGCTTAACTTATTTTGGAGTGGAACTTTTTTTTTTTTTTTTCCTTATGAGAATTATAAGAATTATTGGAATCCCCATGTAAATATTTCATATGCTATAGAGCAGATCAGAATTATATTTCCTGTTAACTCCCAACAACACTAATGAAGCTGCTTGTACCACAAACTGCAAGCACTGCTGACTGGATAGCAGATTTTGAGTATGGTATAAATCTTAGTTACAATGATCCAGAGATGAAGACAGAGACAAGATAAAACGAAACAAAACTGATAATCTCTCTCTGAGTGCTTACAGTGTGAAAAATAAAAGGCCTAGTTTATATTAATTTGTTAACATGTTGTATCAATTTGAGCCAATACTTATTACAGATGCAATGTCATCACATGTTGACTAAAAGGAAGTGTGATAAAAGTTACAATACAACTTTCATAGCTTTCCATGATTTATTAAGTGAAATAGTTGTCCCATTCTGAAAAAAAAAAAAAAAAAAAGCAAGGAGGATTTTTCTACTGAAGTTGCAGTCTTTGTTCCATACTTTCACATGCAAAGTGTTTGCCCAGTCTGTTGGATTTTCACTCTTGCAATAGTTTGCTTTATTTATTTATTTTGCTTACATTATGTTAAAGAGGCAAGAATTTTATCAAGAGAATGTAAGATCTAACATGAATGTGGAAATTACTGCTACTGCTCATGTAATGTATTGTTCCAATTTACCATTTTAGTCTATCTACAGTTTGACAGCAATTTGCTTCCTTTGAGGTAAAACTGAAGTTTGTTAATTTCAGTAGAAGCAGGATTGACTGCACGGAGGGTGTGAGAATACTTTTGTCATCATTTTGCTTGCCTTGGTTTCCCTTTCTCTCTACATCTGCAGAAAGGAAAGAAGGTGTTAAAATTTTATTCTGTGATGAGAGGATGTAGATATCTATTTTACTGTATATGGGTCTTTTAGGAATTGAATGGGCCCTGCTACCTAAGAAATTGCTCTTTGCCGAAGAAAATGGAATTTTCAAACAGCAGACATTTGCTTTAAACAGTAAATCCCCCCTGGAGGGAGGAACAGAAGAACAATGTGAATAGAAGTTATATTAAAGAAGAGGGCAGGTGGAAGACTAAGAGTGCAGTTCTGCATATATATTTTTTTGGAAGTGAAGTTAATTTAAGAGGTCTTCACTCCTTCTCAAATGCACATGCCCCCCNNNNCCACCCCCCCCAGTCGGTCTCATTCACTGCCCTCTCTTTTGTGACACTGAAAACATTCAGGCCATGATGTGGAATAGATCCCTGAAACAGTGTTAATAAAAATGTCTCCAAGGTTTGTTATTCACATCAATGATTCAGTTTACAGCACAGCATCACAAGTAGTTGCACAGCCTCTTTGAAGAAGTGATGAATTCTATCAGCGGGGCAGGAATGAGTAAGTGATGTTAGAAAAGTGATCTTTTAAACCATCTTTCCCACTGAAGAGTACACAGAACCACACTCTGAAAGCCCATGGGGAAGGGTTTACAGGTATCTTATGCTGCTTTGTATGGTAAAGGCTGTCCTCATTATAGACTAGGTATTCTGACTTCAAGACTTTGGTTTAATGTTAGTGGTCCATTAAAATCCGTCTCGTTTCATTACAATGATTAGAATATGTTAAATTGTCTTTAATATTGTTGAGTTCTTGACTGGAACAGGTCTGGTGTGCTACAAAACAAATTGGGCTGTTGTGATTCTTTCCCTTCATAGAAGAAAATCCACTTAGTCTGGGCCTCATAAGTAACTATATAGAGCACTTTATCCATAGGAAGATTAAGGGGATCTGAGTAAAGGTCTGATCCTTGCATAAAATTAAATAAAAAAATACACTTTAATTATGTCCAAAATATAAGGAAGATAACTGTTCCCAACCCCTAAAAGAGCAAGAATTTGAGTAAAAAGCATGTCACCATTCTATCCTTTGCCTTCTTTGCCCTGTTTTGTACTACAGACATATTTTGCATCAACAGACCAGAGTCAGATATGAATAGAATTCAATGTACCATGGGTAATGCTAATAGTACTACAAAATATGGTCATTTTATTCTTTCTGGAATGCAATGAAATTACTATTTCTATTTTATTTTCACTTATTAACAAACAAATACAGATTTATTTCACATCAACACTGTATGCACATGTCAATAAAACAGAGGAAATCTCATATTTAGAGATAAGAGTAAGGACCAATAAACTGTTTTTATCAAAGCAGATATATTTGCAGACAATGTCTTTATATAGGTAAGTTAGCATAAGAGATAATCTAAGAAAAAAAAAAAAAGCAACATTTTAAGACATTTTGAAGTTTTTAAGGGACTAAAAGGGGACTAAAAAAAGACTTCATATGTGTACAAAATACTGCTCAACAAGAGTAAAAGCTTTGGATGTTCTGCTGTTGCTTTCCACTCTCCACTGAGCTTACTTTCCTGTGTCTCTTAAAGGAAGAGGGCAAGCATTAGGTCCAGTTAAGGTCACACAAGGAATCCCAGCAATTCTGATTTCAATTCACTTCACAACAATGGAGTTTTTGTCTTCAAATTTTATCAAATTTTATTTTTAAGATGATTTTTATTTACAGTTTCTAATATAATTTCAATGTGAAGTTTTGTGATTTGCTTGAAGGAGACTTGCTTTGATCTTTTCTGCATCACCTAATAACTACATAACACTAATGTGGGCATATACATTAAAAGCATGGATACAATTAGCTACCTCAAAAGCATTTTTCACAAAATGCTAGCTAAAATGCCATAATATATAAATTAAATTATAAAGCCAACATAATTCTTAGAAAAATCTCAACAAATTTCTGCCTATACTCATTGCCACTGGAATGTAGTAAATACTTCCTTTATTTCCATCAAATAAGAGACTGAAATAACAGGATACAATTCTGTTAAACATGGAGTATAGTCATACAAACAGAAAAACAGCATTAAAATGGCCTTGTCTTTTTCTATCGTTAACTTTTTTTGAGTGAAATCTTATGACAGCATTCAGTCCTATTAGACACTGATTTTCTCAGAAATAATAATAGAATGGCAAAGAGACCTTAACTCACATTGCTTTTCAATACATTTTAGCTTTGTTGTAAAACATGCTCTCTAGGGCATCATAGTAAGTTTACATTATAATAGTTTGATTTCTCACTGTTACTGAAACAACTTTAAAAATGATGTGTGTTGCTATCAATCTGCTGTTTAGATTTACAGAAAAGTGAAGGAAGGCATTTTGAAAACTGTGATTTTGATATAATCCAAGACTCACATAGACTAAACATTGATCTTTTCCTTGCTCTCTTGATTTAAAAACAACAACAAGGAAAAGAGCCTGTAGAAACAAAGAATTGAAAATGGTAAGGCAAAATAAAATAAAATAAAAAAGACATAATATCTCAATCAGTCAAACACTTAATATCTCTAGTCAGATCATATCTGGCTTACCAGTAAAATTTTTAAATTACATAATGCTAACAAAACACAGAATAAAGTTTCAGAAGGATGTTAGAAGACAACTATGTTATAGCAAACGGATAGTGAAATCCAATGCCTATATTTCCCAGCTTTGTTTATATTGAGCATCATCATTAATTGGCTAGCTACTTTACTTAAATCAGTGACAGTCCAGTGTGGGATCTATAGAAATTCTTTAATGTAACTTTTTTTTTTTTTTCCTGGAATCTCTTCTAGTTGCTTGTATAAAGGGAGAGAAGACAAATGTACTCAATATGGCACCAAGTTTGCTTAAGGTTCTCCTATGATGTCAAATACATACAGTGAGTTACCAATTACCTGTCACTTTTTCATAGTTATCCTACCACTTACAAATGACATGTTGTACAGGTAAGTGTACACATTGTTCATGGCCAAAGTAAGGGATGTATTTTCTTTATCTTATGTAGATTGAATTTTTCTTCTCTTTCCTCTCCTCTTTGGTTATCAGGCAAACAAGGTTGCTACAAGTAGCTAGAATGTTTTGACACTATTCTGCCATGTGCTATGAGAAATGGCTTTGTCAGATTATTATTATTATTTTTTTTAATTTGAGAAACAACACTTTCATGAAATGCAACCAAGCACCTACCAGAAAGATTCTGTGTTTCTCTGCTACTTTTGAGACACTATGGCTGAGAGTGTATGGCTGAGACACTAGACACTGTTGAAACAATACAAATTTGTATCTAGTAGATGTTCCCCAGGAAATACAAATATTTGTTTTGGTAAATGCTTTTGGATATTTTTGAATACTTTTGGATACAAAAAGCTTGAGACATACCAACATCTGGCACTGGAGAAAAAGGCAAAGTAGTTTGGAAATTACATTTCTGAGTATCATGAAGTTTCATCAGAAGGAAAGCAATGCAGAACTGGAAGGACATTTTTGTTGTTGTTGTTTTTGTTTTGTTTTGTTTTTCCATTCAAATCTGAATATTTTTACTAAGTTTAAAGATCACAGAAATAAGGAAGAGTATCTTTCCAAAAATAATTTTGCTCAAGTTTGAGAATTCTTTAGAAAATATAGCCTTAACTTATTCAGTTTCTAAATTTTTTTAAGTTATTTATGGCACCAGTAACATTTGTGACAGTTGCATCTAGATGAGGGTGGAGTGCTCATTTAAATCACCTTTTAAAAAGAAAAGTGGCTAGGATACCGGAGCCCTTTGAGCATAGTCAGAAAGGATTTGCTGTCATTTTGGAAAGCTCCTCCTTAAATGAATATGCCTCAGGGCAGTTATCTCTGAGTGCTGATGGACAACAAGACAAAGCTTGTGTATCTGTTCAGATTATGAAGAACATGGTCAGAACAGGTGACATGAAAAGATGTGCAAACCCTTATGTTTTGTTGGAAAGGCGTTTTTGTTGTTGTTGTTGTTGTTGTTTGTTGTTGTTGTTGTTGTTTTTTCAGACAGGGATATTGGAAAGAAAGATTCTTTCTTTATGGTTACAATCAAGTTCAGCTTTATTTTGCATTACCATGTAAATTTCAGTAAGGCCTTTGACACTGCTTTCCACAAGATCCTCATCAACAAGTTGTTCATATATGGGCTAGATGGGCAGAAAGTGAGGTGCATTGAAAACTGGCTAAATGGCCAAGCCCAGAGAGTGGCGATCAGTTGAACAAAGTCTACTTGGAGCAGCTTACCCTGGAAGACAATACTTGGCCCACTCCTATTTAACATCTGCATGATGGGGTAGAGTATACCCTCAGCAAGTCTGCTGATGACACGAAACCGGGAGAAGTGGCTGATACACCAGAGGGCTGTTCTGCCATCCAGGGGGACCTTGACAGGGTGGAGGAATGGGCTGATGAGCCTTAAAGTGCAGCAGAGGGAGGTAGAAAGTCCTTCATGTGGGAAGGAACAACCTCAGGCAGCGGTACATGCTGGGGGCCACCCAGCCGGAAAGCAGCTTTGCAGAAAAGGACCTTGGTGGACACCAACTTGAACATGAAACAGCAAATGGACCCTTGCCACTAAGAAGGCTGACAGCATTCTTGGCTGTATTAGGCAAAGTATCACCAGCAGGTCAAGGGAGGTGATCTTTCTGCTCTGCTCAGCATTGGCGAGACCACACCTGGAGTACTGTGTCCAGTTCTGGGCTACTCAGTACAACAGAGACAGGGACATAATAGGGATGGTCCAACAAAGGGCCAGAAAGATCTGGAGCATCTCTCCTGTGAGAAAAGGCTGAGAGCTGTAACTCTTCAGCCTAGAGAAGGTTCAGGGGGATCTCATCAATGTCTATAAACACCTGAAGGGAGGGTGCAAAGAGGACAGAACCAAGTTCTTCTCAGTGGTGCCCAGTAACAGGACAAGAGGCAATGGGCACAAACTGGAATATAGGTGGTTCCCTCTGAATATCAGGAGACCATTTTCTACTGTGTGTGTGGTGGAGCACTGGCACAGGTTGCCCAGAGAGGTGGTGGAATCTCCTTCCTTGGAGATATTCAAAAGCCATCTGGACATGGTCCTGTGCAAACTGCTCTAAGTGGCCCTCCTTGATCAGGGGGGTTGGACAAGATGACCTCCAGTGGTCCTTTAAACCTCAACCATTCTGTGATTCAGTGACTCTCTTTATTCTCAATTTCACAGGAAAATATGGCATATCATTCTGAATGCATGAATTGTGCTTGCTTTTTTGTTTTGTTTTGTTTTGTTTTGTTTTTGTTTTTGTTACAAAGCCCTTTTTCAGGAGTTAGTTTCATAGAATCATAGAATCGTTTGAAAAGACCAAGACCCATAANAAAAGACCCATAAGATCATCAAGTTCAACCATCACCTAACACTACCAAGTCCACCGTTAAACAATGTCCCTAAGCTCCACATCCACACATCTCAAATACCTACATGGATGGCGACGCTGACATTTCCCTGGGAGCTTGTTCCAATACCTAACTACTCTTTGCATGAAGAAATTCTTCCTGACATCTAATCTAAACCTCCCCTGGTGCAACTTGAGGTCATTGCCTCTCATCCTATTACCTGTCAGCTGAAAAAAGAGACCAACACCCACCTCGCTACAACCTCCTTTCAGGTAGTTGTAGAGAGCAATGATGTCTCCCCTCAGCCTCCTTTTCTCAGAGCTAAACAACCCCAGTTCCCTCTGCCGTTCCTCATATGTCTTGTTTGCTACTCCCTTCACCAACTTCATTGCTCTTCTCTGAATGTGTTCCAGCAAATCANCTCTCTGAATGTGTTCCAGCAAGTCAATGTTTTTCTTGTAGTGAGGGGCCCAAAACTGAACACAATGCTCAAAGTGTGGTCTCACCAGTGCCAAGTACAGCGGGACAATCACTTCCCTAGGCCTGCTGGCCACAGTATTTCTGATGCAAGCCAGGATGGCATCAGCCTTCTTGGGCACCTGGGCACACTGCTGGCTCATGTTTAGACAGCTGTTGACCAGCAGCTGTTGTGGTTTTGCCCTGCTGGGCAGCTGAACTCTGGCATAGCCACTCTCTCACTCCCCCTCCATAAAGGAAAAGGGAGACAAAGGACTCAAGGTTTGAGACAAGGACAGGAAGATCACTCACCAATTACTATCATGGGCCAAACAGACTCAGCATAGGGAGATTAGCATAATTTATAGCCTATCACTAGCAGACTAGAACAGTGAGAAACTAAAAACAAATGAAAAACACCTTCCTCTATCCTCCCTCTTCTACCTCCTCCCCCCAAGCAGCGCAGAGGAATGGGGAATGGGGGCTGTGGTCTATCCGTAACATTTTGTCTCTGCCACTCCTTCATGGTCACTCTCTGCCCCTGCTTCATGTGGGGTCCCTCCCACGGGATGCCATCCTTCCCAAAATGATCCTGCGTGGGCTTCTCACAGACAGCAGCTCTTCAAGAACTGCTCCAATATGGGTCCGTACCAGTGGGTCCATCCTTCAGGAGCAAACTGCTCCAACATGGGTCCCCCTTGGGCAGCAGCTCCTGTCAGATCACCAGTTTGACTGTGGGATCCTCTCCATGGGCTACAGATCTGGCCTGGAGTCTACTCCTGCAGGGTCTCTCCTTGGGCCACAGCCTCCTTCAGGCCAGATCCACCTGCTCACTGTGGGCTCCTCTATGGGCTGCAATATGGAGATCTGCTCCACCATGGTATGCCATGGGTTACAGGGCAACAGTGTGCTCCACCATGGGCCTCTCCATGGTGAAAGAGGAATGAGCTGCTGGTATGTAAGGAATTCAGGTAGCTGTTGTTTCACATTAGTAGACTAAATTTAGTGAAGTCTTAGGCCACAGCATGAGCTCTGCATCACCTGAACCTGGTATGTAGTGCTGATAGAGCAACAATGAGTGGCACTGTGTGGGGGCCTGGGTGGCACCAATGGGGAAGGGAGGATGTGCTGACCAAGGATGGTGACAGATCAGAGCCTGCCCTGGGACATAACAGAAGGCATCCTGCCCTGCAACAAAGAACCACCAATCTGAAGGAACATAATGTACATGTGTTGAGAACTGATTGCACTATAGCAGATGAAATGAAGAT
>VXAA01006966.1:0-32922 GCA_013399115.1 Anseranas semipalmata
TCTATGATTCTATGATAAGTATAGACATTGGAACTGGGTGGCAAGCCTGGACTATTCGAATAGCAGCCAAAACAGAAAGGTTACCCACAGTAATCTGTACAGGAAAAAATCACCTGTGCTGACATTTGTAGTCTAAGCACTGTTTGTTAATTTCAGCGCTGCAGATCACTGTCTCTCCAGGGAGCGGGGACAGCTGGGGTTATTGGGACCAGCCATCGGATGTCAGTGTTGAGCTGCACATCCAGTGAAATGGCGCGCTCACCAACAGGCAACAGCAGAACGCTTGGGTCTTGCAGGTCTTTTGTTTATTAGTTTTGGGTAGTTTAACACAGAGCTCAACCTGGAGGCAAAGGGATTTGTCACCATGTGCATGTGCACATATGTGTGTATTTGTTTGGATTTTGATGACACAGGGAATGCCAACCCCATGGACTCATCACACATGCCTTTGGCTCAAGACAGCACCCAGTTCTTTCTGGTAATATCCATGGTTTCTTTCTAACAGGCAGGACTAGTTTGATATTGCTGATCCTGGAGATATCAAGAGTTTTCAGTCTAAAATTAGCAACTTTTTTCCATTAATAAGCATTTACTTTTCCATGTAAGCAAGATTTCAGAACTGTAGCACATCTATGCATATGCAAAAAGAAAATAGAGTTAATCAAGCAATAGAAAAACTTTTATTTCCTGACTCATGTTTTCTTTTCTGTCTAGCAGTAGCTTTCAAGGACACATCTAACACAAAAAAATCTAAGCAGGTAACAAGAAAGTGGAAAACTTGCAAAATGAGTAGAAGTTGCTTAAAATAAGTGGGTGGCTGGATCAGCAAATCCAGCTGCTAGCATGGGCCAGAATTGCTGCATAATCTGCATAAGGATTTATATTGCTCTTTAAGTAATGGCTTGTCTCTGAGAAGGAACACGATTTTTTCCTCATGGCTAACCACTCCCTGAGAAAAGACATATTTGTCAAATCTGATTATCAACATTTAGTAAAAATGAAAAAATTGTTGTCCTTCTTTTGAAAATATCAGGTCTTCAGCAAGTGTATGAGGTTTGTATTGTATACATTGGCAATAAAACACCTAATCTTGAAATGCAGCCACACCTGAAGTTTTCTACTGCCCAACAAGAGCAGCCAGAGCAAGGCATACATAAGGATGTCCATTTAGAAGTGGAAAGACATTTAATGGAAATGAAGGGATAACCTACAACTATAAACTACCAATTTTAGGGAAACAAATGATAAAGTGGTATTTTCAACATTTTCAGCTTTTTGTCATGTTCAAAGGATGTAAAATTTCCTTTGTGACCTAGACCACTCAATTGGTTGTGCTTCTGCTACATTTGTGACAACAGAAACCTTGCTGTCTGTTGTAATAGAAACATTATGGGTTCTATTACAACAGCAGCCAGTGCCCCCAGACAGGGCTCAGGTTGCCCATCTGCAGGGTGCTATAGAGGTTCAAAACTGCAAACGTCATTCCATTAAGCTTTGTTTTCAATTGCAGGAAAATTCATTTAATGAACAGCATTATGAAATGCATAATGAAAAATTTGTTCGCTTTGTTCACTTCTAGGAAAATCTGGCAGCATTTGTTTTCCTGGCATCTTTACAGCCAGTGCTTTTGGTACATGCTTTTTCCAATCCTCATTTTGTCCCTCCTTCTTGCCACATCCTCAAGTTAAGTGTGGTAGCTTTAACTCATTCCTCTCCTTAAGAAACTGGGGCAGCACAAAGAGTCAAAGGAGCAAGGACAGGTGGTTGGTGGGCAACTGGTGGCTGTGGAGGGGAGCTGACAGCTATACAGAAGGGAAGATGTCTCTTTTTACGTTTTACCCCCTTTTTATTAAAAAGTGAGAGGCTTTTGTAAATTCAAATAAATAAATACATACACACATGCCATTTATCCACTGGGAAAAAAAAAAAAAAAAAAAAAACCAAATTGATTTTTTGAAGGAAAAATCAAACTTTCCACCTCCCTGCTTAAAGGTAACTACAGCAAACAACTCATTCTTCGGTACCAACGCGACTGACAAGCACATTGCTCTCTGGTGAGAGCATATGGAAAGGGAATACCAGCCACAACTGTGGGTGCAGTTAGTGAGATTATTCTATTATTATACAATTGCCAGTAGCATACAATTAACAACACTTTTGCTTTCCATAGACACCAGTGACAAGGGTCTCTAGTGGCCCACACATTACTGAACAGCATCAGAGCAGCGGCACAAGTCCTGGTTCTGCAGCACCATGTTACGAGGAAGGTCACAGTCCCAAATCCACCGTGTGTTGCAAGGGCACAGAGATACCTCCCACAGGTGTTCTGCTGAAAAGGACGAAACAGTTTTGAAGGACCACTTGGCATCCCTCAACTGCTTAGTGTCTCCTTATACAAATCAGCCTATCCTGTCTACTGCCTGCTACCCATAGCCATTGTAGATGAACACTTTCCAGGTAATTTACATTTGCATATAAAGAACTCTAGAGGACACATAAAAGCTTCCAGTTTTAACCATCTTGCTGGTAGTCCTCTAAATATTTTAACAAAGAAGAAGATCTCTCAGTAGATTTGCTCTCTTGGTTGCTAACAGAGGACTTTTTCAAGGGATGTTTTTTGCAGGGATTTTCTTCCCCAGTTTCATCTCCCAGTTGCTTTAATCTGTGAAAAAGGGAATTCTCACCAGAACTATTTTTTACTCAAGTGCTGAACAATGGTGAGAATCACCTGGCTCCAGAATAGGTTTTTGCCAGCTGGAAAATCTTGTCTCAGAAGTTGTTAGGTGACCATTTGCTACATTCATTCTATTGTTTTCCAAAAGTCTCATGTCACTAAATCTGCAAATTAACCTAATGTTGTCCAGTTGTGTTTGGTTATTTAACTCTGGTCAGTCTTTAGATAGTCCATGCTTGTTATGCCACTACAAAGATTTCCAGTTTGTGTTCATTTCTCAGTTCTGCTCTCACAAAATATTGTTCTTCTGTGAGCTCTGGATGAAAATTTGGTAATAAACTAGTAGCCAAGACAGTGTGTCACAAGAGGAGGATTAATAGCTTCCTTCAAAAATGATTGAGGACAAAATAAAACTTTAATGGCCATTAATCCACATGTTTACAGAGGTGCAAATTTTGTTAAACCAAAAGGTCTTCTCTCTCATGCTGACCCTACTTTTGCTAATTTACTTAGTGTGTTTCTAATTTCCTAAGCGTTATCTTCAGTGGATACTACAAGAAGGTGATCGTCTGAACAGGGGCATTCTAACCCCTATCAGATCTCTCCTGGATGGACAGAGTGTGGTGCCTTATTCTCCAGTATTGACCTCAGAGAGCAGACTGTCTGTGTTCAGTGGAGAAAAATGGATTATTATCATTGTGAAATGCAGTTTGTGCACATTGGCAGTTAATTCAGTTAATGTTATGGCCTGTGTAAGGAGTCAAGATTTTATCGAGCCTTTTGGTGTGCTTGTTAACATAGCTTGTTAGTGCTTCTGAAACCTTTAGAGCCATTCTAACATTGCTGGGTTACGACAGTTATCTGCTTGCCACCCATCAGCTGATAAGCAGTAATTGTCCGTGTTTACGGCCTCAGCCTGCCCCACTTGTGGCTGGAAGATGTTGCACACAGGCTTAACCTAATGTTGTTCACCTCATAATTAGTGCCAGGTCTGCAACTGGGGCAGCTGCAGCAGTTCGGCTGACTGGGAATATGGTCAGAAGTAGGCTGTACTCATACCTCAAAGAAAAGGCATGTACTGAGACAGGTGATTAGCTCAGTGGAGGGAGACTAGTCCAACAAGCATCTTAATACTGCTAGTAAGAGTAGGCACAGTAGATGCAATTATTTTCCTGCTTTTTAACCACGTTTTTAGCCTAACTAGCTAAGTTGCAGGGAAAAGAAAGCAAGAAATGTAGGTAGGGAAAAGAAAGAAGAAAAGAAGGAAGAAAAAAAGCTCAGGTTGGGAAGAAGCTTTCCATTTGCTGCTGGGTTTGCGGTGTTGGTCTTTTTTTTTTTTCATTTTCTTTGGACTGTATGGAAGGTGCGGTATAACTAACAAGATCAAAGAGAACAACAACTTGTGGATGGCACTGGCTGTCCAGGGGGAAGGAACACCTCCTGTAAGATTTCACTGGTCCTTGTAAGGATGCAGAAACTATTAGATGCAGTTGCTGGTATGACAGAAGTAAGGTTTTCCTTGTCAAGAATAAATTGAATGCATCCTTTTAGGCCCACTGCTTTGCCTGGCAGAAGAAGATGAAGGGGGTTAGCTGTAAGGACACATGGGGTTCAGCCAGAATCCTCCTCAGCATCTGAGAACTGTTATGGTACCAACAGCAAGAGACAGCCACCTTACTGGGATTTTGCTCGCTAAAACAACTGAGCAAAACTGTCTTACATTTTGTGTTGTTTGGCAAATCACTTACTCTCAGAAATGCAGCCAGGGCTCTGGAGCTATTTATGATGGAAGACCTAGGTCTCTCTTCCTGACCTAATTAAAATTGCAGTTAATTATCAACAATGAAAAATCTAAACCAAGAAAGACTAAGATCTACTCCAGGACTGCCCCACTGAGTGATAAGGTGAGAAATACTTTTCCTTTTCTGAAGGAGGCAAAGAGGCTATTTTACCCAAGGCTCCAGCAAATAGGATTTTAGTGATTCTACATGTCCCTCCCATCAGCTACCACATCTGAGCAAGGCTCAGTCAAAACCAGGAACTACACTGCAGAACAGCACAAAGATTACAGGCCATATGATCTAAATGGATGTCTAATTGGTGTGTAGTGTAGTTGTGAGTTGTTCTAACAGGACTGGCTCTTTCATTCTTCAGTTGAACAGAGACCTTCATTTTTAAGCTGTTCTGTTTTGCCTTATTGCTTCAGGTAACAGCTACTGTTCCTTTTTCTCCTGAAATGTAAAGTATCCTTGTGTTCATTTGTATATAACATTAGACACAGTTTCCTCCAGCTCTCCAAGGAGGCTTGCAGACTAGAGCTTGACGACCCAATACCCCTTTTAGATACCAGCATGCTGACAGTTTCAAGTATTTATCTCATCCTTGTATTTGAGCATCTCGTATTCTTCAGTGCCTTTATCCTCACATTACTAACGTCCCACTTCTAAAATCAAACACCGCTTGCCCTTGAAGTTAGGGTCTTGAGCCCTTCTGTGGAGGTAGATATCTGCAACCTGCCTAACACTGCCCACAAGTTCAGTGGATAAACAGGGGGTCTGAATCTCATCCCCCAGGTCTGAAGCAGCTGTCCTAAAGAGTGGCTGCTGCTCCCCATGCAGCACAGACCCCTGCTCCAGTCTCTGAAAGGCTGCAGTTTCCATCGGCTTCAGCAGGATTCAGGAGTGCTCTTCACCTTTGGAAATCACATGTATACAGCTTCTGTGCTCTGCCTGTGCTGGAAAACTGGGGTATCTGTGTGCTTGTATGTTAACAGTCTCCACACAAAACATATGCTCATATTTCTGAGTGTGTGCAGAGACTTGCAGATTAATAAAATTTATGATAACCATAAATTCTCAGCTTTTGCTTGCTTGAGAAGGCTTGAAATTTGCTGCTGTGAATCTGCTGTGGAGCTGCGGCAGCCAGTTAGACAGTAAGGGCTTTATCGCTTGAGGAAAGTGAAAATCAAAATGTTAAATAATTATAAGCCTTTGCAGTCATACACTCTGCAGACAGAGTTCTGACAGCAACATATCATCCTTTTCTTCCCTGATTTGCATCCTGAGCAGTCTAGGCTATTCCCTGCGATGCAGCAACGTGCTTTGCTTTGTTTTCTGCCCCAGTGTACTGCAGCATTTCCTACTTTGCCATCACCAATGACAGGGTGTGTGTTCTTCTGAGCTGTTACGGACAGATCAAGTCTTAAAGCTTATCAAGCTGTAGGAGGCCAGAGATGGCGAGATAATGCTGTGGTCACAGGGGAGAAAGGAAGATTAAGAGAAATCACCTCTTCATAGTGGTGGTGCATGGTCCAGGCTCCCACAGCCTGCTTCTCCCTGAGTATTCAGTAGCTTGTCAGGCAGGAGGAAAGGGCAAATAACACTCTCCTTGTGAGTACTGAGGGATATCCAGCCATTAAATTTATTCTCAAGACATACTGAGCTTGAACAGGGCCTTTTCAGACCTCTAACACATTCTACAATTGTGTGTGTAATGATTTTAACGACACCAGCTCCATGGCTGCTCCTCAATTCCATGCACGCTCACTGCAGAGGTTTTGTAGATGGCAGTGGGAGACTATACTGAACAAAACCAGCTTTAAAAATGCAGACCTTTGGCCCAAAATTGAAAGGAGAACATATATTATCTCTCATGAGGATGTTTGTTAGCTATAAAACAGAATTATGGCAAACAGCCCCTGAATGTGATCTAGGGTCATTCCCCCTGCCCACATTCTTGAATAGGTCTGACAGATCTTGATTAGTTCTAGGAAAGAAAAGTGGTGTGCACACATCAAGGCATTACCATATCATCTATAAATGCAATAATACAGAGAAGATATAACATTGGAACAGACAGGAAACCCAGGATGTTCAAATTCTTTTTCCATGGGGAATGTGACTGAAGAGAAGGGAACTTGTGCATATTCAAGAGTTTCATCCAACTGAGTTTCTGAATACTCTCGAAACCTCATGGGAATATGGCAACTTCCATTGTACTTGCGGGCTTTTTATTTGAAGTGCAAAAGCTCCACCTGTACCATATCAAAAGCATTTTCATTTTGAGCAAATAGAAAATTATTACTTTTCAGAATTATATTTCAGTTTTGGCTCAGATACTTTACTGTTTATTAAAACAATCTTACGATTTGCTTTTCTGCAGAGGTATAAAATCACTACAGTGAGTGATGCCCCAGACATTCCCTTCCAATTATGTTGAACTATAAGAGTCAATTGCTATAAGACATTTCATTCTTCAATGACTATTTTCATGGATGTGATTTAAATTATACCAAAGGTTTTTAATTAAAGTCACCCTTGTCATGCAAATATTTAATTTGCATTGATATATTTTTAGCTATAAACCACTGTCTTGAAGCTTGGAAAAGGCTCTTTAAAATTCATAAGACTATTTTAATACAATACCGACACTGTGTTATTTGTGACATGATATATCTGTCAGTCATGCATTATCTGTCTGGCTGATGAGACTGTAGAGGTGAAATTCTAGCTTAGAATGTTTCAGAACAGCACAGGTTTCTGCCAGGCTTGTATTAGCTTCTGTTAAGAATGAATAAAAATAACTGTTGATAACCATGGGGTTGCAAAGTCTTGAAAATTTTCACGAGTCTTATGGTCATAAATGTGCTTCTCAGAGGCTTAGCTTCTGAAGTCACTTGTCTACAGGAAAAGCTGAGGGTTTTTTTGTTGTTGTTGTTTGTTTGTTTTTCTGAAGAAGAATTCTTGTTCTAGCCATCAACATTGCAAATAAATGCTTTAATATGAAATCTCTCAGGGATCAGAATCAAAAAAAAAAAAAAAAGGAGTCAAAAAAATACATTTTTTTCCCTACAGAAATGACACAGCACTGAAATGGGTTACCAAGAGAAGTTGTAGAATATCCATCCTTCAAGACATGGTTAGAGAAAGCCACCTGACCTGATCTAGTGTTGGCAATAGTCTTGTGTAGAGTGGGAAGCTGTAGCAGATAGCCTCTGGAGGTCCATTTGAGCCAACAGTTCCTAAAATTCTATGATTNAAATACATTTTTTTCCCTACAGAAGTGACACAGCACTGAAATGGGTTACCAAGAGAAGTTGTAGAATATCCATCCTTCAAGACATGGTTAGAGAAAGCCACCTGACCTGATCTAGTGTTGGCAATAGTCTTGTGTAGAGTGGGAAGCTGTAGCAGATAGCCTCTGGAGGTCCATTTGAGCCAACAGTTCCTAAAATTCTATGATTTGAAAGTCATCTTCACAATTGTTATAACCTTGAGGTTTCCCACATACTAAAAATCAGTATTTCTTCATCTCTAGACACTGAAGAACTACATGTCCAGCTAATGTCACTGCAGATGAGAGAGCTTTGTAAATTCATAGTTGGATTAGTTAGGGGATTGATCATACAGGAAGAGATGGCTCTTAATTTCAGTCTCTTTCATGCAATTTACCATTCTTCCATAGCTCCTGATGTGTGTTCCTCCTTCTCTGAGTGAGACTGTGCTGTGCCTTGGAGGAAAGACAAACCATTGTACCTCAAAAGCTTTTGTTTTTGCTTCTTGTTCTTGGGACATCCAAGGATGCCTATTGCAACTTAGCAGTTATTCCATAATGTTATTCCATAATTCCAGATGTCATAGCAACTTCCCTGGAGGTGCAAATGCTTGTATCATTAGTATCATGTTAACTACTAGCATCAGCAACCTTTGCCACCTCCCTATTTGTTTCTTTCCTGTCTCATTTAGGAAGGGCTTTATTAATGACCTTCTGCAAGAGTGAAACCAGCCACTTATTCCTACCTTTTGTTTCCTATATTTTTCATCTGATCTCCAGACATGCAGTCTTTGCCTACCATTCTGTAGCTGCTTGGCTTCTTGAAGAGCCGCTGGCAAGGAAAATTTTTCCCTTTGTAAATCTGTGCCAGCCTCATCAGCAGGCTGTTCCTGGTATACATGCTCACCAACTCCTTCTGAGGCCTCCATCCAAAAGATTTGTAAGGCTTGACTTCCCTTTGCCAAAGCTCTGCTGAGCTTTCCCAATACTCAATGTTTATTTATTCACCCACTGATTCTTTCTAGTCGAGTTTGACCAGGCTGCCCAGGGGAGGTGTCAGGCTTTTTGATCACACTTCTCTCTTACATCAGGTCTCGCTAGCCACCCTGCAGTTCTGTGATATGGAGACAGTCTCAGGCAAACAGTTTCACATCACAGTTTCATCATTAAGTTCCTTAGAAACTCCAGCCAGTCCAAGAGATTTGTGGCTGCTCATTGCATAAATCTTATTTCTGATTTTGTCCAATGCTCTTATTTGAGACAGAACCTCTGGTGCATCCCCTGTAAAGAAGCCTTTCAGCATGGGAACAGCCTTGAGTTTGTCCATGATAAACAGACGCAGAAAGCCCTCACAGAATCATTTCATTTTTCTGCTTTGTCCTTATCCTTCTTGAGCTTTCATTCCTTTTGTGCCTTTGTTGTTTACCAGATCTTCACATCTTCTGGCAAGTGTCCTACATCTGCTGTGTCTGAAAAAAAAAATATGCTTTTTTGCAATTTATTTTTTAGGTTCTTCTTTATGACATTTTTACAATTGACCTGCCAAAGTTTAGGATCCTTTCCATTTTTCTAATCAGGTCACAACTTCACAGTTCAATGTCCCACTGGCTGTCCTGTTCATGTTAATTTTGCAGAATGCCTAATACATCCAGGTTCATGACTTTCCAGGGCTTCAGAGGTCATTCATATTAACAAGGCTTGCCCTCTGCACCCACCTGCTCAGGTTTACAAAGCTCAAAAACCCCTTCTGTTAAATTCAGTTGAAACTGGGTAATAGGGCCAATACTTTTTTATGGGAGACCAACAGATATGTTCATAGGGATAGGACGTGTATTGCAGCTGCCCAAGGGCTCTAAAGACTCCATCTCATGGTACCACATCCAGGTTAGAGGGAAAATAAAACATTGTACCTCACAGACAGCCACTGGACATAGGGTACTGCCTCTGCTGCAGCACAATCTCTCTTCCCCTTTCCTCTAATTAGGTTGTGCTACCCAACCAGTAAGTGTCAGCCTGCCTGCAGTTGCTGTGCCTTGCAAAGTGGTGGTGGAGGACTACTTAGAGAGAAAGCCCATGCAGATTAAATTACGCAAATTAAAACTAGTGGAAACATAATTGAATCTCAATAGCCTTTCCTCCCTCATTCACCATCCTTTAACCTCTCCTTCAGGTCATAGGATACAGATAACGATTAGGCATCTGTTGTGCCTTGGACCATAACAGCCTTTCCTTTACTACTGTGCACAAGTGTCTCCGTTACCTCATGCGCTCCCTCTCTGTTACCTCACGTGCCCCCTTTCTGCTGTATCCAGTATCCCTCATCTGAAACTTCGACTGTAAACATTTTGGGCTGAAACTGTCTCTTTGTTACACTTTTAGAGAATGCAGAGAAATGGGCAGTGGCATTTAGACTGCTGCAAAATAATAAAAAAATAAAATAAACCCAAAGGCTCATCGGTTGTTCTGCGGTATTGGGAAAATTCCTTCCTGAACCCTCTGTGACTCATTACATTTAATGTTGTTTTTGTACATCGTGTTTGATAAGTTCTATGTAAGTAAAAATGAAATCTGTGGCAAAAAGGGGGAATAAATCATTCATAATATGGTTACAACTGTGTGTCATTTCAGCTGCTTCTTCTTGCTGAGACAGTTTTTCTAACTATGTATGCAAAAGACACCCCCTGAAGTACTTAATAGCACCACACTGATTTTTCTTATGCTGTAGCTGGTCTCATAGAGGCTGATACTACATCAAATTTACTACGTCTGTGCTAAAGACAATTATATAGTAAACCAATGGATGAAGAAGATTGAATTAAAAACAAGCTGACAATCTGTATAGAGCTTCTTTTAAAAGTTAAATGGAGCAACAAGGACAGTAAATGCCAAAGACAGAAACCTATGCTGCTTTTCATTTTCCCACAAAGAATGCTGATAAGGGCTTTTTTGGAGTGGGGCTAGGCTTACAAGCAAAAACGTTGTTACAGCTTTTGGCTGTGAAAGAGCAGTCAGAGAAATCCAAGAGAGATTTCAGAATATGTTTCTGTTGAGTTCAGTGATTATTTTTTTCCAGTCAGCTTTAATATTCTTTACCTGTTTCAAGTGCATGTCCAATTAAACACACAGCATAGGCAAGATAAAGGCCCTGTTTACAGACATGCCTTCTAAAAATTGGTCCTTTTTCTCTGGTCAAAAAAAGAGTCTGCCTACAAAACTGAAGGCTTGCAGTAGAGAAGGAATGTTTATTCCAAGCTCTACTCCAGAAATTCTGATTTAGTGCAAGGAAACTGGTCCTCCTTTTGCTTTGTGACATGATTCTGACTTTGCTTTCTTCTACTACTACCTTTTTCATCTGTTCACATGGTCTTTGAAACAAGTACATGTAATATACTTTCAAAAAATAATTGTTGTTTCAAGAGGTACTTTAGGAAACACAAAGCCAGCAACAATGTTGGTTGTTTTTGTTTTTTTTTTTTAAGTCTACTAGCAAGATATAGATTTCCAAGAGAAAAACGGTAGCACCCTTTGCTCTAATCAAAGTTTAATTGAGTCTGCACTGTCACTCTGGCAAAGGGCTGAAGGAAAGAAAACAGGATTTGAGAGAGTAGCATTGGAGAAGCACCATTTAGTAATTTCCAGAGGTTGCCAGCTGGGTGACAGAAGTGCTGCTGAGCTCTTTTTAAAACAAGCTTTTCTAATTACTAACATTTCTGGTTTCTCTAATTATCTGCTCATTGTTCTATAAAGAACTAAGCACTTTTTTAGCATTCCAACTAAGAAATCATAATATGCTAGTAATACAGCAATATTACAACATATAATCTGGCCCCAGCACTATTAGCAACAGCTGATGTCTCCCTCTGTGCCAGCCTAGACCTCTTCTGCCTCTCCAGATAGAGAACATGATCCTTCACTTATTCTTTTTTTAATGCAGCTCACAGTCTTCTGATGAACCAGTCATCACGTTTTGTTCCTCCTCTTCTTTCACATCTCTATTCTCCTAATAAGAGTGGATGTAAAATGGCAGATATTTTAAATAAACCAGTGCTTTTGACTTTTAGCATAGAGCAAGAAAAGCTTTTCTTTTGAGAAAAGGCAACAGGAGCATGTTGTTTACTCATGACTTGTCATGTGCCTCTGGAAAGCCATAGGAGTGCAGTTTGGGAGAATTAAAGAGTTAAACATTTGTACTTGAAGGCCACCTATGTTAGAACAGGATTTGTTTCCCTGCTACACCAGCCCTGCACAAAAATCTCAGACACTACCCTTGGCTGGAATTAACAATTTAGCAGCTAATTCACATGACACTGCTTGCTATTTTGCTCAGCACTGAATCCCACATCTTCCACAAGCCTCCAAACCAGAGTTCCTACAAGGATCTGTCAAAATATATTGATTTTGGTGACCGTTAGGACTCTGTGCCTCAATTCTAATATAATATGGCCCTGCACTGTAGATTAACATGACCTTTTGAAAATGAGTATCAAACATTTATTTTTAGAATTTACTGCGTTTGCCTTAGCATGTATTCATCCACTTTGCACTGCTAATGTATTTTGATCACTGCACACTCAATGAAGTAAATAATTGCTTGCTATACATCCAAACCTTTCAAAAATGTTTCACTTTTTAGAGAGTACCTTTAGTACGTCTGTTATTGCTTGCAAGACTGACTTCACTGAGCTCTTGATAACCATGTATGCTTTTGGAATAATAATTTGATTTTTTTCTTCTCATGGAGATATGGCAATGAGTCAAACTCATTCTGAAATGTAAACCCATTGAAGTGATTACTGGTTTCTCATTCTCAAAGCCTTGCTTTGTTTTTCTTTTATTTGAGATGCCTGTAGCTTTTGGAAGAATTTTATCGAATGTACTTCATGCAAATTAAATATAACCAGTAATTTGCTACTGTCATTTTTTACATCTGGAGTTACAGTATTTCCTCCATCATTTGTCTCCCTTTGCCACCCAATACTGTTGCATTCTAGTATCTTCTTGGTCAAATCAATGGTAATAATGAAATTCTTCACAAATCCATAAGTCTGAGTTTCTAACTGTTCTCACCTTTAGGCTGAAAGCTCACTTTGGGCTAAATTAAGGGATTTAATATTTCAGATTTTCATTGTCATATAGGCAAACAGATGACAGGCATTCTTTGTTTCTGAAGAGTGTTTGTTTTAGGTTGGTGGTAGTTTTCCTGGTGGAACAGAAGGATGCCAATACTTGGTTTGTTATACTTACAGTAGAAAGACTTTTTGGAAAATGTGAAGTGTACAGTGTTTCTTAAAGATAGTCAACCCCTCTTCCATGGGAGCTTCCTCCAGGTGAAGTGAGAATACCCTGTCTCATCTGCTGTAAACTTTCTTCTGGTCTTCATGATCTGTATTTTCCCAGGTATCTGCAAATGACATTGTGACTCCTGCATCAAAAAATCTGTTTGTTTTTTTCATGGACCTCATGCTTTGTCTGTTAATCCACGCTCACCTATTCATGAGGGATTAGATTCATTATTACCACTTTAAGAAGCTACCACTGCCAGACCACTTTTTTGATGTTTTTACTGCCTTTATGAACTGTGAATAGGTATGTATTTCTTACAGAGCTAAGCAACCACCCAGCAGCCCAAACCATGGAGGAAGGAGACAGCTGCCCTCTGGACCAACCCAGAGCGTGTGCATCATCTTCTCATTTGGCCTTGAAATACAGTAAATTCCAGTAATCCCTCCCAGAGGTGACAAATTGCAGGATTTTTGAGGGTTTCTTCTCCTGGCGGAGGGAACACAATTTTTCTTGATAGCCACAAGTGAAAAAAAGCCTTTTTTTATAGTTTTTTTATGTTAAGCTGGTTGTCCACGTTTTCTTCTAATCCCAGAGAGAAACAGAAGTAGTGGGCAAACCAGCGTTAAGCAACATTTGATAAACACATGTATTGTTTTTTACAGACAGGGTATCTGCTGCCAGATCCAAATAACATACCTTCACACTACACAACAGCTCAGATTCATACACAACTGGCGTGGATCAAGGCAGTCCCACCAATGCTCTGGAGCTGGGTAGCACTGGGTCACTAGCAAAGAGTAACCTTACCAGGCGTCCTCCCTTAAGAAACACACCTAAAATACTCATTCAGTCTAAGGCATCACTAACCAGAGAAAAGCACAGTGACGAGTGGGAAGGCAACATCCTTTAAGAGCTTGGCTGATTTTTTCTGAGTTTTGCACAGACTGTGCCTACTCGAGATGGAATTATTCTGGTCAGGGTGATCATAAAAAGAAAATAAAACAGTTCTCCCGTTGCACTTCTGTTTCCTCAAATGGAGGTTTTATTTCAGGATCTTTTGCTAGAACCTCAATTTCAGTACAATACAGATCATAGAATATTAACTACATATTTCTGCATGGAAAGTCTGGAAATTTCTTCTTGGGCAGAAAAATAGAGGCCTGGTGGTAGACTGATGGATCATCAGTGTATCAAATGGGTGATTTCTAAATTAGCATTGTGTGTTCATAACAAATATCTTCTAAATATGCTTTTTCCTGGTGTCTTGGCATGTCCAAATCTGAGTATGCCAAGAGCCATAAGCAACACTCTTTGGTTTCCTCTGTGGCAATCAGGCAAATGTAACTTACACAATGCCAAGACATGGTAGAGTTATCACTGGAACTTTGTCTGCAATAACCGTTAATTCTCCAGATTTAGAAGCTGGGATAATTTTAATAGTTGCTTTGATGACCCAAGAACGGTGCAGGGTGATATAGTACCATCCATTTTAAAATGTCATTAGGTACCTATTGCAAATAGATCTATCTCTGCTTTGGCAGAGCTCTGTTGCATCTCCTGTAATTATACATGCTTTCCAGGAATTTTCTCAGAATCAGCCTATGATTTTAATAGACATGACTTCCAAATCTATTTCAAGTCTCCATCATTCATTTTTGGTCATAATATGACTATAAATAAAGCTGTTTTATGATAATTATATAGAAGGTATCAAAACAACATTAAATAACTTCTACTTTACTTCTTTAACTCAGCCCTACTCCCCAGCTCCAAACAGCAGAAGTTACTGGCACAATCTGTATGATATTAACACTGAGCTCAATTTAAACCCTTGGATGTTGACAGAAAGACTAGCAGGGCTTTCATTCTGACCTTGACCAAGAAGGTAAATGCTAGCAGTTGTGCATGGGTAGAGAAAGGTGAACAGCATGTGGGTTAGAATTTGGAGGCAGTACTTCTAGGAGACAGCACTTTACCCCCTCACTTCATCCCAAGGAGAAATATTGGTCCTGTTGAAATGAGTGGCAGTTTTGGTGCTGATCTGAATGTGACCTGCGTTTCTTTCCTTATCTGCACCTTGTGCAAACCATTCTTTGAGAGGTTCCAGAAGTTGTCTCAGATGGAAAGCTAGGGTTTTAAAAGGAAACAGTGCAAATAAATGTCGTTGCTGTGGCAGAAATTTGCCTGTTGTAGAGGCTTTGAACAATCCGCTCTCACTCTCACCCATACTTGTTCAGAACATAGATGCTGGATCTGTGACCACAGATACAGTGGCCAACCTCAGACATCAGCCTAAGAGTGTTGTTCTTAAGGTGGGATTTTAGATGTTCATCCAACAAAAATGCACAGAAAATATTTGACTTCCTTTGTAAAGCAGACTGCATTTCCAAGCCATTTGTGCTACTTTCTTCCATAGCTGTCATACCCAATTCCACTCGAACGTATCACATATATCGTCCCTCTCTACTCTGCCCTTGTGAGGCCCCACCTGGAGCACTCCATCCAGCTCTGGGGCCCCCAGCACAAGAAGGATGTGGACCTGTTTTAGACAAACCAGACTGCACTCCTGCAGCTGTCAGTACCGCTGCTGCCACCATCCTGTCACCACAGCTCAAGTTGCCATGGTCCTTAACCAGACAAAGGACCTGAAACTTTGACCATCCAGACCAGACCTACAGGGCTGGCCAGCCTAATGCTGGCTGATCACTTAGGCACTGTAAGTGCTTCACCCCCAGCAAAGACAAAAGAGCTTTCCCATGCGGGAGCTCCATCTCATCTTTTGTAAGCATTGTCAATAAGACCTGGTAGCATTTGTCAATAAGAAAGGACTCCTGACATTGTCCACTACGCAACTGTGTCTCTAGCTGATTGTAACTCTGACAAATATTAGCCGTCTGAAGTGACATTTCCCCTATCCTCATCTGTGTCAGACTGAATGCAGGAGGTTTTAGCTGTTCGTGAGAGTAACAAATGTTTCATTTTTTGTCCTGACTTACAAACATTCTGATAATCATTTCACTGAGAATATCTTTATGCAGGGTCTTAAGATTTGATGATCTAGTGCTGTGAAGGCAAACACAGTCAGTGATGTTTTTTTACCAATGGACAGATAAGTACCTACCTTACCTGTCTGCACTGTGCGCATGTTACTCTGCCCTTGTGAGGCCCCAACTGGAGCACTGCGTCCAAGTCTGGGGCCCCCAGCACAAGAAAGATATGGACCTGTTGGAGTGGGTCCAGAGGAAGGCCACAAAGATGATCAGAAGGCTGGAGCACTTCTCCTGTGAAGAAAGGCTGAGAGAGCTGGGGATGTTCAGCCTGGAGAAGAGAAGGCTCCGGAGAGACCTTACAGCGGCCTTCCAGTACCTAAAGGTGTTTTATAAAAATGATGGAGAGGGACTCTTTACTCCGGTAGATAATGATAGGACAAGGGGCAATGGTTTTAAACTGAAAGAGGATAGATTTAGATTAGACATTAGGAAGAAATTCTTTACTCGGAGGGCGGTGAGGCACTGGAACAGGTTGCCCAGAGAAGCTGTGGATGCCCCGTGCCTGAAGGTGTTCAAGGCCAGGTTGGATGGGACTTTGGGCAACCTGTTCTAGTGGGAGGTGTTCCTGCCGATGGCAGGGGGGTTGGAACCAGATGATCTTTAAGGTCCCTTCCAAACCAAGACATTCTATGATTCTATGATTCTGTGATTCTATGATTCTATGATATATAGATATATACATGCATATATATGTGTTTCTTGTCCAAGAACCCTCCTCTTATCTTGCTTCGTATTTTCTTTGTTACTAAAATGTTCCTGTTGCAACGTTTTCCAAAACCTACCGTAAATACTTATTAAGGTGATGATGAACTTGCTTTTGAAGATGACTCAGGATCCCATGGAGCTTCTTTTTATTTTGGTTAATTTTGAAAGTGCTGGAAAGAATGCTACAGTTAACCAGTGGGATTATTTTGAAAAAGGCCACTTTTATTTTTGGTACTTCTCTTAAGTGCACATGCTTACACTTTAATGAGACAATAATTCAATTTCGAAGTAGCTAAACTATGAAGCCAGAGGCTTATAGCATATCCCAAGGTGGGAAATTGAGCCAGTTATCCTACCGCTGGGAAGAGTTGCGATGCTGTGAGTTTTAAAAACAGGAATAGAGAAATTGTACTTCACTGGGGCATTTTAACTTCCCGGTGTTCTGAAATAAACAGCATTACAGTCACAGCGCTGAGAAATAAGATGGTGGCTGCATTCCTCATCCTCTTGAAAGTGCAGTGCTGTAGGACCTTGATGAAGTTTTTCACATCCCCCAGTCCAGAAGATGTATAGGAGGACAGTGACAACAAAGACATCAGAATTCACTGTTTTCCACAGTTCATCCAAAGGCTGGTATAATGTTGGAAGGAACATCCCCTTCTTGGGTGCCCAGAGGAGACAGCGAAGGAGCAGGTCTCTGGTAGCTGGCTGAGCCCCACGAGAGGGTAAGCTGCCACCAGACATACATGTGTAGCACCTTGGGCTGTGGAGTTCCAGGAGCTATCACAGATGCCCATCTGCCTGCTCTGTGGGCTCACACAGCACAAACTGCCACCATATCAGGGATGACCAGGGTGTCTGAAAGACATTTTTGTGTCTGACGGATGACATGTGCACAGCTTAGTTAAACTAGCCTACTACTTCCACAGAGGTAAAGAGTCTGGACTGAGAGGTCCTTCACAGTCCAAGCTGGCTCTCACCCACAGAAGACTCTAGCAAGGGGGAATGGAGAGTCTTTCCATCAGCTTGGTCCTCTGAAGTTCATGCTGCTCTGCAGTATGAGATTTCCAGTAAGGAATGATGGAGCAGTGGGGAATGATCAATTCAGGTCCATCCACCTATCCACAAATGCCGATTACAACAAGAAAGGCATTTTCTGTGACAGCCAGGTGGTTGACATGTTGTCTCACTCTCACTGCAAATGCATAACTTTAAGCCTCCCATCTGAGGGAAGACATTATTCCTCTGTACTTCCCTGGAAATAGAAAGTACTTGACAAAGGTAAATATATTCTACTTGAAGAAATATTTCACTGTGTTATAACTCTCCCTAATTATAGTTGTGTATCTGCTAGACAAGGAGCAATGCAGGACAGCTGGTGTTGGTCCTGTCAGCATCAACTAATTTCCCGTCTGGTATTGCTACGTAAGGCACCTTTCACTGGCCCTGTTGACTGTAAAAACATTAATCCTATCCCTTAATATGGGATATTTTATATACTTTACTCTAACTGGGATGTTATGAAAGGCACATAAAACCAGAGATCCCATCTACTCTGAAGTTCCAAGTGCCCTTTTTAGAATGCAAAATTTTCCATGCATCCTGCAGTTAAAATAATTATTTCTGTCTTTTCCCCATATTGTAGAGCTCTTTGTTAAGTGAATATTGCATCTACCCTCAAGGTGGATTTATTTCATCAGTACTGCCTGTATATCACTTCCAAAGCACTTAGGTATCCTTCAGGGTAAAATGTACTGCATTCTATTTTATTTCATATTATGTCCTTGCCTAGATCCTTGAAAGTTTTTTTACTACTTGGCATATGTTGGTTGTTGTTGTTGTTGTTTTTTCCCCACAACCAGTTTAAATGCAATGTGTCCCTTGTCCAAGTTAATTACATGGTTGAGTTAATGACTCATTGCTTCAGGCACTTAAGTAGGGATCTTAGCCAGTCATTAACGCATTGGCTATCTTATTGCCTCTAAGCTGAAGTTTCCCTCCAAAACCTAGACTCCAAAGTGGTTACCTTCCTCAGAATCAGGTGAAGGTAGAAGATCCATTCAAAGACCATTTCTTATGCAAAACCGAATTCAGAAGCTACTAGATTAGGTGTTTAACAAACTGGATAGCTAAGAGTTAAGGGAATTGTATCAGATTAATATCAATGTGACAGAGGGCTAAATTCACTTTAGACAGTCATCTCAGACTGTTTGGCATGGCATCTGCTGTCTGGAAAGCAGGAAATGAGCCCACTGAAACACAAAATTATAGAATCTCTGTGGACACTTAAAGCTATGGCAAAATACATTTTGGGGTGAAAAAACATAAAACTCAGAAATCGTAAAAACCCTAGTCAACTTGAACTGGAATACTCGGAAGAAATTGAGCAAGAGTTTTGAAAGCTCTGGTCCTGTCTATCTATGGGAAACAAGCATTACGTTTGTTTTGGGAGACAGATGCCCATCCATCACTGTAGGTCTCTGTAGAAGTGAACAGGAAATCCCCTTCAGCACCTTTGAAAATCCCCATCTGTTTTAAAAAATAGATGTCATCGACCACTGGAGGCATTTCTTCCTTTGAGAACAAGAAGCAGAAGGAGAGAGGAAGTGGAAGGCTCATGGGCAAGTTTCATTATGATGCTAATTATAAACTCCTCTCTTGAGCTGCTTAGCACTTATTTCGATTAGCTGATGATCAGGACCACTTTCTGTCAGAATTCTGGCAGTTCTGGTGAAATGAAATACTTTTCTCACAAAGCTCTGCTCCCCTCCTTGTGTAAGGCAGTTCTGTGAAAGCCTGAAGGCATCTCTGTTTGTATACAAGTGTCCCAAAGGCAATGTTTGTTTTCTTTGTTTCAGTAGACAGAGGAATTGGTTCTCTCATGTTTTATTCATGAAAGTATATCTTGTGCATGTGGCCTCCAATATGTATTAGAGGCAAAAATATCGCTAACAGTAACGCCTGAAAGAATCTCTACTTGTGTAACAAATGGACACACAAATTAAATTACCACTGGTAATGCATGCCCACTCCATAATTGTAGCCCGGTTTGGAATGCTGCTGAAGCAATTATCTTAGTTCAGAATTGCAAATCAGGAGTTCGTTTTAATCAGGAAAGTAGGACATCTCATCTTAAACAAAGACAGTAGTGCAGGTCTGTAACATGTCTGACAAATTACTGCCAGGTTGGCAGAATGTATCAAATTACCCTCTCCTGACACCCAGCCTTAAAATGAACCTCTAGCCAAGCACTCCTTTTCTTTGTTCATTCCCAGCAGCTGTATTTGGTTGCAGTACTGCTAATTAGCACAAATATTTTGCTTTATCTTCTTGTTTATGGCTTTGTCATTCTACCTAGATTCAGCCCTTCTATTTACCTGTGGAAATGATTAAAGACAATGGGAAGTGATTATTCAGCTGGCGATATTCTATTTGTTATAATTTAATCATATCAAGACTGAAATGTACAGACGCCAGGGCAGGGTGGTAGCTGAACTGATCTAAGCAGGTGCACTGAAGCACCACATCAGTTCATCTTTCCCAAAGCAAATGGATGTTGAGTCTCACAGTGCCACAGTCTGGGTCTTGAAATCAATCTTGGCTGTGGATTAACATCAGCAGTACAAGCCACCACTTCTTCAGCAGGTGCATGGCTCAGTCTGACTTCACCACTGAGAGCAGTGCTGAGAGCAATAAGCCAGGGATCAAAGATGGTTTCAAACTGTTGGATTCTCAGCTAGGAGAGAAATTCCCGTCCACTGACTTTCATTGAGAGGTTGGCTCTGACCCCCATTACTGCCTCAGCAGGCTCTGGGGCAGCGTATGATAATATCCCCTCACATCTGGTTGCTTCTCTCCTGCAGATTACCGCTTGGTAGCACAACAGATTGTGTCCCAGTGCCCCAGTCGCCCCAGCTCTGCTGGTTTCAGCTCAGGTGTTGAATTTGTTAAGGTGGCCCAGACAGGCACACACATTCCCACCTGTGGACTCAGTCCCAAAGGCAGCGACTTGCAGCAGAGGACCTGGGCAGAAGGGTGGGAGCTCATCTGTCTGAGACCTAGCTCCTAAGTGTCATTTGTACCATTGAAAACCTCTCCTTAATCACTTTTGTTAATGAGTTCAGCTCTCCATGTTGCTTTGACATGACGGAAAGCTTGACTCAAGATCTTATATTGACAAATTACTATTTCATAACAAATAAGATATATTTTTATGTCAACACACTGAAAAGGAGACCAGTTTTTAATAAAATAAGCTTAGTGTCAAACTGCAGATGACATTCTATTTTCCAACTAAGCTTAAGTAATCTGATTTGACTGAAGATTTATTTATTTCATACCACCATTCACATTCTTTGTGAATATGAAACAGAGCCTTCTATTTTGCAGGAACCAAAGTGATTTTTAGAGGTCACTAAGGAAGGCAAAACTGTTTTTTATTTTCATTGTGTTGTTAACATGTCCCTAGCCACAAGTTTCAGCTAACGGTTTCATGGAAAATTAAACCCTGCTAGAAACTAGGAACTGACTACTCTGTGTCGTGCACACGTAGAATTCAGTAAAATACTTATGAGCTGAGGCAATGTGAGAAGTTCAGAACAGGGATGTCCTCTCAGCTGTAAAAATAGTGTTATTAACAAGCACTATCACAAGAAAAAGTATAAAGTGCAAGCTATCATTTCTCCTGAGGCTTAGTACATGTCCTTCTAAGTTCTGAATGCTTTCCAAATATTTCACCTTTTGATATCAACTTAAAAATTTTAAATTCCCAGTAAAAATAAGTTTTAAATAGGTCTTTGACTAAGAATTTCCATTCCCAAAACTCAGCAAGGACTGAGTTAGCTGCACAGTGCACAGGCAACAGATAGCTATTTCTTACCTGTTGTCCTGATATGGTTTAATACTAATGATATAACATGTCATCTGATTTACCAACCACAAAAAAATTTCCTGACAGGCCCAAGCAGGTCCAAGAAGCAACCACAAGGGAAATAACTTTTCCTATCTTTCTCTCTCCGGGCAACAGAGCAGCTGTAGATCTACTCTTCCGTGAAGTTTTGTTCAGCTCCAGAGTCACATCAGAATTAACTAATATTAAAGCTCCTGTTTTCATCATTAGTCAGGAGTAATGACAGACAAAACAACAGGAAGAAAAAAAAAAAAAGGGAAAGAAATAAACAAAAAGATCAAGAACTAATCAAAGGACATAGTTTCAAATATTCATAGACTGTTTATGCCAGAGATTACATACATGGCCTCCAGGAATCAAAACTTGTAAGAACTGTAAATTCCTTTAAGGAAGGGAATAGGTCTTTTTCTTATAGTTATGTGCCTATATGCAAACACATATGCATATATACATATATGAATTTAGTATGCCAGCTATTAGGATTTAGTTGAAAGTCTAGCTTTATTTGATCTTCTTAAAATCCCTCGAGTCAATGGATTATGGAAGAATCCCAATTTTTTAAGTTCTTCCTACACATCTTTTACTCCATGTTGATGTTTATTTAACTACATTACCTGTACAAACTTGTATAAATGACAGAGAAGCTTTGCAGTGACAAGGGCACATGCAGGTGTAGTTCTCAGTGGCTTAGCATGATGAAATCTGGGCTGTTCAGTCTCTCCCAATGCTCCACCCTTCCCTTGTGCCAGCACTCACATCAACATAACCACAGGGTGAGCCATTTCAAGACAGTTGATCTGGCTGAAAACCGATACTTCTTTTTTGCTGGATTAACTTTGGCTTCAGCTTTCAGCTTGATGACCTTCCTGAACTGGCTCACCATGCAGCCACGAAAGAGCTTTTGACAGCAGCTTGCCATGTGACTGAATATCTGTATTATCTCAACACACCTTGAGCATGTTTTCTTCTTTTGTTGGTCTTTATAAATACTTGAAACTGTTGTTTACCATATGTCATAAATAAATGCATTTGTCTGCATTTCCCCTACCCTATTTGAGTTAAGATTCTTTTTCAGGCAACTGGGTAAAAAACATGTGCTTTTCATTCCAGGAAATGGGGCAAAAGGACACTTTATGAATTTCTATAGCTTCCCATCATATTCTCCAGAGCATCCAAAGCATAGCAGAGTATGTCCTATTGCAGCTGCAGGGGCGTAATGGCAAGCTGGTATCACAGAGGCCAGGAAAGTCAGAATCATTTTTCGGTGACCAGTGGTAACTGCCTGGCATTCAACACAGGCAGAGGGTGCATGCTTAGGTACTGGGGCTCTGGGGACTATGCCACACAAAACAGATATTTTAGGATTCCTCATTTGTCAGAAAGCAAGCAAGTGTTCTCCAGGGGACAGGGGGACACACCATCTCTGATCATAGGAAAAGAAAATGTGGAGGAAGGGCTGAAAGGCAAAGATGTTCTAGAAGGGCAATCAGATAGCGAAAGAGAAATAAAAGGGAAGATGGCTAGGGGAAATGCCAGCAGCATGACTCCAGAAGTTAAAGTGTACAGAATACCACAGGTTTTCTGAATCTTTAGATGAGAATCAACCTGCACAGGGCTTGTGCTGTCTAGAGCTGCTTAGCACAGAGCCATAGGGCATAGATGTTGCTCTAAAAATTCCTTCATCCTACTAGCATGGATTCCTACTGCTTAGGTTATACAATACTTGTTTTAGTGGGGTTGCTTTGGGTCATGACATGAACCACTAGTCTGAGCTCTCAAATGAAAGAAAAGGAATAAGAGGACCTGCTGAGTGCAAGCCTTGTTGGTGGACCACACGGTACAACCCAATCTCCTACTGTTTGTGTGGGAAAGATGTGGTGTTTGATTTTATTTCCCCCAGCAGTATTGCTGTCAGGCCTTCTTTAACATGCTGGGACAGAGAAATAGTTAACTCCCAACCATGTCAGTGGGGCTTCTAGCACAGATGGAGCAAAATACCTGCTTAAAGATTAGAAAAAATGTACTTTAAGGAAGAAAATAGCCTAAGGAAAAGGTTGTCCTGCACACATTTCTTTCTGCAATGTACAAAGCAGACAGAAGTGTATTTAATCATACAGACCTACTCAACAATCATTTATTAATCCATGATTAAAATATGTCTCTTCACTTGATAGTCCTTGTAATAACTACAGTATTTATGTTATCTTATCCCAAACACCTTCCTAGCTGAATGATGAAGATGGAACAAAGCTGAATATGTCTGTGGCCTAGGCTATACTTACTAAATTATAACTTTCCTAGTGGGCCAAATCCTTCTTTCTTGCCAAGATCCCAAAGTCATGGAGATGAGTTTGAGATTTTAATACATGGGAAAATAATTTTAAGAACCATTTCACACACAAAAGGATCTACCCTTTGGATTTCCTAGAATACACTTAGCAAGGTTACCTAGATAGGTACATGTCAAATTTAGATTAAAAAAAAAAAAATGTATATTGTATAATCATAATCACATTTGCTGATTTTTTCTTAACAGAAATTTCTCTCAGTGTTTGATCCCCCCTGCCAGGCAGGTGACAACAGAGCTAGCTAGCAATTTCTCTCACTGACAGCCTCCCCAATTGTAACCGCTGGTGGTAATTTTTGGACATCCATGCAGCAGGGTCAAATACATCCTTTTAGAAATCATAAAGCTTTCCTGGAAATAGATTTCCAGGCTAAGCAATGCTGTCTGATTTAATTTTCACCTTTTTTCTTATATAATAAGCCTGAAAGTTTCCATCATATAGAAAGCAGACAAAGGAGAGGACATCTTTTCATCCATAAAGTATCCTTTCACAGCTCGTGACAATTTTTCCCTCCAAGAGTTAGGCATTTGGCAAGTGTATACTCAACTCCACTAGCTTCCATAAAGCTATATTGATTTATGTTCCTGCTAAGAACAGACACCCTCCGGATGTCTAATGTGGATGGAGCCTGCTTTTTCCAGTGTGACTGTGAGGGTCACACACCTACTGCCAGCAATTTGGGGTTTGGGGTGAGAAACCCACTACAGAAACAACTGCACCTGTAAAGCCAACTTTGAAATCACCCGTCAGTGCATAATATAGGAAAGGCTGTTGACTCTGTCTTCCTGGATCGTTCTGACTGCTCCTTAAGACACATGTTGCTCCTTTCTTTTTACAGATTTTGGCATTTAACTCCCCAAATTCATTCATTTCCAACACCTTTATGCCTGCCTCCGCTGATAACTCTCCACAGCCACTGTGGCTGTGTCCACGCTGTCCAGTATTAATCTTCCCTGCTGTAACTAGATCTGATTTTTACTTTGGCATTCTGTAGTGAAATATAAGCAAAACTTACACTTTTGAAGCAGAAAGGGACTACTATTGTGAACTTATCATTAAAATGTTAAAAAGTTCTTCTGCTTCAAGAAAACTAAAAACTACTGATTTACATATTAATAGACCTTTTATGCTCAGGGAAATAACAAACGCAATCTTTGGCCAGATGCAGAGAATTAATTACAGCAATAGAAAGGATCCCACGAAATATACAAAGCAAGCTCTGAATATTCTGAAAGAATATTATTGTTTGAAGTTTCAGTATATACTATGATACTACAGGAAGAGTGAATTTTTTTTCTGTCTGTTGCAGGGTTTTAGGGTAACAGAGACTAGATAGATATTAGTATGTACGGTCTACTTGAGACACCGTACCAAAACAGATACAACAGATTAAATGGATACAAAGAAGGCTACTAAGCCTACAAAGCTGAGTTCTTTATCCATCTCAAAAGTTGGAAATCTGTAAAAGAGCTCACTACTGGCAAATAAACAGCCCAATTCAAGGAGAATCAAAGTACTCCAAAAGGTAAATAACTTATTGAATCTGTCATGGCTGCAGAACAAATAGGGGAGATACCTGCCTCCGAGCAGCGTAGATAAGGCGTTGTCAGAGACAGAGAGCTGCTGGAAAGACATGAAGCAGAAGTGATCATTTAAACTGCAACAAGTCACCAGGACCAGAGATTTCATCTAAGTGCTCTGCAGCAAATCAAGAATGAAGGAGCAGGAATATTAACAGAAATACTTAATCTGTTAAAAAGAGCTACTAGTCCTGAAGACTGGGGATTAGTCAGTGTTCCTTCATCCAGAATATTACAAGCCAGATAGCATTTCCACATGATCAGTTAGATTTGATGAATAGGTAATTAAAGTGAGAGACATAAAACATCTATTTATCTCTTCATCTATATTCTTAAACTGTTGCTTCATCACTGTAGTATTTAACAAGAACATCCTCTGCTAGACAAACCTGTGTGACTCTGTGAATGTATGCCCACCCTTCCCGGGTTATTAGAATTCTTTGAGCTAATACAGGCATAAAGGAAGGGCAATCTTTTACGATTTATTTGTGCCTTTCAGAAGCACTTAATGAAATCACTGACAGGAAGCTGCTGGTGTGCATAGGTAGTTATATTGTACACTCACAAATACTCACATGTAGCTCCATCAGGAGTTGGCAGCTGGTCAAGACGTAAAATACAAAATGTTGATGAAGACTTTTCAACATTGACTGAACCTATTCAGTCCAATGAGAAACATCAAGTTCCTGTGCAGCACCCACAAATACTACTACAGTGTATTGGCTCTACTGAGTTTGGAATAAGGCCCTACATCATTGATTTGCATATATATTTAAGTCCCAGGCACACACAAGCAGAGTTTGAATCATTTCTTCTTTAGTGAGCCACTTTGTTGCTGCACAACTTCCTCTGGCCCATCAGATTCCCAGCCACTCACAGAACCTTTGTTAGATCCTATCAGCTATCTACTTGTTGGAAACAGCTTGTCTCTTCCTACGCTTTTGTTTTTGATACTGTTTTGATAATCCCTAGTTACCCATTACGAGCATAGCCAAGTGGTCTGATCTCATAGTTGAGAACTAGGTATTTCTTAGCCTCGTCCTCTGCGTGGTACATAACGTTCAGGCTTCACTGGGCTGATGGAGCTGACAGCGTGCATGTAAGGAATCTGCCCCTGGAAGTGCTAACACTGTTGTGCTTCCTGGCTGTTGAAACTTAGGAAATCACTGGGGCGTCAGTTTAGTCAGGCACGCAAGAAGTTAACAAAGGCAAGCATGTACTTGCATGCATTGCATAACCAGGGCCTTAAAAGTTCTTCCATCTATAAAGCCAGAATCGCATACCTTTGCTGTTATGTCCACATAATATGTGGACAGTGATTTAAAGACACAAAGATTGGAGTAAGTGCTAATTTCTAGTAGTCTCACCCTGTCCTTCTCGTACAGCCTAGACAGCCATGTTTCCCAGCACAGACTCCCCTCATTTAAGTGCTCGCAGCGTTTCTGAAGTCTGGCTGTTATTTGCTAGAAAACACTATGTATGTGTTGACATTTCAAGTGCAAGTACTGTAATTCTTATTACAGTGCTCCAAATGCCACCAGTGCTGTTTTTCTGCACTCTTTAAACCTTCCAGCTTCCCTCCGCTCAGTCATTATCCTTTTAAAATAGGTTTTTGCCTTTCTCTGTCCTTACCCACTCATAATTATTCCTTCTATCTCTATCATATATCCTACCCTTCAAACCCTGCTCTTATTTTTGTGTATGGATTTCAGTAAAGTCTAAGGCATCCTCTAATAGTTATGTTAGAAGATACTTTGCAGAAATAAATTGTTCTATGCAACGAATCTGATCACTCGGTTTGTCACAAAAGAAAAGTGCAAAGTAATCTAAGAATACTTGGTTTTCCTGAATAAATAGCTGCACTGGGAATTTGGGGACCCTAAGATTTATGATTTGACAACAGAGAGACAATACATATAAAACCTTAAAGACTACAGTAAATATAAAAATAAATATTCAAATGTATAAATAAAACATGGGTGTGGGGGTCTTAGCTAAAAAGGGCAAGAATTTCATCTCTTTTTTTATAACAAAAACTCCAGTATATTGAATGTTGAATTTTGTTTTCAATTGTTACTAAGATTGATTGATTTAGGCTTCATTATATTTCCTGTGGCTAGCAATTGCATTATTGCCACTGCTAAACATGCTTTCGAGAAAATAAATAGTAATTTGAATTCATTCAGCTACATGCATGGTTCCTGTTCTTGCAATTAGCTTGAAAAATAAAACAACTCTGTCCTAGTAAAATTTAATAGTTATCTGTCATAAAAGGTAAGAGGTTTTCATAGTTTGAATATTACATGGAATGGTATGAATACTTGAAAGAGATTGGCTTTTCTATCCTTCCCCCAGGTCATCTCACCTTCCCCCACTTACTTAAAGATCAATTAATAATTTTGTACAGAATTGAAAGAAAAAGGAAAATTAAACATTCTAGAATAGTACAAAACCAGAATTTTAGCTATTCTAGAATCACATTCTTGAACAGTTTTTATCCCAATTGAAGTTTTAATTATTAATCCTGCTACTAATTTGATCTTTCTATTTTAATAAAGAGGTGTGAGATTTCTTATGCATTTAAAAAAGCTTTATTTGTCATCATTTCTTCTTTGATGGTACTATTAGGTCATCAAGTCCTAGATAAATCATGCCTTTATAAAAGCCATAAAGCCACTGAGATTTCACGCAAAGAAACCATGCCCAATAAAACAAAAACCCAGCCATTTCTACCTCTGCATTTCTTTCTCTTAATATAGAATGTTAGTAATCATTTTTAAAGTGCTATTGCATTGATTTTCTAGAGCAGCACTGGTCTGTTAGTAAAACAAGATGCATAGTCGAAAACATTACATTATTTCAACATGTAGATATAACTATTTTATTCTGTTGATGCCAACTGATAACTTTTTATGTAGCCAACTGCATACAGTCACACGCACACAATGTAAAATGAAAGTTCAATAATAAATACAGGGAAATATTATTTAAAATGTGATGGGAAGATTAAAAAACTATATGTGAGAGTTTTACATCATGATGTCGGACAGATTTCTACAATACTGACATTAAAGAAGAATCTGTTGTTATTAAATCATTTAGAAAAGGAAAAGACCACACCAACAACCATTATTAATCTAGATACTGTACAAAAGATTATTTTTTGTTGTCTGCTGGTTTGGAGGTTGTAGTTAACTAACTACATAATTCCCATAGCAGTGCTAGGAACCACATATCTATCATATAAATAACTCAGGAAAATATGCTAGCATCAAACCTCATTAAAAACACATTTTCAACTCTCCTCGTGAAAAATGAGTTTTCTGCAGTTATTCTGTCTATCTGTCTGGCTCCCCCAGTAACTGAGTGAGTAACTCTGGCCTGGGTAGCAGATGGCTGGTGGTGGGACTGGCTATGCCCAGCCCTGCATCCATGGTCTCCTGCCAACAGGAGAACATCTGGCAGCTTGCAGTGCCTGTGGTACCCCTTAGCACAAGCTACTGTGAGGGACATAGTACAGTAACCTGGATGAAACCTGGATTCATAAACTCCCCTACTGACAGGACAGCATACTTAAAAAAATCCCAAAATGTATCTTATAGGGAGGGGTGGATTTGCAGCTGTTAACTAGGGAAGTAAATAGACAGTGAGTAAAGTGTACTTGATTATGTTCTCATCTTTGTTAAATCTTGACGTTTAACAATGTTCATTCTACCAATGACATAACAGATTGTGTAATCTGGAAACACTTTTTAAATAATGGCAAATAATTTCAGTTTACATAGCCATCATGTCTCTATTGTGTGAGTGAGTTTGTGTGTGTTTATGTGTGTGTGCACATGTGCATGCATGAGGAGGAGGAGTTGGTGGACTGTTCCAGAAATGCCAAGGAGAAAGAACACCCAAACCCAAATTTTGACAAGCAGTTTGCAGGGTGTTATCCATCTCTATATGAAACTGAGCAACTGAGCAAACATCTAGAGAACACTGACAGCTGATCCCAAATAAATATAACTCACATTGACATGTCTGATACTTAAAAGATCTATTGGACATAACATGAACCCTTTCATTGACTTCAACAAGCCTTGAACTTTACCCTCACTCCTAAGTCATGAGTGTACTAAAACAACTTGAACGTTTATCTTCAAAGTCTTGTATCCCTATGCTATTTGGTTTAACAAAAGATATTATCTCTAACTTCAAACCTGTACTTCACTCTGAAAGCTTCTAAGGGTGTTTTGACTCTCCATGAGAAAATGGTATTGGTCTGAAAAGATGTGTTGGTACTGTAAGGCCAGCTGAGTCATGGTTTTACAAACAGTGCGTTACACGTGAATGCTCAATCTCTCTTGAAGGATAATTTGTTACCGGCACCACTCAAAGAAAGATTAGCATGCAATTAGCTCTTGACAGTGGAGTGCTTCCAAACTGTGGGATGTCAAACAGCTTTTTGGGTGGCACACAGACCAGATAATGGGTGCGGTGAGCCCAACAGCCAGGGAGAGGAAGTTGCTGCTGCTCTGCCCAGAATCAGACCAGTGCTTTCTGTTGCCTATGTTAACCAACACTTCATCACCTTGTACACATGCCTTTGCAAATTGAGTCTCTTAATCCACAAACTTCATTTCTTGATTATTACTTTGATAATCACTGCATTTTTCCTGCTTGAAGAGACATGCACAAAAGCAGACTTGGAAAATGGGGGCAAACACTAGTAGAGAGAAGGCACATCCTAACACAGCAGCATGGACATGTGAAAACCTGGACTCCAGGTGATCTTCAAGCCCTAACATGGTGCCACCACATTTTACTATTATGGACAGGGAACATCAGGCCCTGCGTGCACCAACACGCTCCACAACATTGTCCACTCCCCGGGGGTCGGGTTGCTGGAGCCCAAGGCCAGCACCAACATGGTGCCGCCACACGACCTGCCTGCACCCTTGTCCACCTCCAATGCTGCCCTTGCCCTGGCGGCTGCCATCGCAGCTGGGCTTGGTGGTGGCTGGGCTGTGGCCAGCCCCAGCCAGCATCCCCAGCCCAGGCCGGATCACCGCTCTGGGGCTGAGGGCTGAGGTCTGGTAGGCAGGGACGGCACTGCACCACCTTGACAGCCCCGTGGCCACCCCTCACCACTGCACTCGGCAGGAAAATTTCTGTGGGGTTTCACTGTGTGCAGGTGCCCGGGTGCTGGCAGTGGGGTGCTGCGGGGCTGCTGCGTGAGGCGAGGCCGGGGCTGCCCCGTGCCGGACACAGCCGGGTCCAGCCGGCTCCAACGGCCCCACCGCAGGGCACGGCCGGGCCCCGCAGCCAAGATGGCGGCGCCTCGGGGCCAGCCTGGGGAAGGGAGGGCAAACACCACAGGGCAGGGAGCGGTGAGGGGAACGGTGTGAGTTACGCCTCTGCCCACACCCAGGGGAGAGGAGGAGGGGGGCAGGAGGTGCCCCAGGAGCCCTAGCAGAGATGCCCCTGCAGCCTGTGGAGAGCCTGTGCTGGAGCAGGTTTTCACACTGCAGCCTGTGGAGGACCCCATGCCAGAGCAGGTGGATGTGCCCTGAAGGAAGCTGTAGCGCGTGGAGAACCCATGTTAAAGCAGGGGAAGAACATGAGGAAGCAGAGTGAGAGAGCAGCTGGGTGGGCATCTAGCAACCAGCCAACGTCAACCCATCACAGGGGTGCTTGTGGGCACCTTCAGGTGAAGGAATGAGAGTGCTGTTCCTTTACAGCCTTGCAAAGGTGGTCTGCCATCACGTGTCCTCTGTCCTGGGGCTGCAGGCAGGAGCTTAACACCAGCATTGGCCTTCCCTGCATCTCCCCCTGCATGGCTGCAGCAGCCACCAGGTTGGTGTAGTAAAAGCTGGCGGCTGGCATCTTGGATGTGCCAATGGGCAACATGCTGGGCCTTGAGAGACCAGGACTCAGTCTAACCTGTGAAACTTGGCCTCACAGAAAGTACTTAGTTAACAACATACTTTTCTTCAACACGTGGAGTTTATGTTGCCAATTTTTGCTAAATTCAGGATGAATGTGACAGTATGCAAGGCAATGTTTGTTGGGGTCTAGAGATTATTTTCTATCTCCCAGCACCATCTGGCATTACAGTGGAAACTCTGAATGAATAAACATTGCTTATCATTCTGTCAGTCACTCATCCGTCGGATAGAAGCTGAAACGCTAATGTACTCATCATCTTTGTCATTTGGCAATCAGGGACTACTTCACGGTAACTGAGACAAAGACCACAGATTAAGGTCCATAGCAGAAATGGGCAACAGAGATTTAGCAAGTTTAATGCATTATTCAGTTTGATTGATGCAGGGAACAGAACTTGATGGGTTTGTGGTTTCTATTTTTTAAGTGTCTTTTTTTGCACACAGGTGCTGGATTTGTCAGTTAAATTGTGAGCTTTTATTGTTGTTGTTTAGAAGAAGTGAGATGCTTAAACAAAAAAGGGAATGCTGGAGAACTGCATGATAAATTCATTTCTGGTAATGGATACACAGGTAGTGTTAGTTTATTATTGGGGCAACAGAAGTAGGATGAACGATAATCAGTTCAAACATCTTGAGGCAATTCTGTCAGTTCCCACCTCAGAGCACAGAGCTGCCTTCAGATTCTCTAGCTCTGCTTCCCTTGTCACAGCAGCAATCACTACAATTCAGGCAGTGAGCACTCCTGGATAACAGGCAGATCCAGAATCCTTGATTAAAATGACACCTCTTCTTAAAACTCATCTTACCAGCAAGATTTTTTTCTGGTTTGTAGGGCCTACATGAAGAAGGCATTTTGAAGAGAAGTGTCACTTTGACACAAAATCTCTGTGGCGGCACACACATGCCGCTGGGCTCCCTACTTGAACAGGTTGGTAACAGCAAGTAAAAGCACGGTAAAGTTTACTTTTCTATAATGCCTCAAAATTTCACACTGTTCAGCTGATGATATATTCAAGTGAGAAGACTTAGGAGGGACAGTAAATGACTGGATAAAAGAATAAAAAGCCTAATGGTAAAACTAGCTCACTCTTTCATTTTTAAAGGACTGGAAGTGTAGGGATAAGATTCTCAGGTAGCCTTTTGTATTCTGCTTTTCTTCTGGTACAGACAGCAAAGTTCAATATAGTATTTTCCCTTTTCCCTTTAGTTGTTTTAAAAATGATGCAGTTGGTTCTATTGTCACTGAGAACATACCAGCATCCTTCCATTCTGATACCCGGAACTGAACAGACTCTGACTCTGCAGGCGCACGTCTTGTTAGCAGTGCTGTGACAACCCTTTCTCTAGCGAGTTCTGCTCCTTGATGTTGCAAAAAAAAAAAAAAA
>VXAA01006966.1:32945-233831 GCA_013399115.1 Anseranas semipalmata
AAAAAAAAAGAAAGAAATCTTTGTGGTTTTGAGTATTTTTGGTTTGTCCTCATTGACAGCTGGAACATTTTCTGCAAGGGGCAACTGAACACAATAAGCACTGCCACAGACCTTTTCAACTGAAAATGTCCTACTTATCAGGGTATTTCTTGTTTTATTTTCTTTTACCTTTTGTTTCTTAAAGTAGTCATAAAATGTCCTGTTAGTCTTACTTGGACTCTGAAACTCAAATCACGATAGCAGAGTGTGCAAGTCAGAGAACATTTCCGTACCTGAGAGAAAGGAGAGGAAGTGTTTATTTGGTGGGTCAGCTCTGTCCCAGTTTTCAAAGGTGATGTAGGACTCCCCTGAAAAGACCTCTTGTGCCTTTTTCAAAAGGACATAGTTAATCACAAGGACACAATCAAGATCCCATTTCTGACTTTGTGAGTCTTGTTGATTTTCAGGGCAGTTGTAACATTTTTTAACATAAACTTGTTTAGTGATAATGTTCATCCCACAGAGGTTTGTCTCTGCATATCAGGACTGATGACTGCATGCATTCATTTGTCTAAAACCCGTCCAATTCGTCTTTCTGTTATAATGAAATGTTTTGCTAAGCCATCATTTTTTTGCTATAAATATGTTCCCTTGGCTGCATCTTAGTGGGGGATTATTTGCTCCAGAATCTTTTCATCTCAGAGATGAATATACATTTCGGGACCAGCTTTTGAAATATCTACTTGCTTCAGGAAACTTCTTATAAGCAAGTCTTGGAAGTCAGCACTAAATCAGTTTTGTGTGTTTTATTTCCCAAGGAATCAGACCCACTTTGTTTATTATCTACTAAAACCTAAAGCATAATGTAAAAAACAAGACTGAATCAGAAAAGGACGTTGTAAAAATACTGAAGCTGTCTTTTCCTGGCAGTAGGCAAATACATTTATTCACTTTAATACAAAAAAAAAAAAAAGGAACAATGATACAATAGTAAATAAATAAATAAATAAACCAACCCTGAAGGCTTCATATATTTATTTCAAATACATAGTAAAGTCTCAGCTATTCACTTTTATTTCCAAAGCCTTTTTGTCCTGCAGTCACAAAATACTAAAGTATATGATAGCATCAGGATATTAAACTAGATATTTAACCACAATATTTAATCAGCTGTTATTAACAAATACAGCAGGCCTGAAGTTTCTGACAGTTGTGCCTAAAGGAATGTGAACATAGTATCACTAAAGCAAAGTTTACTGCCTCCACTCCTCAATGGAAGCAGAGCTCCAGCACATGAAAACCTGACACAATTTTTTAGTAATCCCTGGCCCATCCACATCAAATGACATCCACATGCTAGGCCTTTTCTTCTGAGAGGAAAGCCCTGTCAATAGCCATTATTCATGCCCTGCTTTTTCTTAGTCCTCCAACACATAGTGTGTAGCCACTGCTCTGTTTCTACAGCCCTCCTGCACAGTAGAGAGAAGTGGCCCTTTCCCTAAATGTCTTCACTGCAGTACATGTGTTTCTGAGCACCTTGTCTCTCACCCATGTTATTCAGGAAGAAGAGGTTCAGCCATCTAAATAAGCACCAGGGGTTGCCTTAGACATGTGGGGGTACCTGAGATCAGGTCTGGCTGGATATAACCCAGAAGGGGCAGAAGTTCTTCTGGAGCAGCAGCCAGAGGTGAGAAAGTGCTGCCTTGGGCCCTAGAGACCTGTGCAAGATCCTCCATCACTCCCGTCAAGCCAAGCTCTTCCTGACTGATACCTTCAGATAACTCATGAAGAGCAGCAGTTTATTTTTGAAGCTCACCCACAGTTTTTTGTTAAAGACCTTAGAACTTCCTTTTCTTTCTCACATCTCCAAACTGGAGCTTCCAACTAGTCATTTCTGAGCATCACAGGTTTTGAACAGGGGAAAAAGAAGAAAAAACTGTGTCCCTTAACAGATGCAAATGCACCCGTACAGTTTATTCAGACAAATGCATTCCTCACATACAGAAGTAAAATATTTAATGATCATCTTTATGGGGTTTCCCCACACCAGTACCCCCTACAAAGGAATTTCTATTCAGTTCAAAGGCAGAAGGTTAACCACTGTGTTGCATCTCTTGAAGATTAGCTTCTCATGAGAAACTTGTTCCTGCATCAAATTCAGAGATTTTAGTGCCACAGGCTCTTAAACATATGTGGGTGAGTGTAAAGCGCTAAATCACATCACTGGAAATTGCCATTTGTGTCAATAAAACCCCACACATCCAAACAGCAGCCCAGCCTAGCTGTACAGTTGGAATCAAGGTCAGATTCCAAACATGCACAAGTACATTATTGTCTGAGATTAGGGATTTTGTCTGAGCTTATCTTTAGGTCAACTGGTAAAAGAGAAAGATGGAGCAATATGCAGCCATCAGGTGTTACTGATAGATGTAAAAATCTCAGGTTTTCTTTTAAAAGAATGTTAAATGCTCAAATAGAGCAGTTTTATCTTTAAACTCTTTGAAAATAAAAGAGCCATTTTGCTACTGTAAATGGCACACCCAGTTCAAATTTGATTTCTAGATTAACCTACTGATAGTGAAAGCATTCAGGATAGAAAACTGCACTTCATTACTTCGTTAAGCGCTTGTATCTACATAAAGTTGCATTATATTGCATACATCGTTATTTAAATCCATTACCTACATATAAATATGTATCAAATTTACATTGCAAATGTCTTCATCCTCTGCTGGGCTAATCACAAATGTCATAAAATCAATCCAAAAACTGAAATTCTGGCTCACTAACCAAATATTTATTAAACAAAATATGTATTATAGGACCCAAATACAATAAAATAACAGGTGAAGTTCTTCAGGGTAGTATAAATTGTAACCAAAGTCAGAAGAATAATTCCAATGAAATGAGCTGTCTGCCCAATGAGAGCTGCTGTGACAGGTACTGTATATACTACAAATATGGTAGCATCAGCAGCTATAAGAAAACAATAAAAAATATATTTTAGTACTAGAAAATCTATTTACAGATGTTCTCTTAAAGGCTTATCTGGAATTAATAAGTGCTGATTTGACTGTTCAAGTGATGAGCAGGATACTTTAAACCTGTTTCCTGGTGACTAGAAAAATTCCCACTAAAAGATCTGAGCTGGTTGTCTTAAGTGTAAACGAACATTAGCTAATATATATCATGAGTATCTGTGTTTGACAGCACTGTTTCATTTAGGTTCATCTGAAGTCAAGTTAATAAAAGGCTTTTTAAATTAAATGCAGCTTTCCATGTTCTTCAAATTGAACAGTCAAAAGAATATACAGAGACATTGCTCTACACAACTTGAAAGTCATCAAACTCAGTTTTCAGATACCAGTCAAAGACATAGAAAAGGATCAAACTGACTACCTGTGTCATGAAATTATCAATGAAATGGTACTATCCATTACTACTGTGTGAACAACAGGACAAAATGCTTTTAAATGGAACTTCTTTGGTCACTTATAAATATTGTAACATACACGCTTTCAAAAGCAAGTTTTCAGCTGTGAAAAAAAAGCACAACTGCAAATACTAGTGGATTCTGCATCTGCACAATGGGCAGACAGGCACCAGATTACTTGGTTCACACTTTAAAGTGAGTCTTGCAAACACAAAGCAGTCAGAACAACATTAGGGCTTGGCTTTTGTGAGCATGATGGAAGATGTAGGCAGGACCTCTTGATCCCCCAGCGGGCAAGTGGGGATTACACATTTACATTTGCCTGGCTTGTTTAATTATGCTTGACATTACCACAGTGCTTTAAAGTGCATAAAGACAGGTAGTCTGTCCTGAATTTTATAGAAGAGATGCTATCTATAGAACAGGAGAAACCATTACAGAAGGGAGGTACCAGGCAATGGAAGGCCAATACATTCATGACAAAGTCTGGTGAAGTGAATAAAAATTTTATTATTCCACGAGATGGATTCTGTGCCCTGCAGAAGAGGTAAGAAGGATACATCAATTCCACAAGCATCTATGAAACCCATAGTCAATCACAGAGGTCTCTGACAGGGGAGCAGGAACATTTGTGTGCTAGTATTGGAAATAAGATCGCTGGGGGCTTCTCCATTCATTCAGCAACCGCTTCCACCATGCTGCCAACTCCATGCTCCTTATCACTGGAGCACTCCTTACAAAGACTTTGCCTTAGAGTAAAATGCACTGCTCCCTTTGCGCGTCACGGGTTTAGGGGAGAGCAATGGTACTATTGCACAGTAGCTGCCTGCCTTCCAGCCCAACCATACTCTGTTAGTCTTCTATGAGAAACTCCTGGCTGCTGCTGTTCCCATGCCAGTTTTCATTCCTATAAAATGGTGAGATTTTTCTTCTGACTGAGGTCTAACATAATGCCCATGTAATAACATTTCCTGTAAGCATGTTAGAGAGCAGATATGTATGTTAATAGTAAATAACAAATTAAAAAAAATTATTCCTCCATTACAGACTCACAGTTTAGTTAGGCACCGAAGTCAGTCAGTACATATCAACATGCTAAGCAGAAAGATCACATGTAGCAACTACACATACGCCTGCATGCTTACGGATGGCCCCCCTGCAGTGTCAGGTTTGTGCAACCTGGGGGGGGAAAGCGATGGATACCTGGATTTTGGGGATCTACCAGCCCAGCACCAGAAGCTACAGTACATTGCTCCCGCAGCGATGAGAAGTGCAGCGCTCACCCAGCCCACATAGAGAGCAGCTCCTAGTTCTCTTTTCAGTGATGTAGGGACTTTTGGATTATAGAAGTCACGAATTATGCTACTGCCAGTCCAGGACACAGGGATCAGAACGACGATGCCCGTCAGAAGAAAGGCAACTCCAGCTGCCAGTATGAAGATACTGATGCCCTGGCGATCCTCCTTGGTCCTGTGAGTGTACTTCACACCAACAATGGCCATCAAAAAGGCAATGATTGACAGGAGCACTGCAATGCACATGAGAGCTCTGAACGCCTCTAAGGAGGAGGGGAGAGCCAGGATAGAGTTGTAGAATTTGCACTGCAGCCTGATGCCCATCTGGCTGACGCAGTTCATCCACAGTCCTTCCCAGATAGTCTCAAACACCACGATGTTACTACCAATGTGGGCAGAAACTCTCCATTGTGGCATAAATGTAGCTGCCAAAGTCCCGACCATGCCCACACCTCCAAGTATTAGACCAGTGATTTGTAATGCACAGCAAACCATACTTCTTCTGAAAAAGGCACCTCAAGCAAGGTGGCCCAGCAAGTCTTCCAAAATCACTCTTTCATAGAAGAATTATGAAGCATGAGAGACAATACTTTCCCCAGTGGTTTCCTCATACAGCAAGTTGGGTTTTTTTAAAAGCAGATCTCTCCAGTCGGAGGTTCAGACAGATGGAATTCCATTTCTGACTGGCTAGAAGGACCTGCTATTTATTTGCTTTGAAATCCTCTCCAACTAGAGCACCTACCCATCAAGCCTAACAAGTTTCCAGCCAATGGGAAGCTAGGGAGGGGTTGATTTTACTGCTTCTCATATTGTGTCAGTAGTGATGTTATAATTAAGTAAGTGCCAGGGATTCAATTAAAGGCACCTAATTGCAGGGCTAATCATTTCTGAACTGCAAGATTGCAGCTATGTTGAAATTTAGTACAGAAAGTCTGAACTTCCATCTGCTAAAATATTATGTAAAATAGATCATTGTAGTTGTTCTTATGACAAAAGCTAAACTTGGACTTGGAGTGGCACTTACTTTCTAAGTACTATAACCCTGGGAAAACACCTGATTTCTTTTTCTTTTTCAATCAAGCTGGGAAGTAGTTGGTGTAGCTCTTTAATGTAGATTCCTCATTTTGATCAAACACAAAAGTATAATCATGATATTAGACAGGTACAGGAAAGTCAAGTATTCCAATCAACATCAAAGCTTTACTCTACCAGCTGCATAATTCTCAAGGATGACAAAATAGCTGGCAGAGTTTCACAGCTTCTTCTTCTGAATCCAGGAGTAAGATCACTGTTAGGAAATAATCCTCTATGAGAATCTCACCCTATTAGGATAGTGTTAGGATAGTGTTGTTACTATCTGTTTTGTACTAATAATCTTCTCCAGATAACAACTGTACGATTTGAAAAGGATGAGCTTTTATTTCAGTGTATAATGCACTTCGAAAGAGAGAGCCCTCCCCTAAACATTTATCTTGGCCTGCACAGATAGCTACAAGTCTGGACAAAAATGCACGCCAAAGACTGATTTGCCTTGGGCAAGTTAGGAATAACTGCTTCATTATGGTTCTTTACGTTCTTCTCCCTACCTTGAGATAATAGTATATGATGACATCTCCTAGGTGTTATTTAAAATAGAGATGTTTCTGGCTACCCCAGCTCTTTGAACCAATGGGGCTAGTTAAAAAATGTTTTGGCTAAAGACAATGAAGGCCCCTGGAAGTGCTATCCAAGAAACACATATTCTTAGATTGCTTGTTGGTTGTTGTGTTGAGGGCTGTGTGTATTTAGACATATCAGACATTACTTTTGATGGTATTAATTTAATTACAACCTTAGGTGCCTAGGTAACATATTCAAAGCAAAAGCTAAAACCCATGGAAAAGTGAATTGCCCACCTAAACCATTCACAGCCCACAAAATCCCCTTCTTCCTACAATCACGGGCTGTAAGGAAGGAGTGCCAGGTAGTGTGAGTTATATAGTATATGTATTACATGTCCGTGGAGAAAATACTCCCAAGGGCTCTGGGTAATTCTTTTTTGTCTTCAAGTCTGTCAGCAGAAATGTGGGCAGAAAAAATGTCCTCAGCTAAGACGTCAAATTTAACCTTTAGAAATCAATTATGTTCTTGGATTTGTTCTTATAGAGATGAATATTGCATCACTCTCCTGTTTATGCAAAAAAAGAATCTTGTGTTGAAGAAAATGTAAGGCATTTTGATTGACGCCATAAAGATAAAATACCAGAGATGAAATCCAAAGTCATAGATGGCCACCCACCTAAAAGAAACTCCTTTATCTGGCAGGAGACTGCTCTCTTAGAAGCAGACTGTCTGCACGCAAGACCTGTGCTATTTAATTTCAATCCAGTCTCCATTCAGCTTGTAGGACATATTTACCTCTAAATTATCAAAACTGTACTTTGATTTGTTATTTTAACTTCAGAAAATAAAAACTGTTTATGGAAAAGCCCTTTCAAAACTAGTATTTAAATGTCTTTTTTTTTTTTTCAATGGAAAAACCCTTCATGTAACATTTTCAGGAAGGTATACACAGCTGGAGAACTGACCATGCCTAATGCCCTGAATCTGTTTATCTGACTGCCTTATCTAGCAGGATTGCTCTGAAATCATTTTTCCTTACATGACTCTGGGAGGGTCAGCTGTTGAGGTCATGCATAAAATTACACTCTGATGCAGACAGGGCATGGTTTGTATAGAAAATAAAGTGCTCACAAAAATACTATAAAAATGCATCATATGCTGGTTATGTAAGAATACACCCAGAAAGCGCTAAACAGTTGAGTGCTTTTGTGATCTCTAATTGGAAGTAGTACCTATGGTGAGTGACATCCGGATGTAGGTGTCAAACAGGAACACCCAGGCTACGATGCTGCATGTACTGTCCAGAGGCAGAATGGTTCTTGTTATTGAAACCTGAGGGGAAGGATGCAGGAAAGGAAAATGAAAAAATGGTAGTTTTGAAACCTGACAATAAATTTCTGAAATGCAAATGAGCCACAAGAGACAGGCTGGGGAAAAAAAAAAAAAAAAGAAAAAAAGAAAAATCAAAAAACAATACCAGAATCTTGGCAACTCACAAGGACCGGAAAAACTTATCAATCTGTTAAATGCCAAGGAGTCCCTGGATTTGCTGATCATCAGAAGATTTGTCTTTTGCAGAAAAACCCTGTGTTTGATCAGCCTGGAGGGAGCTCTTACTTGCATACCCTAGAGAACTGTACCTCCATTTAAAGGCTCATCCCACCTCTAAGAAAGAAATTCTCACTTGACTGAGTTACTTTAAAATCACTCTGAAAAGCAGACATCTCTTAAAGTAGAAATTAAATACGTGCTTACATGGTGGGTATGACAGATACAATGGCTTTAGTGTCAGATGAGCAGAAGTAAGAGGAAAACCCCATTTCTGCCTGTCTAGTCTTCCCATTCTCGATGTATCTCTTCTATGTATCATCATTCTGTTATGCTACTGGCATGCTTACCTGCCTCAAGACAAGAGCACCAGTTCTTATGCAAACATGTCCACCCCAAGATTTGCCTTCAAAGAAGAAAACAGACAATGGAGGAAGCATGTAGGCTTTACATTTGATCTTTCCCTGGATCTCTGTTCAGGTTTACATCTTCTCTTCCCTTCAAATCAGGAAGTTCATTTGAATCTTTTCCTGGGGGAGTACCTTCCAGTCCCTCCCTAGCTTTTAAAATGCTGATGCCACTTGAAAAAGAGGAAGTAGAACATCTCCAGTCCAGAAGACTAACAGAACCTGTCAATGATCCTCAGTGCTTAATTAATTATAGGCATCAATAATGTAAACACTTCATTGCCTCCTAGAAAACAGGTTTCATTCCTCTTTGTATATCTTCTATGTACATTGAATTTTACAGTCCTTATACATACACAAACACCTATATATAGTATATATGTATATATATTATTCTGTACAAAGGTGCAACTATAATGTACATTGTTCCTCATGTGTTCGTGTCAAGAATAGACAAGTTGGTTATGCTACAGGCTAATGAGCTAAATTTAAGGTTCAGCAACATTTTTGGAACAGGCAAATATATAGATTTATCAAAAGCACACTTTAGTGATTATTAAGAGTCTCTTAACCCCCCTGAGCCTTTAGTTATCCAGTAAGGCTGCAAAGCTGCCAAGCCTCAGCTGCAGTCTGGCAATGGGGAGTCCACCAAGCTGTGGCTCTGCAGCCCCTCTGCGTCCCGTCACCTTGGTCAGAGGTTCTGGGTGAAGCCATGCAGACCTCGGTCACCCTCTACATGCAAAATCTGCATCAAGAATACAACAAATAGAGTTGGGATTGTCTGCAGATCATTTGTTTTGGAAACACGTGCGAATGGCATCAGTTCTTCCCTGTTTGTGGCTGCCACCACGCAATTCATTACATGCTGGGGTGACCACTTTGTTTTCAACTATTTGCAAAGGCACACCAATGGAATCACACTGAAGGTAGTGGTTCCATTGCTTTCTGTGGTATTTTGATTCGCCACTGTATTTTGCTTCCAGTGAAGCAAAAGTTACTTTGATTCTGTTTTAATTTAATGAACTGAAGCCAATGGAGGCCTTTTTATAGGTAATAATGCTGCCTGCACATACATTAAAAGATGAAGCTACATCTCCTTCCCCCTCTCATCAAGAGTGGCATGTTTTGGAGTGAGATGAACATCTGCTTAGTGTAGCTTGGACAGGGATTTCCTCCAGACACATAACAGGCACTGTACTTGGGGTGCCAACCTCTAATTCTAGCTTTGAGGCAACCCATGTCTGACAGCTGAATCAAAAAGAACTGCTATTTGTTTCTAGTCATCTTCCTCAGCATGCCTGAAATTCACAGCCTGACAGAACTGCCAAAGTCTTAATGATATTCCGTGTCTGAGGAAGCCTGACTCCTGGCCACTGTGAATGAACTTGGGTTCTGTATAATAAAACCCTTCAGTAATAAAATATTAAATACTCTGAGTATTTAATCCATCTAAACTGCTTCAGGCTTTACAAGGTATTTGTCACCTCAATAGTTATGTACAGGGAGCAGCCATCATGATAGAAATAGAACGTGCCAGAAAATATGTGATCTTACTCTGCTGCTTAATGACAGGACCTCAAAGCATTCCTCTGGAAAATATTTGGGGAGCATTTGCTTGCTCAATTCACATTAGGCTGTTGGAAACATAACAGTGGCAAATTCCCAAGGCAGTATTGATTGTTTTCATAAGGGTTAGCAGCAGGGTATACAGTTAGACTATTACTGGATGAAGCACAGGGCAATTCCTTTATTTAAATGATTTACTGTGATGGAATAAAAGAGGAGGATACGTTATATTGTGGCAGTGATGGCTTAAAGATAGATGAGAGGCAAGGTTTGTAGGAAGAGGTTATAGCTTTTATTAGACTACCTGATATAGTTAGAAACAGGCTCAGAATCCCAAGAGAGCTTGCTTTTGGAGCACAGCATAACACTACATCCTTGAACTAGCTTTCCAGTAGCGCAGCAAACTAAACAAGTCTCAAACTCTTAAGAACAGGTTTTTTTGTTCCATCTTTCTCCATCATAATTTGGGTTCTTCCCCGTCCAGTATATATAATATAGTCATCCCATGTATGTATAACCCTCACTTTTTGCCTTCTCAAGAACCCTACCTCCTGAATGTAACTAACCACGTTGTTAATTTCCACACTCCAAAACAAACCCTAGCACCACGAGTTCCACCACCCCCAGCCCCAACCTTGTGTGCCCAGACATCCCCAAACCTGGCATCTCAGCCCACAGCATTGTCACCCTCTACCCTCATGCTCTTTCCTTTCTCTACTCAAATCCAGAGTCCTTTATCAAACATCTGTGCTTCTGGCCAGGATGTTCCTATGACTCCCCCCTCCTTAGGATTCCCAGAGGGTTCACCTCTTCTCTGGGACATCCTGTCTGATTTTCCCCAGCTGGCAAGCTGGGTGTCCCCTAGGAAGGAGCAGGACAACCCCTGCCTGTTGGGTCTGCATAGCTGGGACCATTCATCTCCCGGTTTAGCTCAGTTCCCCTTCAAACAGAGGGAGAGGAGGGAATGCAGAGAAGTGAAGCTCTGCCCAGCCAACCAGCTGTTCCTGCACTCACCCTTCCTGGAAGTCATAAATCACTTTGGATTTGTACTGGCACAGAGGCCAAAGCAGGAGTATTTCGCAGGAAGCAATTAATTTTTGTCAAATGCTCTCAGAACACTCTCTCCAGCACTGTGAATTGTGGCAGCTCCAAGGATGTACCACAGTCACTGCGGTTTTGCACACTGATGAATCTTCCAGGGGCTGACATGTCCCTGCCATGAGTTGGGAGTTAAGATGCTGGAAGTTTGGGAAAGGAAAGGAAAAAAGACAGAAAATAGTCTGGTGCAGTCTGACTTAAAAACAGCTATAAAATGGAGGGGAGGAAAAGGCCTTAGCAAAGGCAATGCTTTTATGTTGGAATGGAGTTCACATTGTGAGGCAGGAAATGGTATGTGAAGGATCATTAAGACCAAAGAACCTGTATCCCTGCAGAAGACCATCGTCAATGAGATGAAAATGCCTGGAGCACTGGAGGAGAACTACTCCTCTAATCCTGATCACATTCTTCTTTATTAATTAGACCAAAGAGCCTAGGGACCTGAATGTGGATGAGGCTTCAAAATTCCTTTGGAAGTGTCTGGAATGTGAATCCCATGGGAAAGAAAGAGAGAGACTTGTAGAAGTCCATACTCAACTGGATGAATAACTCCACAGAGAAGCTATTTGGTAGAACAGAACAGAAAAGGTAACTGACCAGCAAAGAAAATAAATCTAAGCAGTCAGAAAATGTAAGGGGAAAACGAGACTCAATAAAAGCCAATCCGGGTTAGGCTTTAGAAAAAGTAAGACAGAAAAAGGTGCTACAAGCATACAAATAATGCAGAACAGCAAGGGGAGAGGCATGCTAGGCTGTATGAATCTAAGAAAGGTCATTAGTCCCCCTTCTTTGAATTTAAGTTGCAACAAGAATATAGAAGAAGGAGAGCATAACAGAATTGCTGTACAAGGTAGGGAAAAGTTTTCAGATCTTTATGAACATAAATTAAAAAGAGAGTAATTTCTACTGAAGGAAATTCAACAAGTGCAATTCCACACCTTCTAGCTAGGACAGTTGGTGGATGTTTCAAATCAGGAGTGATATTGTGTGCCTGGAGAACAGCAAAACAAAGGGAATGAGTGGGGAGGTGGAAAACCCTGAGCACAACTAGACATCCATTAGTCAGAATCTAGTAGTATAATATGATTCAAAATCCATTATGAAGAAAAGAATAAATACCTGGCAGTAAATGGGAAATTAAATAAAATGCAACACAGACTTAGCAAAAATGGATTCATTTTTGTTTGATAACATTTTCTAGAAAATAGAAGTTGAGAATATCTAATCCACTTGGACCTTGTTAAAGCATCTGAAACAGTTGTGGGAAATTAACAGAGACACTGAAGGGATGGAGTAGAGTAAAAATAATGTAATGTGGATACAGAAGCTATGAGTGAGTAAAACAACAAAAGGATATGTTGGAAGGAAAACTATCACATTCCTATTTCTGAATGTTGCTTTCTGCTACAGGTGGAGCCAGGGATTTCTCAGGGGCATCATCTTATTACCCTCAGGTATCCGGCAGTAAAGGAGGAACTGCAGCAAGGAAATTTGCATTAGTCTCCCAGTTGGTCAATGTACTGTCAATAATTAAGTCCCACAACATAGGGAAGCTGATGATCTTGGGGGCTGGAATAACAGAATTGAAATGCATTTAATGTATTCAAGTAAGATATTTGCTTTTTTTTTTGAATAATCTACCCTAAGTCATGATAACCTGCAATAATTGTATTCACTGTGCTCAGCAGTGGCAAGGCTTCCTCTGGGACGCTTTGCCCAGTTTTGGCCATCAAACTTAAAGAAAGAGGGGGGGCAGCCAAAAATAACCAGGGGAGATAAACAAGAATGAGAGATTTAACAAACATGCCAGTGAGGAAAGAATTAGAGATGATTAAGTTAAGCAAGTGATGTTCAAGAGGTCAGATGGTAACAGTCCTGAAACATGGAAGAGAATGCCTTCTTTAGAGGAAAGCAGTAGTCTGTTTTCTATGCCTGCAGCTGATGGGACAGGAAATAACAGAGCAGCCTTAGCCTGCAGTAGGAAGATTTAGCTTAAGCTTCATGAAAACCTTTCTTTAATGAAAATGATAATTAAGCGCTCGGATAGATTGCTAAGGACTTTGCAGTGTAGCCATCTCTAGAAGTTTTTATTGTATAAACATCTCTCAGGAACAATTTTGGCATACCTATTCATGGAGAAGAGCACTGGACTGTTTCACAGCTGTCACCTGTTTTGGAGTGAGCTTCACTCACACTGCCTTCTCCACCTATTTGTCCTCTTTGGCCTCCCTGTATGGACCACCTCCCACCAATGAAAGGAACTAATGGTGGGACTCTGAGCTGTACCCAGGTAAACTAGTTGGTTAGTCAGCCTTCTCCTAACTCCTCAAGATACACATATTTAGCACTGCCATGGCCTACATCCCTTAGGTGTCAGATGCTAAGGTTTAGCAGGAAAATGTTGTGGCCAGCAGCTCCACAGGGCAGTGGGACGAGTCGGGAGGCAGCGTGGTGAGCAAGAGGGTCAGCTTCCTTTGCTGCTAGGGGTCTGCCTCATGGTGGGGAATCAGGCAAAGACCAAGGGCTGTAAGCATCCGGACTGCAAAAGGGAGGGGAAAACTGGTTGAGGGGCTCAGTTCAGGTTCTCAACCCTGCTCTGCAATGCAGGATTGTGGTAGTGTGGGACATGCCTCTGTCGGGACTGTAGGCACTGGTGGGACCTTCACAGGGCTGGACTTACCTACACTGCCCTTCCTCCAGGTCAGCAGAAAGGGGGGAGCTGTGCATCATGCATCATGCTCAGAAAGCCTGCTGTACCTGCTGTGTGGGGTCCAAGTATAATCCTTGGTGAAGGTCTCAAATCCCAGACAAAGATACTCTGAGTACTGGAGGCTGGAAGCGGGGACAGTAACCCCGAAGCATCATCGTCTGCTGGCCCTGGTCTTCTGCTGCTGTGTAGGCACCTGCCTCTGATGGTGGCAGTGGCAGATTTCCGTGTATCTCCAGGTTGGCACAGTAAGGCCATTCATATATTTCACTATTTCACAGCCAGCTTTCCTGGCTGTGAGGCCCAAGATTAGATGGCCTCTCCTAATCTCTCCTTGCTCTGTTTTCTATTATTCTTTGCTAGCCATGTTTGAGTTGAACAGAAAGCAACCAGCCTGCAGATAAACTCTCACATATGGGCATCACGTATTTTCAAAAGCATGGGGAAGTACAGCACCTATTCAGGACTGCACCTTAAGCAGGTAGATAAATACATTATGTGCAGCTGGCCTTACTAGATTTGCAGTTGTGTGATAACCTCATGCACCAGATGATTAGTTCTCATTTAAAATTGCAAGGCCATTCAAGATGAGAGCTCAGCCACACTCAGGCTCTGTTATGGCACTGCCTTGCCTGCACAAACAGCTTCTGAAGGGACAGCTCTGCTGCCACCCGTGTGTTCACCACCTCAATGCCTAGCTCTAATGAGAGCGGTGCCTAGTAATGCAGGTAGCAGCCCTATCCTCTAGAGCTCCCCAACAGCTGCAGCAGCTGGAGGAGAATTTCAGAAGAGGTTCATTATAATGAAAGCCCAGCTGCTGAACCACAGAGCAGTGATTGAAATCTTGAACCTTCACTCACCTGAGTTAAACAGAGCATTATTCTCCTCTGACCTGCAAGTTGTGCAGTCATTTACAAAGCGCCTGGTGGACCTGGCAAGGCTCCCCATCCATTTCACATTGCAGGAATGCATACAAGCACCCTAAGTGCAGGACAAAGGTGAACAAGCTAGAGACCCTTGCTTTCATTTATGGAGGCAAAGGTCCTTATTTCCCCCCCAGATTTCTCTCATTTGTAAGCAAGAAAATGAATTCCAAGTTGCAGGATTCAATATTGGAAGTTTATTGTTGCAGGCAGTTGATTTGTGCTTGGATGTACTGCCTTGTATTGCACCCTCTGCTCACACCACTCGGGGTTCATTTAACACAAAAATATGGGGGAGGCCAGATCCATTTAAATTCAAAGCTTTAATTTCAGTGCTCTTGAAGATATGATATGCAGGTAAGATGCAATTTAAAGGAAATGGCTGGATGTGCATGGGAGGTACTTACGGGGGATATGTGTTTGTTGTAATAAGGTGAACTCTTTGCAGCATATATAGGATCTTTAAGGGAGATTTGTGAAATCTTTCAGACCTACTCACAGTCCATCATACTTGTGTTCCTCTTTGTCCTAGGGATACTTTTGGAAGTCTTCTTATAATCTTCTTGTATCTTCTTTTGCATTCGTACAGCTACGTCATTGTGTGCTTTACCAGGAACAGATACTACTATCTGATGTAGGAGCACTGTTCAATATGCACAGGGCTTCTACAGAGTTGTCATGCTTATCTCACTTTTCACTGAAGCTTTCCTCAGACAATTAGATTAATACTATATGAATCGCCCCATGTTTTGACAGTGGAGATAACTACAGTGCACCAGTACATGTACATGTAGTTGTTCGAGTAAGATCTTGCATCTACTTTTAGAGGCCTGAACTAGGCAGGTGACTTTCTTACAGACGTTATAGACCCTGGTGTTCAAGTTGCGAGTCCTGTGTAGGATATTCACAACATGCCGCTAACAACAGGATTGCTCCTCCACCCTCTTCTCCCCAAAACAGAGACTGGACTGGGGTATAAACATTAATGAAGGAATACAAAGGAAATGTAGCCACACACTGCTATATTACAGAAAGGTCGTGCTCATTACACATATACATATGTAGAAATAATTTACTTAAAAATAAAGAGGAAAAATAAAGTTACATACACAGGCACATCTTAATATGCATCTTATAAACATTATGAAAAGACAGTTTTAGCATACAGATTTTTTTTTAGCTTGTTCAGAGTTGTATTTTATGAAGTAAAGAATTCGATTCCAAATTTTCAAGTAGTAATAGCCTAAGGAATTTACTGGAGAACTACAGTTCACATCGTAAACTTTCTATAATATATTTTAAATTGTCAATCAAACTCCAGAGCAAGAATGTTGTTCTCCATTAAACACCACAAATTGAATCGTGTAATCAGTTAAGTCAAAGGCAAAATTCCATTGATTTCCATGGGTCTGGGGTTACAAAATTCTATTAAAAATATTACCACTATTGATTAATTTTGGTCATTTATTAAATTAATTTGTATGGAACTATACTTATTTTTCAGTAGACTGGATTTCATTACATTGTTCTTTATCATGGCTGCATGATCTTATTATTAAAAATATTGTTGAGCTTGTTCTAATGTCAACTCTGAAAAAATACTATCACTGTTTATGTTCTTTATGCCTATAAACCATGCTGGTATGAGTGGGTCTCAGCAAAAATATGGGCCTGACTGACCAAAAGATCGCTTTTTAAAAATATATATATCACCGTATCCTGTGGCAGGCAGCCAACACAGTGTTTGTGATCTATGCAATATTGCAAAATGTTGTGAACCACAAGGAGTTTGCAAGGGAATACTGCCGCTTCTAAAAAGAAGGATGTGAATGAATTTGGCCTATATGGATTACAAAAGAAATAGTCACTTTCCCCAAAAAGATGATATTTAGGATGAATATAGAGCTATGTTTATTCTCTGAAATAAGGGATGTTTTTCATGTATTTCAGCTTACCTTCCTCTGATGAATAAATTCTTCATGCAACCCTCCATTAAACCTACAGTAAATCAATCCCCTAGTGAATGCTTTTCTTTTAAACCATTGTTATCTCGTCCTTATTCACTGTTATCCCCTCTTTCCCAGGAAAGAAAAAAAATGATCCAGCTCTTTAACTCCCCTCTTCTTTGCAATAGGCCAGTATTTCATATCACAGTGGAACTTTAAGCCTCTTATTTCTGTTTTCTGCATAAAATACAACCCAAAGCAAAGCCACGCAACCCCAAAGCTATTGCAAGTTACTATTAAAATAGCATTAAACAATCACCTTCCCGTGCATTACAACGGTCCATGCTGCAGCATTAGCCCCAGCAGAGCCCAGTAGGGATAACTGCAGCTCTGAAACACAGCTGCCACAGCAGCAGTTACAGGACAGGCAGCAACAACAGCTTTCTAGCTGCCCTTTCCTGCAGACACTGAAGTACATCCAGATGGATTGAATGCTTAAAAAAATAAAATAAAATAAAATAAAATAAAATAAAATAAAATAAAATAAAACAAAACAAAACAAAACAAAACAAAACAGAACAAAGGAAAAGGCAGGAGGCATCTAGACGTACTGACTCTTGGAGTATGAGCTTTCAGTGGTCCTGTGCAGACGCTGGCAGTGCAGCGGGTGGTGGGGAGGTGCAGAGTAGCCATAGCTCCTGGTTTTCTCACAACAGCGGCAAAAGCAGCAGAATATGGCTCCAGCTGCCAGGAGGCAGAAGGCAACCATCCAGCCCAGGTAGAGGGCCTCACCAAGCTCCCTTTTCTGTGCAACGTTGAGCACGGGGTTGTAGAAGTCCCTGATGATGGTGTTGGCAACCCAGCAGACTGGAATGAGCACAACGGCACCCGAGAGGATGAAGAGGAGCCCAGCCGTCAGGAGAATGTAGCCCTTGGCCAGCCAGCCGCTCTGCCTGCACCGCGTGCACTTCATCCCAACAACTGCAACCAGGAAAGCCAGGAAGGAGAGCACTGACCCAGCACACATCAGCCCCCTGGATGCCTGCAGGTCCGGTGAGAGGGCCAGCACGGAGTCGTAGACCTTGCACTGCATCCTGATGTTGGCTTGCCTGATGCAGTGCATCCACAGGCCTTCCCAAATGGTCTCGAACACGATGATGTTGTTCTCAGTGAAGGCAGACACCCTCCACTGAGGCATACCTGTGACTGCGAATGTCCCGATCATGCCAATGCCACCGACGAGCAGCCCTGCAATCTGCAAAGCCCCACTAGCCATGCTGCCTTTGAGAACTGTGCACCAGTCAGCAGGTTCACCGAGCCAGGCGCACGCTGATAGCAAAAAAAACGAGCAACTTTGTCCAGAAGTAGCTGTCCCTTGTGCGAAGAAAGTTTCAGAGTCAGGCTGCACAACCTTAAATCAGCTTAAATCTGGCACACGCTACCTGGGACTTGGCTGCGCCTTCATCGTCTTTATAATTCCCCTGCCACCACTGACTCAAAGAGGCAAACCGAGCGATCAAGTGGAACAACTTTCCAAAGCAAGAGACAGGACGGGGTGTGTGTAAACCAGCAAGAGCCACTTAAGAATAAATGCACCATCTGAGGAAGGTACATTTGCATTGAAGTTGCTTATTTAAGAAAAAAAGAAGCCCTACCCTTAACTCTAGCTGATGCCTACAAGTTTGTCTGTGCTAAGGAAATGGATGGGTCTCTGCAGGGAGACTCGTGCGCTGGTGCAGTTAGTGAAGCTGTTACACTGAATGCACAAGAATATTCTGCCTCTGACCCCTGCTCGGCTCAGGTTCCTGCAGGAGCGGTGGCAGCGGGCCAGGAGGGAAGCAGAGCCGCCCACCCTGCCACAGGGCCTCCGTTTGCAAAAGTGCTCTTGTTCTGAAGCCTGGAGCCTGCTGCGGCAAGAGGATCATGGAACAAAGCAAGTCAAAAGGATAAAGTGACTCTGAGCCTGAAACGGGTGATTCCACAGAGGATAGTCGAAGCTGCAAAGAACCATTTAAGAGTTAGAAAGGAAAAATAAGAGGCCTCAGTCCTGCTAATACCTGTATACATACATAGCTTTATACATATCTGTTGCTGAAGAGAGTATATGGGGATAGCTTCTGGAAATATCCACATGAAACCTATTACAGCTATCCATGTGCAACAAAACATTTCATAAAAACATCATTAAAAAAAAAAAGTAGAAGTTAAACATAATAATTATGGAGATAATAACAGACAAACAGTTTGTTGAAGAATTCTTGGGTGAACCACAGACAATCTTGGAAAATGTCAGGTGAAGAAATTTGTGAAAGTCAAAACAACAGAAACCACAGTCAAAAATCTAGAAAAAAAAAATCAAACATGTAACAGTGGGTTCTTTTTACAAATTCATACAGCTATGAACATATGCATGAAATATTCTAGATCTCTAGATGTGTCTTAACGTATAAAATAAAAAATTAGGTATAAACTAGGATCTTTCGTTATGAACTAATACTCCATATGTTAAGACAAGGACTAATTTGTTTATACTATAAAAGATCAATTTAGGATATAATTAGATAGATACTAAAATACTAGTCTGCTACTATTCATTTGAACTTTCTTCCCTCTATTTCTTTTCTTGCCATTTTTATATCTTCAAAAGCAGAAATTAAATGCAAAAAAAAAAAAAAAATAGAGCAGTGCAGTGCTAAACATGCCAGCTTGTTGGCATATCAAAGATAGGGAAAAGATAAAAGTCCCGTTTACATGTAATTTTATACTCCCTAAGAGTGTTTCTGTGTTTGTGCGTAAAAGTGTGGTTAGGAGGCACGCAAAAGTAAGAAGCACTCTACACATCTTCCCATATTCAGTTTGGATTTCATAACCACCTGCTTTTCCAACCTCTGCAGCAGGCTGCTGCTTATAAAGACACGCTGGAAGGATGAAGGCAGACATCCTGTCCTTCTCTTTCTGGTCCCCTGAGCCCTGGTTTGTGGCCAGGCAACTTTTCATTATGCCCTTTTTGTTTGGGTCATATCTCTGAAATCAAACCTGCTATCTATCTCCGTGCCTCTCCTAATGCAGAGGCACTGAATGTCTTGCTCTGAACAGTACAGTTTGCCTGATGGCAGCACTAAAAGCATTTTCCTGGATGAGAAGCCAAACAGGGCTCTGCTTTTGGGGGTTGCTCCTACCACATGAGAGACTCTGGATTTGTGTAACTGAAATCACAACTTGATATTTTGCTTGCTGCAAACTAGTCCTGATACAGACCCATAAGTGACGGCCATCTGGGTGCAGGACTTTAGGAAAAGTGAGTGGGGAGAAGTTCTTGGGCAGTCCAAGCCATAGAACCAGGGAATAATGGTTCTCTGGATGTCATCAAATCACACCCATGCCTGAAGCTGTGCCCTCCATAGTCGTGAGGCTAAGGTCCCTTTCAGTCATCAGAAAAGTCCCAGGGATTTCTTGGGGGAAGAAGGTGGTTAAATCCAGTTCCACCAAGGGTGAGACAAGATGGGTTTTGAGGAGATTATAAATGTACAATATTTTGACACTGCAAAAATGGATTTGGCATATTAAATATATATGTAAATATCATTGCATGGCTTTGCAGCCCCATGACTGCCACTCAGACAACAAAGAAAAAGCTACCAGCCTCTAGCAGAATGAATAAACAAGCACTTTAATAACATACCAGTATGGAAACACAAATATGAAACAAGCAGCAGGACTGATTCTTCTTAAAGACTACTAAAGTTCTAATTTACAGGACATGGAAAATAATTAGCTGAGCAAATATAATTTAACCACGTTATTGATTAATTTACAAAACCATTAAAGCTCCTATATAAATTCATGGCAAAATTGTGTCTGTGCCAAGGATTCAGTATTTGCATATTCTTAGAAGGATTAAATTTTAGTGCCTTATCTTGCTTAAAACCATTACCAAAAGGAAATGTGGGGAAATCTTATTGAGCATTATGGATTGCATCTGCTTGTTTACAATTAACACACAGGAAGGGGGGCAAGTCAAGAATCTCACTGTTCTCGTCTGTATTCCAACATGCCATTTCATTACAGGGAAATATCAGAAACACCTGTGATTAGCTAATCATATTTTACCATTGGTGAAAGGATCCAATCCATTTTGTTAAAAAATAAATACACACACTCATCATTTTACCATTTTCCTTTTTCTCTTCTCTTCTCTTCTCTTCTCTTCTCTTCTCTTCTCTTCTCTTCTCTTCTCTTCTCTTCTCTTCTCTTCTCTTCTCTCTTCTCTTTTCCCACTATCTTAAGGAATTAATATCCATACAGTCAGTGCCAAGCTTTTCTGTGTGACCTGTGTAGTTCCCAGCTCTGTGTTCCCAGCTCTGCCCTCTTCCCCTTTCTCCTCTCCAGAGCGGGTGAGTAAGTCAGCTGCAGGCATTCTTCATTCTGTCTTGGTGAATAACAGAGACCTAAGGCAATTACAGCACTGTATGGGCAGAAAATGGGTAACGTTTCAGGATTGGGCTTGGTTGGTTTGTCTGTTAGCTTCAAACAAACGGGACCTCAGAACAATTTGCATCTCTGTCTCTTCATCACTTTGGTAGCACTATTCTTCAATAAATCCCCTTGTGTGGGAGCAAGAAAGGATTTCTCACCCTTCTTACATGGCTCTTCCGAATGTTACTCACACTTTGGGAAGGAGGTGAAGTGAGGAGATAACCCTGTGATTAGCTCAGCTGCCACTCAACACCATTTCTCATAGTTTTTCTGGGAACTCACTACTCCCCACACTGGGGCAGCACAGCCCCCAAGTCCCTGTGATGACCCATTTTCAGCCACTAAAGGTGTTTTGGAATAAAATACACCAAGAAAATATGTTTTAAGCATAATGTCCTTCCTCTTCCTGAGAAAATAGCAGGTTTTTTAATTCCAGAATCGTGAAGTGCTAACAGCAACTGCTGATGCTGAGGGGGAGGTGGGAAGAGGGGGAAGAAGTGGTTGCTCAGCACCTCAGAAAATCTCACCCTGCATCAGTAACACATTGAAAAGAATCCTGATTATTGATGCTCTTATAGAAAACGGAGAAGTGTTGATGTCAGACAAGTTGTTCAGCCTTTTCTTTCTTGGAAGGCTATTATTACTGTGTCAGTGGATATGCACTGCTCTGTGGCTTGCCCCAGGTACACTGTAACCTGGCATTTATTTTTCTCCAGGATCTTTTTACCTAATGCAGCAGAACGTGAAAAGCTAGTTCAGCATATCTATTGCAAACAGAAACAATCACATAAGTTCATCATCAGCTTCAATGAAGAGCCACTTCTTTTCAATTGAGGTAGCTTTTACTTCTGTAACATCTCTCTCCCCATCACTTGCTGCTAACAAGAGACCATTGTCTAGATAGCAAATGGCACAACGACAGAAATGCAAAAAGTAAAATCCTTGACTAGTAATGTAACAGCATTGCACATAGTTGTTCTGTGAAATATTGTTGCCTAATATCCCAAATAACTTTACACATTTGGTTCTCTTGCTCCCCACGCTTTAAATCCCATATATAAAATCCATGACAATGTGATGATGTTCCCCTTGGATTAACATGCGGTGCAGAAATTTCACTTTCCCTGCTTTTAACTTCTGTTTGTTTTGTGAAGTGTTAATGCAGAAAATTTGCCTAACTTGGAACTGGGGCATACAGGATTTGGACATACAGGATCCTAAAAAATAGGATTTCTGAAGATACCCTGTGCCTAAAGAGCATCAGAGGCCACAAATTCTTATGTTATCTGCCTCCATACACCTTTCGAGACAACTGAAACCTCATGGAGAGCTGGGCACCAGAACAAAGAACTGACCTATTCATGTTGATGAATCTTCATAAGAATAAACAGCAGACAATGCTAAGCTAAAGGAAGGGATGGAAAACTAACCACTTGGTGCCATGAAAAATGGACTAGGTAAAGTTCACAGGTAGATGTCAGAGAATCATTCTGCACAAGAACAGACTGGCCCTGAGGTTATAGGACATTTCTGGCTGCAGATTCTTGTACTTGGTGCTGAGGATCACATCAGGAAGTTGACTTCTGTCTTCGGTTACCTAGCTTATGTTCACTGAAACCCATCACCCTTCTGCTGTGAAATGAGTAGGAACATGAGGTATTTTGTATAAAGTCATTTTTTTCTTCCGTGCAGAAAGAGAAGTGATCATGAATATGAAGGCCTGTGATGAATATATTGCTTCATTGTTTTGAGAAAAAGTTCTGTGATTGAAGTGTTTGAAAGAAAATTTAAATCCCAGTTTATCCCATTCAGGTGTTTGCCTTAGTCACATTCTCTAGCATCTCCTGCAATTAACCTACAATTTACAGATGCCAGACCTTGTTTGAAATGAAATGTAACATAAACTGACTTGATTAAAAGTTTCACATCTCCAGTCAAAACCTATCATTCATGGCATTTCTGCTCCAGCCCAGTTGAAGCATCACCATATTACATTCAATTTTCTGTTCCAAAAGCTCCCCGGGCTTTTATTTTTAGCATTCTTAACATTCTTGCTGTGAAGGGCTGCCCATCCTGAATCATAAGACTTTCACAAGTGTGACATGATAGTTCATTAAAGATAAAAACTATTGGCCAACACTTGTCTTTTGTTATACCCAAGATGCCTCAGCAACTGTGGCAGGATTTCACAGGTGGAAATAAGAACAAAACTTTAGTTTTACCTGCTTACATAGACTGTATATTGAGAGTTTTGCAGAGGAAATGTTCGGAGGAGGTAAGGATTGTTTTCAATCTAATTAATACTGTTTTGGCACAATAAGATTGTTGTGGTGATAATGTACATATTGCAGGAACAGTTTTGTATTTTTGAGACATAACAGTAAAGTTGCAGTCATTTGCAGTAACCTAAGGGGAGGGAATGAAGGGGGGACTCAGACAAGCAAAACTACAAATTCAAAATATATGCTGTGTGTGAAATCAGAACAATGCTGGAGGGGGAATGTTGTTTCTTTGGTGTAGCAGTTAAGCTACAGCCCACAAAATCTGCACATCCTTGCGTAAGAGGTAAGGGTGCTGTATCAAGACCTTACACAAAGACAAACAGCATGTGCTTCCTGATTCTAGTTTTCTGTCTTCTTGATAGGTGTCCTCACTCTTTTTCTTGAGTTTCCTTTTTTATTCTTGCTAGAAAAGTCCAGGGATGTATCCCAGATTTTTTTTTAACATGTTTTTGCCTCTGCAATAGCTTACCTGGCTTTAGCACTAATGAATGATGGTGGATGAGCAAAACAACATCTTCAAAAACAGATCATAGCAGTCTGGCATGATTTCTGGAAAAAGAACAGACAAAATAGTAACACAATAAATAGCCTCAAGCTGGCCAAACGAAGCTCTATAGTTTCAGTCCTTGTATGGCAGCCCCTGTAACGTGATACACGTGTCATGCCAGAAGCCGGCAGCTGGCAGGTTTTCAGAGCGCTCCCACAAATCTTTCGAGGCACAGCCCGGCGCTGCTGGCGTCGCTGCTCCCTTCAGCAGCTGTGCCTGCGCTCTCTTCGGCCTCGAATGCCGCAGCATTGACTCACATCCAGACCTCACCCCTTCTTCCGTGGTGAGCCCACCCAGATGCCCAGCTGTGCTCTGGTGTTAACAAGCCCTTCCCCTCCCTGTACAGCCTCCACAGTGTGTTTCTGATGGCAGGAAAGACAACATAAATATGCAAGCTTCTTTACAAACAAAGCCCCTTGAGCCGACAATAGCATTGCAGATCACGGAGTCCACTGCTATGCAGTGTATGCCTGCTGCAAGCTTTCACCAGCCACGTTTCATAAATCACCACGAACCCTGGGATGACTGAGATGATGGAGGCACCTGCTGTTGGCAAACATTTTCCACTCACCGCCTACCCTGGCCACGGTCCTGCTTTGCAGGGGCAGGAAGGATGGAGCTGCTGCTTCCATGCACGGGAACCCATCACCTGTGAAAATGGAAGGGCAGCAACCATTTGCCGTCTTTTAAGTGAACGCAGCATGATCAGGAAATAGTACAGCTCAGAAATCCAGTCTTAGGCACATTTATGAGAGCACAGCGAGGGTTGTTTGGAGTGCTGGCCCAGGGGAACAAACTTAGATTCATATTCTAAATACCCTTCATGTGTGGGTGCAAGCCACCCAGAGGCACTTTCTAAAGTTCAAAGGGGACAAAACTTTCTCCTTGTAAACATCATAACTCTCAGTAGAGAGCTATAAAAAGGCATCTAAAGCAGGTATATATAACTAGAAAGCCTTTAAAATCTGAAGAAAGGATCAAAATACTATATAAAGAGGGATTTCAAAGTTTCTCCGTTATCCACTTCTTCTCTAATTTGATCGGGAAGCCATATTTCCTAGTTTGTTCCTGGGTTATAACTTCCTCCTTTATTGCCAGCTCTCCTTGTTCATTAGCTTTCCACTGCTGCATCTGTAAATAGCATGGGCCAGAGGCAGGCAATATTTGTGCAGACCAAGCTTTCCCATGTTGGACCCCGCCTGAAGCCCTCAGGAGATCCGCTCATGGAGGAACAGCAAAACCAACACACTTACGATGCTGAAACACTTCAAGATCAAGGCAAAGTGTACCAGCCGCAATGTTATTCACAGATCAATATCCTATTAAATTAGTTGGGGTGCTGCACAATAAATCTTCACAAATTTACCAAGAAATACCTACAAGACTAAATGGAACAACCTCTTGATGAAACAGATGAGAGGAGGCAAGAAAAGGGAAGAACTTCCTTGACAATTTAGTATTATTCATAATATTTGAGCAAATGTGCGAGAAGTTGTTTAAAGGACATTTTAGCCAGACAGTGCTCATCATATTCAAAGTAAAGTTGTTTGCTCAACAAAAGGCATAAAAGCAAAAAGAAAATGTAAGATGTAGTCTGGGGTAGCAGAACAGCTGAAAACAAGGACAGAGAAGAGAAGGAAAAGAAGGCAAACTGGGGAGGCTGAAGTGTGCTGGTTGTTAGTTTTTTTCACTTGACCCCAAGCAGGAGATTGTGACTACTCACAAGCCCTGGCTCCTGGGGGATGCAGCTCCTCAGCTTCCCATCCTCACTTGTCCAAACCCTTTTCTCTTTCTGACAAAACAGCAGGTATGCACCCAAACTGTCGTTCAGCTCATTCGTGCTTCAATATACAGCTGTGTCCCCTGTATCCCACGTATGCATACTGACTGCTCAGTTTTGAGAGCTTCCCATCTACCCCAATCCCTGATCTGGCTGCTCCCTACATACCAAGGTGGAAAGGACACTCTGCCCAAAGTAACAGTCCGTGCCCAAATTTGTCTTTGTTTCCTCTCAGTGCAAGTCAGACTGATGGTATTACAGAACATCCATTAACAAGACTTTAGCAAAGCAAAATGCATCTGCACATTTGGTGATGGTTTTCCTATTTGTTTGCAGCCTTCCCAACTGTGCCTTTTAGATCACCACCTTCTCCCAGATTTGTGCTAAACGCTTATGCCAGCGAACTCACATTTGAATTTGGTCTATTAAAATGTAAGCCATCAGATGGCACGTGTTCAGCTGGCACACTGCACTTTTACTTTCATGAAAGTACTGAACAAAAGTACTTTTCAGAGATACAGCAATCATCCTGAAACATTATCAGTGCTATGACACTGCACCTCCTCAGATAAGTTAAATTCATCCTCATTGGGAAAATGTTCAATTTCTTTGTTCGGCTCTATGACCTGTTCTTCTGGAGTGTGAGATTGGGATGCACACATGGAATGCAAGAGGAGCTGGGTGCAATTCTTTCAAGGACAATATTTTTCAGTCCAAGCAGAGTTTGGCTTTTAACAACAACATATGCTGCAACAAATGTTCTTTTCTGTCGATGTTATTCATTATCAGATGAAATTTCCAAATGAAATATTTAAGCAATGACAGAAATTCTAAATATTTAATATAGAAGTCTAACCAATGAAAGTAAGTTAAAAAAATAAGTTGTTAAATAAAAACCCAGCATTTTTCTCCATGTCATCTATTTAAAAAAACAAAGCCTTTTTCTCTACACACTAAGAAGTATTATTGAATTGAATTTTATATGAAAATTCCTATGGAAAAAAATTCAAAAGGAAACTACTGAAAAAATATATTTCGCTATCTATTTCCCAAAGGTCCTTTTTTCAAAAAGGTAAGAGGTTTCCCTTATACTGTGCTCCCCCACTCCACACATACACGCACACTTTTTTTTCCTTTAGAAAGGCAGACTGTACGAGCTGCTGTCCCTTGGTTACATCTGCTCAAGGAAAAGGAAAGCAGCAGCACAGTGCCACAGCCATGTCCCTGCCTTGGGTAGCAGACCTGATGGAGAAAGCAACAGAATTGGGCCTGAAACTACAGACCATTTACATCATTCTGGGCCCCAAGTAGGCGTACGCATCTCCTGGGCTATAAGAAGAAGAAAAAAGCAGCATTGATCTATGCCCTGCCCCTAGCACAGGACTGTGGAGAAGTTACAAACTGCGCCTTCATTTGGTTTCAGCCACCCCAAGCCACTTGCATCCCCAGAGCATTTTTTCACCCACAGCTTTGCAGGTGCCCACGGGAGCTGCTTCAGCCCCAGCACGGTGATATTCAGGCGCTCACACTGGCATAGAGAGGAAAGGGCTGAATACACCCCAGACCAATATAATTTTGATAGAGTGAACATATATCAACCAGTGTCCCAGGAAACAAAGGCGAATGATTTCTCAATCCATCCATTGCCACCCCAGGGGCGAGTTTCTGCCCTCTGTCCTGCCTGGATTCGCTCGGTCAGCTGCTGTTTCTCACCCCTTCCAGCCAGGGATACAAGGGTGAGTCCTTAGGTTATCACCCAAGGCCTGGTGTTAGGATATATCTCCCCTACACGCTATACCACAGCATAGAGACACTGGAGCTCCAAACCAGATGGGGTGTCCCAGCAGCTCCAGGTGAGCTGATGGCTTCCTTGGCTAGGCTGCTTCCCCTGTGGAGCACACGGAATTATCTCCCCGCAGCCTGCCAATCTGCAGGCTACATGCACACTTCAGGGCATGCGCCCCTTTTAATCTATTGATTGATGAAGAACCCATACAATACTGCAGCATTTAATTAATACAATGTTTCTCATACACAAGTTCTTAAGTCCACCCTTGGAAACAGGTAGAGCAAGAGGGCTGTGTAGGACCACACTCAGTAACCGGGCACCCCTTCTAATCAGTATCAAAACAGAAAAATACAGCTTACAGACATAACAGTCCCTTAAATGTTCGGTTCAGTAACATTTAAGTGATAGCAGTCTGTCTAGCTGCTTCACACAGTTCTCACCTCAGTAGTATCTGAGCGTCTCCCAGTTTATGGCTATAATGTTAGGCAGCCCTCAATTAAGCATGACAATACCTAGCACTTGTCAACAGCCTTTGCCAGCTGGTAAGCACATTACACTTACTAATTAAGCTTCATGATATTCATCAGATGTAGGTTACTAAGTACAGTATGGTTATCTCCATTCAGTGACAAAAGGTCACTAATGTGGTCACAGCTCTCCAGTGATCAGAAAATGTATGTGGTTCATGCCTCAGAATTTCAATATTCTGTTACATCATGGTTATCACCCTTTTCAAGGACTGAAAAGGCTCTTTTCTTCTGTGCTTTCCTGAAATACATACCTGCATTGTCAGCATTTCCAGCTCATTTTCACTTCCCGTTAAATCATCAGCAATTTAGAAGCCATTAGGATATAAAACTTGCTTACTGGCTGCCTGGTCTCTGAACATGTCGGTGAAACAGACTTTCAAGCACACACACAGGGGTAGAGAACAGGGCCATGGTACTCTTAAAAGTTTCTGCTAATCCAGGTTGAAAATGCCACATGTTGCCTGTAAATCAGTCAGTGGCTGCTGAGCTCCTTTCCTATGGACCTGGGCAAGAGGTGCACATGAAGAGCAGGAGTGCACGTCTGTAGGCAACAGCTAGCAAATCCTAATGGGAGATGGGCCAAAAAGGACCAATGGGACTAATGGGCCAAAAGGTCTACACACAAGTCAGCCAGCAAACACGCGATGTAGTCTGCTGGGACATGCGCTTCGTAACAGTCAAGTTCTTCCTGAATAAGGCACCCAAGTGCAAGCACCGAGTAACCTGAACCATTCAGGGCAAGCTCAGAGACGTCACTTGATTCTTGCTCCTCTGCACAAAAGCACTGTTGGAAGCTGATTTTTTGTTTCCATTGCTTTGGGTTTTGAGGAAAGGGGAGAAAAAAATCTTAGGAATCGTGCTGAAATGTCTCCAGATTTGGAATATTTCCCCTGACTATTAAAGGCACCCAGCAGCTTCAGGACAATTCAAGGTTACATATTGGACCATTTAGAGAAGTCAACCTTGAAAAAGAGGTAAGCCTTTACTTTTATCTAAGGCAGAATAACATTCCCTTATAAACCCAAAGATAGGAGACTCAAGAGCATATCTGCAAAAGTGATTTAAAGCAACCTTTTGACTTTGCTCTGAAAGAGCCTGGAAGGGCTCATGCAGTCACTTACAGCTGTTCCTGGCATCCTGCTGCGGCCTGAGCTTCCCGTACCGTAGCTAGGAGGCTAGCTGGAGCATGGAAGGACAGAGCTGAGCCATCTCTGCCAGGAAGGGACAGGGTGAGATGAAGGGCAGAGCTGAGAGAGAAGCCCTGGAGAGTGAGCCTGCCTGCTCCTTCCACCCCTGGGCCTGGGTGAGGAGCCCAGCAGCTCCCTCCAGCTCTGGGACCTGGCACCAGAGGGGATCTGACCACTCCTAGCACCCCACTGATGGCCACCGCCAGCTCTGCCAAGACCTGTCCTCCAGACAAAACCTCCAGTGCTTTTTCCTGCATGGCCAGGCAGCGAAAAGGTGCTGGTCTGTGGGTTTCCCCACTGATGCCCTCACCCCGCAGCCAAGTGCTGCCCCGTGCCAGGCTGCAGGGCAGGCAGCTGCCTTGGAGTTCGATCAGCTCAAGGCCTAGCTTGGCTGCGCTGATGGGCCTTGGGGTGCCGCAGGGGTAAGAGGCCTGACAAAGCAAAGTGCTGCTGCCATGAACTGCTTTGCCAGCTCAAGGCCGCCCAATTGCCAGGTTCAGACAATGTGTCTTTGGGAAAGACCGGTTTAAAACATAAGTAAATACTTCCAGGGTTTGCTCTATGCCCATTGAACTATGTTGTGTACTTATGCCTGATGGGTTAAACAAGACTTTTGAGTCAAGTTCTTTGAATCTGTTCTAGTTGATTGGCTCTAAAATCTCTAATAACTGCACCCATTTGTAATATATAATATATATATATGTATATATACATACACACAACCGTTTAATACAGAATAAATCTAATATCAGGGCTCTTCGAAGGTGTTTTACTGCAGCTGTAAAAATTACTCAGCTTTTAAGTTGGACCATTAGATTGGTATATTACAAATAACAGCTCTTGGTACTTTCTGCAGTGCCATCCTCACTAAGTGATAGGCACCACATGTAGATATAAAGAGACTGAAAACACAAATGTGATGTAGATGGATGAAGGGGAATGAGAAATATGGGGAAGAATTCAGTGTGAAGACAAACACACTTTTTTAATGAATCCCTTCCCTTCCCTCCTCTGCAGCATCCCAAATAATCCTTATCTAAATATTTTATTCTGAAACTATGTTGTCTCTTATCTTCTTACACCATGCTTTTGTATTTGATCTTAATCTTCCTCTGTTTAGCTTGTACCAGCCTCTGGCCTTTTCACATTCAAGAATTTTGTTTCTGCAGAAATTTCACATTAGGAGCAGAAAAAAAATGTAAGTATTTCTGTGGGTAAATAAGCACATAGGATCTAAAGTTATATGTGGAAAAAAAGATATGGCCATCTTAGCATGAATTCATTTTCCTAAAACTTAAAGACAAGTCACATCATTTCTTTCTTATAATGATATCTTCCATAGGGTGGAGGCTTGCTGAAGGCAGTGCAATGAAATTATACCAATTTACAATATTGCAACACATCAGAACTCCAACCTCATGTCTCAGGAGTGTGCCTCCAGCTCCCATAAACAGCTCTGGAGTTCTTTGGAGGAAACATTTACTTTATAATTTCGCCACAAACTAGAAAGTCAACATCAGCTATAGTGTTGCGAAATTATTCCCCACTCACAAAAGCAGCTGTGAAAGAACATTATCATTACAGACCTCAAACATGCTTCTTTTTTTTTTTTTTTTTTTTTTTTTTTTTTTGGTTGGTTACAAATTCTCATTTAAGACTGTCAATGAATATTAATTCTCATTATCTCAAAATACCACTGAATGTGCATTCAATCATGAATTTGTCATAAGACAATCAAAACTTCATATTTTCTATTGCCACTTGAATTTATTCTGGTAGACAAGGAACACTTTGTCATAGCTGGAGTCTGAATTTTAATAGTAATTCAACCCTGTGCCTTTCACAGCAAAAACAGAAACTTGGTTCTTGTGGTTTCCCCTCTCTGCTGTAAGACCATTGCCAAGACTGCCTGCATACAGAATTGGCATTCCTTTTCCTCATGTATTTCAGAGCAGAGGGTGAGATAAATAAATATAAGCATAAAAAGCTTTTTTTTTATCAAATATGTATTTACTCTGACCTTATCATGACCTTAACATACAAAAAAGCTGGACCTGGAATTTGTCTCCACTGCCACAAAGCTGCAGCTATCGAGCACATGGGGAAAGATGGCAGTACATTCACCCCTGGCTGCCACAGGTAACAACAGAGATGCAAGGACGGACTTTAGAGGGACCCTGAGTTCAGACTGGGAACTTATCCTGAAGTCTGAGCCACTGACAGGCCATTACTGCTGTTGCTTTTAGTAACTAAGTGAAAACTGGGATGTGTTCTTGTGCTGTAATCACACTTCTATTTGAGTAGATATGGCAATTATTGTACAGAGTTATCAGCAAAAGCTGTGCAAAATATTTACAGTGAGTGATGAATCCTCAGGCTTATGTTTCCAAGAACTTGGACCTAGCTTTTCTGGCTTCATAATTATAACAGAAACCTCCTCCCACTTAGCCACCCTCATACCATGCTGCCTGAAGTTTTCTAAACTCATATAACAAATGAAGACACTGGGGTCAAACATAGCTGAGAGAGGGGAAAAAAAATTGCCGTAATGAATTCAGCTTGGATATTTATTAATTTTCCTCTTGCTAAACACCCAAACAAACCCACACAGGATGTTTGCTTCCAACCAATGCAGACTGCAGGGTTTAATTAGCTGAAAGCTCCACAAATTGAGCCCTGCTGAGTTTGCTGCAGTGGTTATAATCCAAGTTTTAAAGGAGACAGAAACAGCCATAGGATATCTCATTATGTCCTGCATCAAAGTGAAATGATGAACACCTGAGTTCAGGTCATAATATCATCAATTTATTTATTTTTTTATTTTTTTTTTTGAGTGTGATGAAAACTGTCATTGTTGTTCCAGGGTCTCTTTGAACTGCTGAACTACTGTGCTGCCTGGAGAGAGGCACAAACATGCAACTAATGTAGAAGTATCAAGCACAGTCAAGGTGAGATAGTGTGTCACATTCTTAAGACTTTTGTGGTTGCTTTTTAAACAATATGTAATATCTTGGCAAACTTGGATAACATTTACCTTTGTTTTCCTTTCTTGTATGAAAAATGAATATAAAAGTCTCAAAAATAATGAAGCTGCATGAATAGTCTGCTTTAGTAAGCTGATTTTCATCTTGTCAAATATGGCTTGTAGGGCTTAACATCTCTTCTTCAGATTTAATAACATAGTTATTTTTACCAGTTTATACTTAAAACATATGGTTGCTTACTGGATCAGGGCAGGAGTGACTTCTCATGAATATGATGAAATCTTGCACCACTGTTTAGCAGAGAAAAGAAAACATGAGTCAACCACACAGCAGTGTTCTTCCTGAAGTCAGACCTTGTAGGAAAGCCTACCTTCAGGAATTGTTCCCTTTGCTCATCAATGACCTTGCTCTATTTTCTCTCTAAAATGGCCTTGAGTTTTTCTGCATCACTCTCTGTATTCCTGGCTGCTTTGTTGCCCTGTCATTCCCAATGGTGTGTTGGGCTGAAGCCTTGAGCGAAATGGCTGTTGCTTTTGGAAAGCTTTCGGGAAGCCACCCTCTCCCAGGAAGAAAGAAGACTCTCAAAGTCTGCCACAAAAGAGCATGCTGCTTTGTTTATTTGTTTTGGCTTCTCCTGGTTTGCTTCCTTGGGGAACTGGCTTACAAGCTCTCAGCTCTTGGGAGTCCAGCTGTCTCCTGTCTATAGCACTGGCTGTCCTCCTAGTTTCCCAATGCACTGCTTATCCTCCCTCTGCTGTTTTGGACAGCATCACCCACTCCCTAGTTTGTTCTGCATAGAGGTTCAGTAAATGAAGGAGAATTTCATACTTGGGCCCTAAAAGGGCTGCATGGGAACTCCCACCTCCAGAGTTCACAAGGTCAAATGGTTTGACAGAACATAAGACTGTGACCACCTCTTATTGCCATTGTCACCGTATTACTTTGTGTGCTTACTATACATAGATTTTTAATGATCATTTGTTATGCTTTGTCTTTTAAATAGCCTTGACTTGAGAAAAGCTTTTAGCTCACCCAAAGGTCAGAAAGGATCACTTATAAAGCTAAGGTAAGAACTGTGGAGTCCCTGGATTTCAGCCCAAGGGTATAACCTCATGAAATGAACTCACTAAGAGAAAGAGTTTGAGGCTAGTCTTCCTCTGTGTATATCCCAAATTTTATCAAAGACTCTCATGGAAGGTTGCTGCATGACTGTGGCACTGCCTCATGCCAGCTCATGCTACTAGGTTTGCTTCAGTGAAATCACTGAATTTGTATTGAGGTAGTGTTAGCGTAACATAATAGAAAAATAGGTACATGATCACTGATGTTCTGGTCAGTACTGTGATTGTTCTAATAAAGTCTGTTTTGATGAACTGGTGCTGGCAACAAACTATCCATTATTTCAGAATTTGTTTTCTAGTGCTTTGCATTTTGAGCACTCAGAGATATTTGTGCCAACTACATGTCAGTTCTGTTCTGCCATCATTTCACACCCGCTTTGCATAAAAGTCAGCAGCCAGACAAGGGGACGGCAAGGAAGAACAGCCCCTTTGAAAGCAGCTTCCCTGCCTCTTCCCCTGACACCATGAGGCTGCAGGTCCTGGGGGACAATCCTTGGTGACTGAAGCTTATGCAAGCCTTGGGGACAGGGGAGAAGTGGGTTGGTCCCACCAGCTTCATCCTTCCTATACCTGTGGGACCAGCAGCACTGGAGACAGAGGAGGGGTTTCTGTCCCAGTCTTCCTGAAGAGATTTCTCTGTCCAGAGGAATCTTAATCAAAGCCCAGCAGAATGTGTCAACTTGTGTCCACCCTGAGAGCATCCATCAAAGGTCACAGTGGGATGGAGAGAACACCAGAACTCCACATACCAGCAGATTTTCTTTTAGGCTATGATCGCTGAAGCCGTGACCAGGAAAATGCCTCCCTCCAGAGCAGCATGAGGCCAGGCACAGGCCCATGGTACGTGGACTATTGTGCATGAAGCGCTGCTTAGCAGACTGCCAGAAGATGTTGTCTTGCTAGGAGCAGTTGCGGGGGTGGAATAAAGGTGTGTACACAGGGAAGTTAAAAACATCTTCGAGCCTAATGACTGTTTTAGTCGTGACCTGGAGACAAAACAAACACAGGAAAAGCACGCTGTATGTGCTCTCTGGTTTATTACCACCTATTGTCTAAAATAAAGCAAGTCAAAAAGATTGTTAAACCCTGCTGTGGTCTCAGGTACTAAATCTGCCAAATAAATAATTCCATTGCTTGTTGTTAACACATCCCAGAAATGAGAAACAAAAGGTACAAGCCATATGTTTCTCCCTTCTCTAATTCTAAATGCACTTTCTCAGACAAGATGTTTCTTAGCACAAATTCATTACAAAGCAACAACAATAGAGGGGCAAAGTGAAATAAAAACTCCACATCTCTCTGGGGAAGTACAATCCATTTCTAACACTTTTCTGCTTTTGTGTAGACAACCGGCATCAGAAGGTAAGCAGACATAAGCTTGGCATGCTATTGCCAAGCTGTGGTTAAAAGAAGAAAGGCTAATGTGAGATTGCACTGTTCTTCAGTTTACAGTTCAAGAGAAGAACAGAATGACATCAGTCCAAGGCACAGGGGTGGGAAGAATCGCCTCCAGTTTTATAAAAGATGGACAATTTTTTCTCTGCATTATGGAAAGATCCAGAATAAATATTATAATTAGCACAGAATGGAAATGGATGTTTCTTTCATACCAAATAGCAATTACCAAGGAGTCCTGGCTTTAGAAGCTAATGTGAGTTCGTAATGAATAGGAAACTATGGAGTGGATATACAGGGAGCAATTTAATCATCCCAGGGATATAAGGGGCCACGGTCAGCTCCAGTGGGCATGGTGGAATGAAAAACACATGTATTAAAATATCAATAAAGGGAACAATGCAGCCATTCAAAATGCAGGCTAAGAGTTAGTCACTGTGTATTTCTCCAGACTGCGTGGTGCTACCAAATCAAAAGCTATTCATTCCACTCACTTAGGATGTAAAAATTAAAAGAAATGCATTGTCCCTGTACTGGAAACACAGAGCGGCCTGCAAGTCCTCCATGAGGAGGACAGTCACACAGAACTGCCCAGCCCTCCAGGGCCATGGTGAGGAGGGGGCCCACATCCTACCTTGCTGCTCTGCGTGCTACAGAAAAGAGCAATAACGTTTACCAGGTGAGAAAAATTAGAAATGTAGGGGTTTCTAAGGCCAGTAGAGGAAAGCAGCAGTGAGGGGAGGCAAGGACATGGTGGGACAGAGGCAACACTTTGGAGAAAGGGAGGAGGGGGTTAAATCTTCAAGGGAAGAGCAGAATAATGAAGAAAGCAGCAAAAAACAGAGTCCCACAGAGCAGGCAGAGAAGGGTGGCACACTCAAATGTTCCAAAATCCCAACAGTGTGAGTCTTGCTCTGAGATTTTGGACTCTGTCCATCTGTCTCTTAATACTTATCAGCTACATTATCCTCTTCAAGCACCTGCAGAAACATTAATCCTAATACCAGTCGTCTGAGGTAGATTTGCAATGTTATTGTGCTCACCTATAAATAGGGCAGCAGAAAGATGAGAAATGAGACCAGGCAGAAGGTCTTAAACAAGGTGTCAAGTGGTGTTTTAATTCATGTTAGCCAACGCCAGTGGGATTTCTGCACCTTCTCTCCCATTATGAACACACCATACTTTCTCCTCTGTCATACCAGCATCCACTGATGAAACTGAAACTGCATTTAATAGCTGAGGAGGAGAGATCTGCCTTTTTAATATAAAAGTAAAGAGAGAATTTAATGAAGGAGTATCAATCTGGCTGAGGGAAAGTACCAAAGAGGAAAGAGGAGAGGGGAACATAGCTGAGGAACAAGCTCACCATCAGCCAGGGGCATGTGACACCAGGGTACCACAGGCCAGATCATAGGCATGGAAAGGGGAAACTGGGAGCCACTCCTCGACCACAAAGGAACCTTTTTGCAATTTGAGGCCCACTGAAATATCATTGATGTAGGAGCTGCCGATGCTGATTGAATTCCCCGCTCACAGCTGATATGTGGGCAACAGCGGAACCCGCACATTCATCCAACTATTTCACTGAATTTCTCCCCAAGTGCTTTTAATATCTAATCACTTTCATTGTGAGCTGATTTGATTTTCTTTTAGTACCACCAGCTGCTCTGCAAACAAAAACAGTTGGCTGTGAACTTCAAAGTTTAACACTGATTTTCACTGTGATTTCATACCAGGTTCCTATAGGAGAACATCGATAAAGGAAAGCAGCATGTTGGGGATGCATTTCTCTTCTGTCTGTCCTGGAAAGGTGCTCTTCAGGTACAATACATTCTTCTGCATACATAAATACAGGCAGAATCCACCAAACCACAGGTCCATCTAGTCAACTCCCATTTCCAAAGTAGCCAATGGCAGACAGCAGCTGTGTAGTGGTGTGTGCCAAGTGATTTTCTTCCCTAGAAAATCCCTGCAAGTCCCCCTTGAGCAATTTTCAGCTTACAGTCTTTTCAGTATTTTTGTATTTAATAGCTCTCAATGGATTTTGCTCCCAATAATTTGTCCAATAACATTTTAAGCCAATGTAACCAGCTACAATACTATGCAGCTCAAGGTCCCACACCTGAACTGCTCCCTGTGTAAGGGATTACCTCCTTCTGCAGGGAGATCCAGGGGTGGTTGTGGCTATCTCATTTGACCCATCCTATCTCTCTTATTGGAAGAGTCAGTAAACAACCATTCCCTGTTCACCCTCTCCTTGTCACCAGTGATTTAATACACCTCTCTCATATCCCTTTGTTGTCATTTCTTTCTCAGCCTGGAGAATCATTGCTCGTACAGAAGCCATCCATACGTTTGATTATCCTTGTTGTCCTCCCTGGTATTTTTCTGTGTCAGCTGCAACCTCTCTGAACTGAGGGGACCAGATGCAAATATGCATTCAGGATGCAGGTACGGCATGATGCTTGCATGCTGCTTTCTGTTTTGGTCTTTACGCGTTTCCTAACAATTCCTAATTTTCAAGGTGCTAGTGATCAATAGCAAGTACTGTGATGATGTTTTCATGAAGCAAGCTGTTAGAAACCTAAGAACTCCTTCCTGCGAGGCAGCAATCATCTTAGAGGCCATCATTTTATATGTGAAATTAGTATTGTTTTTCCCATGCATGCCATTTCATGTTTCCTGACAATTAATTTCACTGACCACTTCATTATCTCATCATTCCCTCTTATAATGTCCTTCTGCAGTTCTTGCAGTCAGCTTTGCGTTTACTGCTCTGAATAACTTAGTATGATCAGTGACTGTTGTCACCTTATTTTTTCCATTTTCAGATCATTATAAATGTGTTGAACAGCACAAGCTCCACACACAAATCCCTGCAGGACTCTGCTCATGACCTTCTTCCACTGGGAAAGCTGACCATTAATTTTTGCTTCATGTTTCCTTTTAACTATCCATGCTTTCTCTTTACCCATGGCTGTTCACTGCTACGACAGCTGATGGTGAGGGACCTTGTAAAAAGGACCTTAAAAAGTAATCAATTAAGTGAATCACCCCTATCTACATCCTTGTGGACTCTCTCAGCGAGTAAAAAAAAAAAAAAAAAAGTAGATATGATTTTTTAGTCTCCTGGAGGTGAAGCCACATCCCAAGGCAGTGAAACTTCTAGCAGTGATTCACCAAATATCAACAACAAAGTTCTCCCCATCCTCACATGTGCAGCTTCACAGCTGTGTAATTCTGCAATCACAGAATGACTCCCTCATCTTCTGCACAGTTTATGCTGGTCTGGGCACTTCCAAAGAGCTGCTTTTGTAAGAAACAGAATAAACTGTAAAATAACTGGGAACAGGAGTTGTAACTGCAAATAAAACAGAATTTTATACCAATGTCAATATTTGGTATTTCTATTTGAATTTGACTTTCCCATTTGGCAAAATATTACATCTTTGCAGTTATTTATACATCTATATATGACAGCCTTCTTACTGCATGAGAGTGGTTTATTCTTTTTTTAATTAACTGACTTCTATCAGTTAAAGAAAGTTCTTGTAAAGGCTGGGTTTGTGTATGTTAATCAGCTATCTCTTTTTATCTGACTTTGGGCAAATCACAAGGAAAAGTAGTACATCAGTTCTCTTAAGTACTTAAGGAGAGGATTGGAACTGATGATTTCTGAGTTTTCTCAGCATTTTGAGAATTTTCAGGCCAGTAGCTATCAAACTCTAGGGCCCAGCTTCTACCCGTTACTTAAAGAGAAGAAAACAAGCTTTTCTGCTTTTTACAATACCAATTGGCTGCCACATTGCGAGTGAACCAGGCATTGACCTGAACTAGCTGAATAAACTAAAATGGAAAAATAATCCCTCTACTGTCAGAAAAGACTACTTTTGTCAGTATTCATTTGGCACCTCAGTGAGTGCTGCTTGATCAGTAAGCTTCCACCAGCTCAGCAGTCTGCCTTTTGTTTAAAACTTTGGCACCAAAAATATGCTGCTTTGTATTATCTTATAATCTAGTTGAACATTCTGAAATAAATTTAATAACATGTCTTAAACTTTACCTTGCCATGATTTTAAATTGTTTCTCAAGGAAAAATAATAATTAAATTTAAAGAATCAATCCTTGTAGCAGACATCAAATTATATCTATTGTGAAATCTCTAATATTGCATGCTTAGTAGATAAATATTACACTTGTGTGGGGAACGTTTCAGGGGTAAGAAAAACTTTGCAAAGCAGGAGAGGACCAAGTAGTACAAAAAGCTTTTCTAATTCATGTGTAGAAAAACAGCCACCTCTGCTGCCACGACAGCTCTCTGTCCCCAGGACTGCCATCCCAGATTGTGCAGTACGAGGGTTTCTATGGGGCTGCAGATACTGCAGATAACATGATTTAGTTAAACAAAGCATCTCCTCCCTCCACAGAAAGGGCTTGGCAGCAGCTGTAACCCGATGGCTGGCAGCACAGCACATGTGGCTGAGGAATAAGGTTGTGCCTCAGCAAGAGCCATCGGACACAACTGGGGTGGGCTCGCACACGTCAGAAGGATGTTTGCCTCCACAGCTGCTGCTAGGGCTCTTTTATGTCTAGTGAAACTGGAATAAAGCTGCTGCAGTAAGTAGTAGCAGGCAAGTGTATGAGCTTTACAGGAAAAAAAAATAGCAAAGAATTACTTCTTGCTGCTTATTTCAGGTTAGAAAACATTTTAAAATACTCTTGCTTTAAAAAGGTGCTGGGCAAGACACTGGCCAGCCTGCAGTGGTGATGACTGTACACAGAGCTCTTCCAGAGAAGTTTAACAATACACTGTCCCTTATGGTCCTCTGCCACTGTATTCAAATATTTTATCTCTTTCCAGCACTCAGGATTATGTATTAGGGAAAGGAAGGAAGGATCTGGAAGATTGTTTTCCAGTGTTCTGTTTAAGCTTCTCTTTCTCAAGCCTGATGCCCATATGGCCTGTTAATAAAGCAGCACCATAATTTAACACAGTTTGCCTTCAAATAAATCCCAAAGTAAGCATGGTCCAGGATAATGCTCACTTAATATGAATGGCATGTCCCAAAGGGAACACAACAAGCAAACCAAAATATAAATGTGAAAAGATGGAGGAAAAACACAAGCCATCCCAAACATTTCAAAAGTTCTTACTATAATTATTGTGTTGAGGTTTCATCCTGCCAGCTTAGAAGAAAAAGTATTAGATCTGAACAGTCTTCTGCAGTTCTGGTGACTTCCAGTAAAGTGCAAAGTTTTAATTAGAACATTACAAGTTTGTTTTTAACATGTAAAAAGCTTGTATTTTCATTCTAGTATAATCAGGGAGGGTGCTTCAGAGCAAATGGTGAAGCATGTGATGATTTATTAGCATTAAAAAAAAAGAGAGAGAGAGAGAGAAATAGAGAAAGAAGGAAAGAAGGAAAATGAAGGAGCTAAGGAATTGGACCAGAAGTTTAGCATGGTGATCACAAAGCCAGGAGTGAACTAAGATGATTTTACAGCAGCAGGTATCACTACAATAGATGTGCAGGGCTTACAGATTTCAGGTCAGCTGCTGGGGACAGGTACACAGCTAGGTTGATGTGGGGGCCACCTGCTCTTGGGGTGGCACAGCCAGGAGAGAAGGAGAGCTCTATGGACAGTGCTCATGTGACGACCATAACCCCGGACACCATTCCCACATTTACCATATCTTTGGGCTTTGAGACACAGCCATTATTTCTTGTTCCAAAAGCATAAAGACATGTAATGAGCCAAAAAGAAAGAGAGACATTTCAATTTGAGAAACACTGTGTCATCTACAGTGTGTTGTGACTGTGATTAAACTGTGCCTTTTCATTAGCAACCATAGCATTTCACCATGCAGGCCCTGCTTAAAGAGAACAAATAGAAAACAAGCAAAAGGTGAGCATATGGTTTGGCCAGTACATTTAATTTTACTGCACATCCCAGACCATGTCCTGCAAGGTCAGAACAGCAGCCTGAGCCAGCAGCTGGTAGAGCTCCATTAAGACAAGCGGAAGGATTTGCAGTGGTCATATGGTCATTTTTATTGCCAAGAGCTGGCCTGACCTGGCCTAACCAGCAAGACAAGGGCAGCTCTCGTACAGGAGCACGTTTCCTCCAGCAGCGCTGCTTTGCATCTCCTTTGCTGCCTGCTCTCACCTCTGGGTGCGGCCACCACCGGGATGCAGCCCTAGCTGAAGTCCACAGGGCTTACCAGAGCAGGGTTCTCAAAGGGCTTCTCTTTTTTCAAAGGAGAGAGCACAAAGTTTTACTAAATGTGAAATTCAATTCACTTAACGTGTTTCCAGGGATTATTCACCAACAGTAACAATTTTTATTTGATTTCTGCCCACAGCACCCGAGCTAACATAATGCTAAAGTATCCAAAGGAGACAAAAACAATTATGTAGCTTTGTGATATCTAAGCAATAATAATGAAAAAGCTCCATTTCTATTACAGTTATAGAAAAACAAGACCTATTACTCACATAACATTTAACTCACTTTCAATATGGCAGTACCGCTCTCCTGTCTCAAAGCGTTAATAAAATGTAACTGCACTGCAAATACTGTTGAGAAAGCAGATTTTCATAGATTTACCAAATCTATGAAAATATGTGAAGCTTTCTGTTTAAGCACGAACAGATAACTGAAATATTACTGCAACCATGAAACAAGCAGCTTTCCAAAAAACTATTCCCAAAGTGCATACATGGCCTGAAAAATAGATAAATAAACATGAGGTTGAGAAACAAAATAACAGTTTCAGTTACTGGTCTACAGAAATCATATTTTTTTCCCTAAAATTGCAAGTGTAAGGAAATTTGCCATTTTTTTTCCTCAAAATTGCTTTTTTTATAAAGGGAGTTTCCAAAACATGGAAGCAAAACAGAGTGCATTCCTCCATATGCATCATCAGGATCCGTCAAGTCACATTCTGCACTGGCTTACGTGCCTGAAACCTGTACTGTTGACACGCACATGAATTCGGAAAGGAGAGATGAAACGCCCAGTAAAAAACGGGGAGTAGCTGGCTACACAGGAAGCACTGCAGGAAAAGATCAAAAACCATTCACTCATCAGTAATGTGACACTGGTTCTGAATGAGGAAGTCTTCTCCTGGCGTGCATTTACAGGATTACTGTCTATAAGACTTGAGAAGAAAATGATAATTTCGATCTGTACTGGGAAGGCCCCATCTATGCAATAGTGCATACCTTTGGGAACTGCACTCCAAGAGTGCTGTAGGAGAGGTAGAGAGGACGAGATCCTGTGCAATGTGCTCTAGGTGACCCTGCTTGGTGGGGGGTTGGACTAGATGACCTCCAGAGGTCCCTTCCAACCTCAACCATCCTGTGATTGTGTGTAATACAGAGCCAATCTTCATAATCGATCATTTGATCTACAGGTCTTCATGTGGAAACAGTAAAGGAACCGACTTCTGAAAATATTTTAAGGACTGTTAGAGAGCCAACAATCGGAGAAGAATAGGACTAAACTACCTTAGAATGCCACAGAGAAGATTATGGTAGGAAAAAGCACCATGTCAGAATGTGGCATGCTCTAATGCAAGTATAAGGGTAGTAAAGCAGTGGAAGAGAACAGCTGATGATACTGTAGGTTCTTCTTTGCTGCAAAATGGAAGAACAGGTGAGACAAACATTGGCCAAGGGATGAACTGCCCTCTGTTCTTCTTCATAGCCAGCGATCTCAGTCCACACTTGTTCCAGGTCTTATTAGCTCTTCATGGTGCTGAATAACACCCTAAACGCCAGTTACACTAACATCTTGGTCAGTCTGCCCTGATGCTGCCACTTTATACCTACATAGCTCTTTACATGTCCAAACTCATGCAAAGATAATATCTCCCTAGACATCAAAACACCCCAGTGATCTAGGTGCCCTAGTGCTAAAATCTTTATTTTGTAGATGGAGTTACTAAGGCAGAACTCATGTGAATTGTACCAGGTTCAAATCATACTTTGCCTTCGAAACTTGTTCCCTTAATATATACACATACACATAAAAATACACATACACATATACACATATACACACATGTACATATATGCATACACACCCACACATATATATACTACTTGTCTAATTTCTAAGAAGATACCTTAAAAGTCAACAACAGTACTATACAGATCAAATTTGGTGTTTTATGAATCTGACAAAATAGCTTGCATCCTAACAAAACAGTCCAGCACAACACCTAACTGCAGGTTTCTTGATGAACCATGTACTATATTGATTACATGAAAAGCTTTGTCAAACCTACATTAGCTATCCATAGAAAAGCTTAGATTTTGGCTGAGGATTAATTTAAGAGTTTTTATGTGATGCAGGCAAATCTACTTTAGCTTTGCAAGACTATAGCACTCCCAGGTTCAAGAGAATTTACTGTACAAAAATCCGCTTTTCCCCATACTTAAAGTGTGTGTGAGTATATTATAGTGTAATTCTTCATGATCTACTCATTGCTATCATGCCCCAGTTATACCAGCTTTTGGAGATTTAAACTTTATAGTTCTGTCATTGCCAATGGATATATTTATTTCTGTTTCAGACTTACCTAAAAATGATTGTCTGAGTTTTTGCTCATCTTTCAAAGTTTCTTCTAAAAGAAGAAATAGCAGTATGGTGTCTAGACAGATGGCTGCAGAAGGAAGTTGACTATGAACATATACAAAGGATTTGTACCCTTAGCATTTTCATGAGTGCTGACTTTTTAAATCTTGCTTTGCAACTTTCACAGTTTAGATTTTTAACTCATTGAACTGGAATAATTTGGGGACATGGTGGTTCAATACGGAGGCTGAACTTTTTGCTGAACACTCTCTGCAGAGAAGAAATAAATATGTTGAAAGTACCTACGAGTACGTATGCAATTTTCAAATGGGACTGTATATCCTGAAGGTTTCCTACGTTGCATCAACACTGAAAGCGGTTAAATCAAGTTTAGCTATACATAATGAAACACTTTTGAAGTACAAAAACTAGCCCATAAAGGACATTTCACACCAGACAGCTACTAGATGGATATTTCTGGTAACTACATATCTCTCTAGCAATGAGCCACAGTTTGGAATATTTTCTTGTTTGTTTGCATTGAAATCCTAGGTCTGTAAACAGCAGAAGCGATGCACCAGCTAGAACCAGTGCCTCTTCTGGAACACATCAATGCCAGTTCTGAGGGGTTTGGTAGCCCCTTACCTAACACGGGCGCTGCAAGGCTGGTGAAAATGGTGACCATCCCTCTCAGTCTGCAGATGGGCTACAGCTGCATTAGGTCTCTCACACACAGGTCTCTCCAGCACTGGTTCACTGCATCCCTTGTCCATCCTTCCTCCACCAGCCTCTCTGCTTTCTCCAAAGACAGTAAACATCCTGTCTGTGCAATCATCCTATAGCTTGATCCAGAGCCTTTAATAAATGGTTAGGGCTAGGACAGGAATAAGCTTCTCTCACCTGTTTATCCTCTGTGAAGAGCCCAGGGGAAGAAAAGGAGATCATCCTCCTTATGGTAATTACCTTTACATGTCTTGTTTGCATCTTAGTTGTGATATTTCTACCAACATCACTAGAGCATTTGAATGGCTGTCATTTTAGGAACTTTGTATGAAAGACATTTTGTAAGTTATCTTTAATTTTCTAAGCCAGTTAAAAAAGATAGTGAAGTTGTTGGTGAGCCTTTCCAGGTTTGGGTGTCCTCATGTGCAAAACCTGCCCTGCGCTCAGGAAAGCAATGGGAGCAATACCTGATTTTTCTCAGTGCACAAGACCTGAATTTGTAGCAGACTGGGTTAAAACCTAACACACTTCAGTAAAATGGATCCCACTTTTTGCTGTCCTTTTAGCTACTACAAGCCATCAATTTGTGTGTGAATTATGGGTGTTTTTATGTTGCCTCTTGTGCATATGACATTCTCCTCAAAACATATGTTTCAGCTAGATCTTTATAGATGCTTTGTTAGCGGGCAAAAAGATGCTTGTATTACTCAGTTTAAAGTATGTAGGTGTTGCATTGGTAATGCATCTGTTCATTTATGCTTATGGTATGTTTAACTTAAGCTTCTATTGTGGCATTTCTGAAATACCTTTCTATTTTCACTGGGTGCATTCAAAACAGTGCATTGCTATTTCCAAGTTTTCTAAAGCCCTGTTACATTGATCATTATGTATTCACAATAAATAGCATTGTATTTTAATTGGATTGGGGGAGGGTTGTGGTTTCTTATTTTTTTCTCATCAGGAAGCAAATTTAATACAGATTTTCATTAAAGACGTGAAGCCAGAGCATACTGAGGATGGTGCCAACTGCTTGTTGCAGATTAAATTGAGGCAAAGCACATGGCAAAAATATGACAGATCCCCTCATACATGCACACCTGCAAAGAAGTGCTGCTTCTCTCAGATCCTGACAGGCACACAGTGCTGGTACGAAGGATCCAGGGATTTTATCAATCCACACAACTCCAGCCTAGAATTTTCTATTGTTTGGTGCATGCCTTGGTTGCATTCAATTACAGTTTTGAACTGGCTAAGAAAAAATTATGGTTGTGGATTTTTGAAGTTGCTTTCTCAATGAGATACTAATGACAGATTATTTGTTCTGTCTTTCTATTTTATTAAGATGAGTGTATGCAGATTCTCACACAACTTTCTTTCTTCATGCTGCACAGCTCTACAAAAAATGTAAAATCCTAACTCAAAGGAGGTTAAATTAGATTTGGGAGATGCAAACTCCCAAAAAAGAAAAGAAAACAAAAACCCTAATCAGCATATTGTGATCATGGAAGACAGTCTAAAGAAATTTAGTGCCACACAATACGTATTTAAAAGGCAGCTTTTTACAGCCGTACATTTTTTTCCTGTTTGCTTATTCATGGTAACAAATAGCACTGAGACACAATATGCATTAGAAGCCACCACACAGCACAGCCACCCGCACAAATGGCAAGTTAATCTAACAACAGCTTCTCGTGGTTTTAGATGGAGATGCAAATGGCAGATGCTGGTAGTATTAGGCTGATGCAGCTGTTGTCCGGTGTCATTTCTCTTATTCCATTAAGATCCCATGCTGGCAGCTGCTCTGCTTGGTTGTTGCTCTGTTCCTCAACTGATACATTACTTAGCTATCAGCACATTTTATTCTTTACGCTGAGAAAACCATTGCTGTTTTTGGACCTGTGTTTTGTGACAGGTCAACCATTGGGAGGTAAGTGCAGTTTCTTCCATGAGTCAGGGACTCTTTCAGTACACGATTGTTAGGGGAGCACCAAGTGTTAGCTCAGCTGAGGGATGCTGATGAAATGTTCTGCAGTGGTTGACCCAATCCTATGGGTACCTGCCTGAGCCAAGGAACTCGCAGCCCTGAGTCAGTTTCACGAGTGTCCTGCTCAGCCGCAGGGAAAGGAGCATGTATGTCACACCTGGATCTGTGGAAATGCCTCCTAATGAAGGGCCAGACTAAACATGAAGCTGAGCTCCAGGAGTGTACCTCATGCACTTGGCTGCTACTGGCATTCAGTGCATGGGACCAGGTTCACACTAGTCTGACCTAGTCCTTCCAAAATGCACATACTGTGGCTATCAGGTCCCCAGCACCAAGTGGTTCTCTCTACACATCTGTTCCTGTTGGACCACAATGCTCGCTGATGTAGACAAAAGCATAAGCATGATAATCCAAGCTGTGCAGAGGCATTATACTCCCTCTGAGATTCAGAAACCCTCAGCTTCCTCCTACATGGTCATCTTTCCTCATGAATCACTGGTACAGACAGGGAGGTCAAACAGGCACAGATCTTACACCACCTTTTTCCTAAACAGCTCAGTGACCGCTGGGAAAGCATAGGTGCATAGGAACTTCCCATTCATCCCAGTCTGAGAAAGAATTTTGAAGATTTATTTTTACTGACTCATGGTTCTGGTTCCATCACAGCACCCTCCTCCCCTCTCCAAACTGAGCTTTCCTTTCTTTTGAGTAATACCACTGGTATGTATAAATTCTGGGAGCTGTTATACTCCCTCCAAAAGACAAGAGCATTCTGCTCACAATAAACTATACTTTCAAAGGATATTCAAGCTGTTTCTAAAACTGGGATTGAGAAGGGGTAAAATTCACCCAGTGAACTGTACGGTACTCTGTCTGGGCAGTGCTTTGGCTCTAAAAGGGTAAAAGACCATGCTAGAAATAAATTTGAGTCCGTACGTTCACTATTACTGAGAGCCATAAAAGTCATGCTTCTGAAATTTTGAGGACTTCCATCAAATCACTTACTGCTGCCAAATGCATAGAACAACTTCATTAAGGTAAAAAAGTAGACCATCATATGCAATCAGAATCCTATTAATACAAGAGAAAACCATTATTCCAGTGACCCTACAGCCTTCAGGAGAAGATACAAAATTGTTTCTGCAGACAGATGGAAAAATGCTCTTTAATGAGTCACCTTTTAACAATCAAGAATGAAATCTATCTGGATTTCAAGAATTATGAAAGTTTTAAAAAAGATGTTTTAGTTTAAGAGAGTTTAAGACAGACATATTACACATAGTAGCTTTTTAAATCAACACGGTGGAAGTGAATGAGTAGGCTAGTAGTAAATAGGTTCTACAGTACTTCTCTGAATTCACTTCAAGAAGCCTGGAGTCTTTTTGTAAGTGATAGTTTGCAGGCAGAACAGACCATTGTGGAAAAGATTGCACCCCAAAAATGTCAAAGGACAATAAAACAAGGGATACATCACCAGATACTAAATCAGATATAATCAGGCAAATAATTTTAGCCCTAACTCTTAAAACCTTCCCATAAGAACCTCTTGATAAATATGTTGATGTAAGAGCACAGAAAACATACATTTTATTAGCTGTCAGGGCCTCACATAAATCTTTAAATTTATCCTTAAATAAAGCAGGAAGTGTTTCAGTGTGGTGGCTCTATCTCGTCCTGTTCTGCAAGTCTATGTTGCAAGAGGGAAATGTTGCAGTGAAATGAGCTCCCGACTGCCATTCCCTGTTTGAACTCTAATTTTTCTGTCCTTGGGGTCAGAGGAATGGACAATAATAAGGAAAACCAGTGATTCCTGATGTGTCCCCACATTTCAGCTCAAGCCGCACACACTTTCCTGGAGAAGTGTGCCAGCAGGCATTGACTAGGTCAAGAAACTGTGAGCCCCCAGCCTTGGATGGCCTTTCCCATGCTGCACCGATCAGCAGAGACTATAAAATCACCCTCATGGCCATGGCATGAAGCAGTGATTCACAGGTTCTGGAGGGCACTTGACCAGCATTGGGAAAAGCATTGACCTGGCCAGAGAGTAGTGGGAAGACAGGCTGGTGATACCATGCTGGACATGCCATTCTGGGCAATGCTGATGGAGGGAGAAAGCTCCCACATTCTATGTGTCTGCCCAAGTTCACATCTACCACCAGCACACTTCATATCCCCAACAAAAAATCTAAAAATAAAAGTCGCTAAGACAGAGAAATCATATTTTTCTCTGGTGGCCTCACCTATCCTACTCTGGGACTTTCTGGATCTGCAGCTTTTCAAGCTCCAGGCATGTGAATAAGCCAAAGCTATCATGGATGGAAACCAACACGCCATTTTGTAAAGGGGTTCTTATTTGCCTAGATGAGAAATTTTAATAAACAGCTTGTGGAGAGGAAGTCCTCACCATTATCCTTATTCCCATACCTTCCATTTTCACCAACACCATCAGGAAGCAGTAGTCCAGAGAGCGTGTCCAGCTGAATACTGCAATATGCTCTTTCGGGGAGTCTAGAAGTGCCATGGCATTCTCTGAGATGATACAGAGAAAGGATACCTTGCAGACTCTCACCATTGTGGGATTTCCCTTTTTAAAAAATTTTCCTACATGATTTGCTTTGTCAAATGCCATTTCTCACCATTATCCTTTACAGAGATGTCAAAAATGGCAACCTTTACTTTTCAGTCTTTTGCAGCAGCTATGTTTTCCTGGATAAAAAACAATGGAAATTCCAATAAAACATGCAAGTTGGATATGACAATTGTCTCCCTCTTTGAAAGGAGAGCTGCAGAGGCACCTGAGGCTCCTGTGTGGTTCCAGCATAGTGGAAACTCTCCTTCTGCTGATCCAAAGATAATTAGCCAAGGGAGGCTGGATATATAATTTTCCTCTTTCACTGAGTTTCAGCTCACAACACAGTGTCTATTCCAAAATCTGATGAGGCTTTGGATTTTTTTTCCCTTGATTTAATTGGTTTTGAAGAAGTCTCTAGTTATATTTTGGGTTTTGTAGGTGATGTTGTGTTGATTCTACAAAGTTTATAGGAAATAGGGGAAGATTTGAGTAACCCTTTTTGAATTTCCTCAGTGCAGAGCTTCAGGAAAAGCTATTTACATAAAGTACTCAAAATCAGAAACATTTGTAAATCTGTTCCAGACCACCTCATTGGTATCTATAGCTGAGGAATCAAGAAAATTTAGTGGACCAAATAACCTAGGTCAGAGTTTTCCTGTACTCGGCATCTCAGCAAGGTTAATCAGTTCTCCAGGATGTAATCGAGAACAGAGAATTCTCAAGGCAGAATTCAACAGCCTGTGATGTAGACAATGGTACAGATTTCTTTTGTGCATCCCCAAATATAGAACTTACCGTGACTAATCATATTCCTGTAAATTCTCTTCTTGAGCATTTGTCCTTTAATTTTCTTCTTTACAAAGAAAAAGCTGAAGGACTCCACCATATGGATATAAAAATATTATCTGAGATTGCTTATTATTTTATGGCATCGTATTTCCCATCCACAATATGAATATTTGCATGCTACCCATATATTAGCAGCAACTACTCAACATTAACATCTGTCCATTATTGCTGCTCTCTGCTCCCCAAGGAAACGTAGTTATGCAGTTGCACTGCCTATCCATCCATCCGCCTGTCTGACAGTCTCCCCAGTCCCCCCTAAACAAGTGCTGGTTCTTGGCCAATTGCAGTGACATTTAGCAGAAACATTTAAAACCGAGAATTAACAAGCTTCGTGAAAATGAAAATCAGCTGAAGGACACAGACCCAAATTCCTGTCACCGTTGTAGGAAAGGCGGGCAGAGCTCAGCCGTCCTCCACCTGGCAGCAGCTGTCTGGCCAACGAGCCAGCCCGTCCTCCTCGCCTGCCCATCGGCAAGCAGGGTCCCTGCCTAACCTCTGCATTCACTGTCTCTTGCCCTTCATGTTGACACAGGAGCATGTGCAGGGAGGAGAGGTTATTATCACAAGGAAAAGGGCTAAAGGGCACAATCCTACAAGAAACTCAGCTAATGGAGCTAGAGGTTTCATCAGTTGTGCAGCTCATGGGACAACCTCTCTCTTATTTATATGGCAGCTGCGCCTGAAAGCCCCTTTTCTGTGTCAGACCCCAATTGCTCTCAGTGCTGTACAAACACTGGATGTAAAGACAGTCTCTCCTTCTTCCTACAAAAGCTTTAGTCATTCTCACGGTAGTTTCTCTCTGCTGATTGTATGTCAAATAAAAACTATAAAGACAACAAATTGTTTAATAAAAATAATCTAGAGTGATGGGGAAAACACATGTAAAATATGTGTAATGAAGCCAAACCCTTGGTAGTATAAGGCTTCAAGTACAATTAGTGACTTTGGATAAGTCACTAAATTTATTTTCTGTTCTCACTGGATACGTCGCTGACAATACCTTCAGAGGGCCAGATTTCTCAGAAATAGACGCTCAGCACTGTAAAATAAAGTGAAATCTGTGTATGCTGCTTGTGCAATTGCTGATCCAATGTGAATGGTTGAAATTATTGCTCCCTCAGCCAGAAGCTCCCTCCTTGTAGCTGAGATGAGTAAACTGACCATATGCATGCTCCTAATCTGTTATAATGTGAAACAGAATAGGTAGCTTTTATCACACTTGGTCTATTTCTGGCTCCTATAAATGAAAATAAATCTGCCCTGTCACCTCAGCAGGCATGACTTTTCCTCTTTCTCGTGGGCACTAACAGCTTTTACAAGAAAACTACTTTTTATTTGAGGAAAAGGGGAGGAAGCAAAAATACATATAATGCAATGTCTCAAAAATTCAGTCAACCGTGCAGATCCAAATTAACCAGGGAGAAGCAAAGCCCTCCAACCCGTCTCACCCCAAATCCTCCCCTGGGTCACCGTGAGACACAGAGGAACTGGATGGGCACCAGCCCCACCAGGTGGCTTCCATCCAGGGTACATCAGGCCAGCAGGGTCTCGGCATGGCTGGTGGCCCATCCAGGCTTTGCTGTGAAGTCAGTTTTAATCCTTCATGAGTCTAACATCGTGATGGGCAGGTTTCCCCTGGCAAAGCACCCACAAGCTTGAGATGGCCTGTATAACCCAAGTACCCCTTGCATAAGTTCTGTGCCCTGACCTGAGGCTGCCAGAGTTGCACGAACTGGGAAACCAAATAGGCATTAAAAGCCATGAAGGCTTTGGGGAAAGTGCCACAAACCATGTTTGAAGGACTACAGCAGCTTACTGGTAAGTGCTGCATTGCTTCAGCTCTTAATAACAGCAAGCCCAACCAATTCCAAAGCACCCACCCCCCCAAAAAAAAATCATTGGGTAAGGAAGGTATTTAAATAAAGAAAATAAATGACAGTCATGAAAGTTGGGTCCCCTTGCTCCCCTTGCTTTTGACCATATAGAAACATAAAAAATAATCTCCAAATCCAATGATTATACGGTTTTCAATTTCAAAAGCTAATCTCTCAGTGAAAATGATGAATTGCCCCCCAGTTTATTTTGTCATGTTGTGTTTAATTTTATTACCTCTCTTTTTTGCTCTGGTGTGCAAGTATTTGAGCAGTTCAAGAGATCATGTGGGGTACTGAGGAGGGAGCCTCAGTGCTCTATGCCACTCCATGTCAGCATAAGTTCAGAGAAAAAAAAAACATTCAGGAACAGAATATTCTCCTTTTTTCACCTGCCCAAGGGCTAAGCCCCCTTCCCTTATGCCCAAATCAGGAAAAATGGAAATTACTTTGAGAGACCTTTGCCTTAATCCTCTCCACTGAGGAAGAGAGTTGTCTATATCATATCACCTCAAGACCTCATACCAGAGGACTCTCTTTTTAAGGAAAAAAAAAAACCTCAATATTCCCGTTTTTATTCAGTGTTTATGTCAAAACTATTTGCAGGCTCTTCTAGTGGCTGAAGATTAAGAGCTCTTTCATCCACATTCAGTTACTTTGACTTAATTTTCTTCAATTCATTCCATCGGCCACTGCAATTATTTCTCTTCACAGACACTCCTCGCCTTCTGTTATCGAATTCACGGCAGGGCTCATGAGGGGTGTCAGCTCCTGAGCAGAGCGCATCTCCTTCTAAAGGACAGATTCGTAACTAGGCGCTGTTTGCTTCCAACACTTTCCTCCCCCAGGGCCATTCCGCAAGTGAGCCCAACTGAAAAAGAAAGGAAAGACCATTCACGCCTGTATGGTTTATTCTGAAAAAAAATTTCAGGAAAAAAGGACAGCCAGTGTAGAGGGAAAGAAACAGAAGTCCCCACCACTTGCTTTTGGCTGCAAAATGTGTTTTCCTGTTGCAGCCATTTAGCGTGCTGCTCCCTGGTATATTCTCAAACTAGCAAGGCGACATGTTGTGGCAATGCAAATGGCACAGCAAAGACACGAGTCCCCCAGCAAACACGTGGGTAAGGCAGCTGCCCTTGGACATCTACCCAGCAATTTGCCTGACCCGACTGCGGCAGGGCTGGCGCGCCGCTGCTGCAGCCAGATGCAGAAATCCAGCCCTGCTCTCCGGGGGCCCCCTTCATGTTGTTTCCAGGGCTCCCATCTTTCTGTGCAGCCAAAAGCGGCTGTGCCTTTTGACCAGCGTTACTTCCCTGCCACCCATCCACACAGACCGTTCCTCCTCTACCTCCCTCAGGCCTGCATTGCACATCCCAAGTTCATCACCTGGTACTTACCTCTTCAGTGGCTCTGCTTCTGCTTTGAAAGTGGAAGGCTCTTGCCTGCAGGCTAAAGTGGGGGATATCCTGGGGTGCCTGGTCTCCTCATGATGAGCTGAGCGGGGAGCACCACACGGAGCTCAGCTCGGGGTAGTTTCTGGAGCGATTGCGTGTCCCACCGCACAGCACACCAGAAAGCGAGTTATGCTCCCAGGGCACTGTCGCTGCTTAGCGTGGTGTTGCTTCTGAGACTGTATACCCTACTCAGAGGGGTTTGCTGGCTTCGGTGCAACACCTCCGGAGTGGTGATACCACTGCTTGATGCCCGGGCTGGCCTGTCTGTGCTCGCTCAGGGATAGCCGAGCTGGCCTCCTGCTCCTGTTCTCAGTGCAGCTGCTGGGTTTGGTCATACGCGAGGGCTTTGGGAGCTTTAGGAAAACCATTCTTCACTGCCCAGTCTCCCGTAAAGGAAGACAAGTTCTAACTGTTCGTATGCATAAAGAAAAGTAACAAACTCACCTTCTGACATTTCAAGACATTAACTTGGATTTGGACAAGAAATCAGATGACAATGGGTTGATTTCTGCTTTCTTACCTTTTCATCTTCTTTTTTCCACTACTTTTTCCCTCATCTTTACATCTCTCTTTTTCTATAATCTTTTCATCTCTTTTGTGTTTTCCTCTTGTCTTTGTCCTCCTTGGGCCTGCACATCACCACCATCTCCCTCCAGCCTGGTTCTACACAGAGCTGGGACAGGAGAGCCCAGTGCAGGGCAAGGTTGACGTGGACAGGCCTTGCTGTACATCGCTTAACACGTAAATGCAACTGGCCTTCTTCTTGGACACAAGTGCAGAAGCCTGATGGCCCTTCCAAACATAAAGCTCACAGGTCTATCTGGGGAACGCTGTCTGAATGAAGTTGAAGGGGCACAACCAATTTTCATTTGTTGATGCAGATAGAAGCAGCTTGTACAGAGTGGCAACAAAAAAAAAAGAAAAGAAAAGAAAAAAAAAAAAAGAAAAAGAAAAATTTTTCTTTTTGATATGTAGTTTTCATAGAAATCCTCCATATAGCAAACAGTATGCTTCACTCTTCTCTTCTTCTCTGTTCCAGCCCAGGGACATGCAGAAAGGTGGCCCTCAGCAGCAGAGACAGAGCAGGGCTGGTGAGTGCTTTCTCTACTCACAAATCCAGTCCATAGGCGGATCTGACAAGTTCCCTGGAAGAGGTCTTTCCTCTTTACAGACAGGGGTCCATGGGAGCATGTGGTCTGTATTGGGAGCACCTTGTTCATTGCAAAAAGCCACCAGAACTGTAAAACTTATTGTATTCTTTATGTACATCCTATGAGCACTGATGACTCTGGGCTATTGACTGTTTGTTTTCCTTCATGTTTTCTTCTACACCAGTGGCACTTTATCAGGTTGATAATTCAGCTGTATAAGAATCCCCTGGTATCAGCATTAGTTTTGTCAAATCCCTTTTCCCCCGCATGAAGACAGACAGGCATTCTGTTGAAACAATAAATCCATTATGTCAACACAATTAATTCTGTTCACTGACTAAAACATTCTGTCGAGGAACAAAAGGCATTAACCTAATATCTTCATCTAGTTGACAAAAACAAATTAGTTCAGAGTCTTTGATGTCATTGTGTTTTACGCCAAAGAAAATCCTGCCTGTCGACATGCCATTTTATCTTCGTTTTGTGGGGACTCAGGACACATGGGCTCTACCAGGGCTCTGCATAGTGACACAGGGAGAGCTATTGCATCTGCTTGTGCCTGGGCTGGGGCTTCTGCTTCTAATTGCAGGCTTGTACCGCGACGGCCTGTTCCCTGGGTCAGGGACCATCATTCCTCTGTGCATTTATTTATATAACACAAAAGGAAAGAAATGGGTTCCCTCTCTGCTCTTGCAGCACTAACAATAAGCGCTTGATTTCTCTTGGCACTTCTTAATGCTATTATAGACCAAATCACTTTCAAAGTCATTGCTGAACACAAGGGGGTTCGGGGCGCCAAGTTTCTAAATGAGATCTGCTATCCATGCGTGCCTCCATACGCCTTAAGGAAAGTCCCTCTCTTCTCACATGTGTTTTTTCAGTACAGCCATTGAACATTAGAAGTTCAAATGTCACATTATTTCTTCAGGGAATTACTTCATTACAAAAGGACTTCAAGTTTCACTCAAGCCCTTGACAGTGGGCTGCGTATGCACCAGGAAAGGAAGTTTTACACCAGGGTCATGTCCCTGCTTTCCTGCTTCTCCTCAGAATAGGTGAGTTACGCTATGAGATGAGTGTTTAAGTCAGCAGAGCAGTCAGTCCCACCTCCCCAGAGGCTGATGAATGGGGATGGCTCCTCTGCAGCAGGCCTGGGAGTGCAAAGTGTGAGAGCAGATGGTTAACACAAGCCTGGCCTGGCACAGAGGATGGCCTCTGTGAGCTGGGGCAGGGCTGAGATGCAGATACAGGGCAGGACCACCGCTGCAGCCGTTCCTTCTCCACCTGTGGATGCGGGTAGTGGAACTGGATGCAGGTAGTGGAACTGCAGCCCGCCTGGCCACGGAAGCAACCAGATGCGGAAGTTCAAATTGGGTTTAGACATCACTTCCCACAGGCAGAGGGCTTGTGCAGCACCTCTAGCACCACTTTGGGGCATGCTGGAGAACATCAAGGGCTCCTCGGTTCTCCTGAGGAAGGTTGTCTGTTAGTGATGCCCATTTTGTTTTGTGTTAATGGTGCTATGCACAATCACGCAGCTCAGCTTTCTCTTCTTGTTGTGTGGAAAGGCTGCTGGCTGACAGTCATCAAACCTAGATCAGTTCTCTGATCTGCCACAGAAAATATGTGCTTGTCCCAGGTTTCCTTTTCTTCAGTGTCCATCTGGAGAGTGTCCATAGCTGCACTTCCTTTCCTCATTTTGAGAATACAGATATCTCTTGAGGGCAAAGATAGTTGTGAAGTACCACTGTATCCCGTAATCTGAGTTAAAAACTAAAAACTAAAAAACTTCTAGAAGATGATGGACGTGTCGTGGTGGTGGCTTGGCTAGCTGCTCCAGCCTCCTTATGTACCCTGAAAGCAGCAGGATGCCACCAGTCTTTGAAGTACTCCAGGTCCCATACACAGACGTGAAACTCAGGACAGTGCAGGAGGCTGTGCAAGATTCATCCTAGCCACTTGTTTATTAGGAAGCTACACTTGCCTCATCTATGGGACTGGCGTTGGGTAGCAGATTTTAGGAGGTTCGCTTTAAAAGAAAAATTATGAAGAATTAAGAAGATGCTTACAATAAACATTCAAGGAAAATGCTCAAATTATACTTCATCTTATCTAAATCTCTTTCAGACTACTTCTCACATTTCTTTTTATAACTGCTGGTAGCTGCGTTTTCCTCCTTATACTTTCTAAAAGGCAACAGTGTAGCTCCACATAATGCAGGTAGGATGATTGTGAATTGTGTGGTTATCAATGGATTCCTGATTAGCAATTTTTCTTCCATTTATGCCTGCAGTGATTAAGAAATATCCAGCTCCTTCTTTCATTTTTTAAGAAAACTTTTTTTTTTTTTTTTTTCTGCCGGAAAAGAGTCTGTTTTGGTTGATCTATGATTTGGCCCTCTGCTGTTGTCATGCATTGTTTTAGAGTCGCTTATGAATCATAGTAGTGAGCTGAATTCCTAATGTGCTCATGCATATGCTTACCTTTAAGCTGGTGAGTGATTCTTGCAAGATCAATAACATGGTGTTTAAGTACATGCTTAGGGGCTTTGCTGGACTGAGACCAAAGTGTTCAGACTCTACAATGCTGAATTCCTGCCGGACAAGTGTTGTGATCTTTACATTTGTTATATATGGTTTTAATTTTGCAGACAAGGTTTTCTCATTTATTAGGTAGCTGCTGTCCCCTAAGCATATTTGCTATGACTTTTTCTGAGTGATGGCCTCAATGTTCCCATAGACCTCACCTGTTGTATCAGCTAAGACAGTCTGCTCTCTGATCTTCAGAGGTAGTACAGAAGTTATCAGCAGTAACAAATTATGTGATAGCTATGTTGCTAATTTGGTTAATGAGATGCTTTTCCAGTGTGAGACAGATGTTGCAGATGCACACAGGCACAGAGAGAAACCTAAATCTCTGGAAATTGAATTATTGCCTTCAGGAAATGTTCTGTCCAACACACTCGCAAATGCTCATGGGAAGCCATCCTGTTTTATGTAGCTGAACGAGGTAGGTAACTGGCTAGGGATTTTCTATCTTCAATTTTAAACTTTTCTGATATTATCTGAAATGCTTCGATACTCGGTCTCTGAGGTTTTGGTGTGTTTCCTAAGCTACACTCACTGAAATCAGATGCAAAACCTTATTAAAACATTGTTTGAAATCATTTCAGAGTCAAAGCCAACCTGCTAAATGTACTGTCATAATATTTTAGATAACATCTGTGCAGATGTCCCTTAAAAAGAAAGTCTTAATTGTGTATTGTTCCTCTGTTATGTTTTTCTACTTATTTGTCCAGTATATTAAATTTGCTGTACACAAATTATTCATTCTTCCTAAACAGAAAAACTAAGTTAACCTTTTAATACAGATATTTCCCTTCCAGACACAGAAATGCCTCTTGTTTTGCAGCAAATAAAATGTTAGAACATAATATAAAAATGTGTAAATATTTATGGCCCTGTAGAACAGAACCAAAAGAGGGCAACACCACATCAAGCTGCTATTAGTATGTTGTACTGGGAGAAGAAATACAGAATCATTTAATTACAGGAAAATGGTTGAGGTGGGAAGGGACCTCTGGAGACACTCTAGTCCAAGCCCCTGCTCAAACAGGGTCACACACAGAAGGTTGCCCAGGACTATATCCGGCTGGGTTTTGAATAGCTCCAAGGATGGAGAGTCCACAACCTCTCTGGGCAACTGCTTCCAATGTTTGATCAACCTTAAATTAAAAACAACAACAACAACAACAACAACAAACAAACAAAAAACCAATCAACAAAAAACAATTGATCAAACAAAACAAAACAAAAAACGAAAACCACACATTTTTTCCCGTATATTAGAAAATTATTCAGCTGCTGGCTTTCATAGCTGACCAGCATGAAGTCAGCAAAATGGTGGCAGTCCCAGCTGCAGCGTCACAAAAGGTCATCAGGGTGAGAGACACTCCAAATTGTAGCAAAGTGAGAAAGTGTTGATGGTCTCTTCTAAATAGATTAGCATTATCACAGCAACATAGTGCAGCCTTGCTTTCTGTAGACCACACCTAGGACAAGAAGGGACAGTAACTTGTAGAAGGGACCAAGTGAAGTAAAGCAAAGTTTGGGGTTGACAAGGGGCACTCAGTGTCTCAATATACGTATGTGACATGGGGGCAGGGGGAAGGGGAATTGCTGACTGACTAGTGGTGCCATGGTGCCTGGTCCCTGAACCCCCTTGCAACTGCAGTTTTGGTCATCAGCCCCATGCATGTCGCCTTGGGGGACACGGCAGGCCTACTCATGCGGGTGAGGCAGACACATCAGGACAGCCCACTAGAAAGCCCGTCACCAGCCTCTGTGGGTGTTTTGGTGGTTGATGTGGAAGGCAGAGTAATGACTTTGGGTCCTTGTTCTGCACCTCATCAGCCAGAAGTCCTGGGCACGGAGAGCAGTACGGATCCATGTGGTCCTTGGGACATGAATGGTGGCATGCCAAGCGTGGGGTACAGCCAAGGCACAAGAAGTTGCTGCAACATTGTCATCACCAGCTAGTATTTCAGGAGCCCATACTTGCAGTCAGGAGGATAGCTACTGCCCTCTGATGACTTGTGACTTCCCTACACCCACCAGACAGTGGCTAACCCTTTGGGGATGGCATGATACTACTTGTCTCCACAGCCTTCCTCCAAACTTTCTAACATTGGACTCTGTGACTAGCAGGTGCCAGCAAAAATCACCTGACCCTCCACTTTCCAGGGGTTCCCTAACTCCACCGTGGGTGAGACCCAGATCCCAATCCAGAGTCCAGGGGATTTGGGGGCTGTGGGCTAGGGAAGATTGATGAGCAGCTCGGGGGAGTGAGAGAGCCACTGCTATGGGGAAGCAAAAGTGTTCAAAGCAGGATCAAACCATATTCCCCAAGAGGGCCAACCTGGCCCCTAAACATCAGGGAGATGAGCAGGGCTAGTGGGGAGGCCCCAGGCCTTTTGGGGCAGGAAGAGACTGATCCGGAAAGCAGGCAGGGAGGGGTGGGGGCAAACCAGGACAACAGCGCAAGCGTCACTCACTGGATCAGCACATCCCAGCAGGTACTGGCACCAACAGACCCAGGCCACATCACCAAACTGAAGCGGCAGGCCTGATGTCCCATGGTGCAGAAGAGGCTCCAGCCGAGCCCCAGCCCAAGGTGATGCGGGTACCCAGGGACCATCACCAAGGCCCAGGGACGCAGCAGAGCTGAGAGAGGGCATAGTCCAGCCTCAGGGCAGGGCACCCTTCCCATCCCTCCTCCTTCATAATGCTGGAGGCTTACAGCAAGCCAGAAGGCATATTTGGCCTCTCTATTGCTGAAGAAGCACTTCAGAGTGCTGCATGACCTCTCGGTGTATCGAGAGCCTCTATTAGCACGTGCATCCCTGGCAAGTCCTGGAGGTCTCACGAGCCGCCTGGCCGAGCTGTTGGTTCAGACCCTCACGTCCTCGTTAGGGGCCAGAGTGCACAAGGTGTGCTCCTGGAGCAGGTCCTCCGGTTTCACTCAGTCCAAAAGGACGTCAGGTCACTGGCAGCAAAATCTCTCTGCAACACGAACTATGGCAGGGCAAGTGGGCTTGATTGGGACCTTCGCTTGGAAAGCACTCCCCAGAGCCAGCTAACGCTAATGCAAATGTGCACTGAGGTCTGTACCTTTCTCTTGCCTGATCTAGTGTGCCAGCTTTTAAGTGAAACAGGACTTTTATACTGTCCTAAACCACTGATTAACTGGTCCTCAAAACAGATTTTCCTGTGGAGTCCATTAGGGCAGTCTAGGGTCCTTTCTTACATATTTTTGAAGTCAAAGATGAATCAGAGTCCAGAGGAAAAAAGGAAAAGGAAAGAAGGAAAATAAGGTGGTATTTTAACTACCAGTTAATGTTTATTATTTGAAGGCAGGCTTTTCAAAGTTGAATGCCTGACATTTGACTATGAAATCTATCGTCACACACAGCAGCCAGCAGTGACCAACAGTTCTCTTGAAACTCCCATGAATGAAAACTGCAAGACTCATCTTCCTAACTAAATACTCAGCACAATGCCACAGCACAGTGAAAACAGAGGAAATTACTAAAACCCACTAACGTAACGCGACAAGCCACACTGAATTGTGATATGATGTGCTGTAAGTCACAGAGCTTTGTGCTCAGCATTCAAAAGCTTCAAAAGCTTGTGCATCAGCAGTGCTGTGGTAACAAGACTTATTCTCCTTTGTGCCCGCAGCTTTACTAACCCAGAGAGCCATCATGCCACCAGGAGAACAGGTGTGGAACTGCCTCCACTAGCAGAAAAGAGCACTTATCAAGGGGTGCAGGGCTTGCTATTGAGCAGGTATATCCGCACCTCCTTAACAGACAGTTTTAGGAAACAAACGTGATTGAGGCCAAACGTGTCTGCAGGCACAACAGACATCCCTCTAAACGCCGTAACATCGCGTGTCACCTTAGACTGAGCTGCACCCGTTCAGCAGCACAGCAGAGCCATAACCACTTCTAACATGTCCACTAACGTGTCTCTGCAAGAGGGGAGAGATGAACAACTGGGATCAGTAAAGGCAAATGTGTATTACCAGAAATTGTTCATTTCCATAAGCACCCAAGCAGACGAAAGGCTGGCATCCCCTATCACGCTGAAGAAAACGTGTGTTTGAAATGTAGTGTTACACAGAGTATGGTGCATCTCTTGTTCTGTTTCCTCCTTAAAGGTGAGAAACAAGCCTGTTTTCTCTCTGCATTAAAGAGGCTTACACATCCCAGCCTCCAAAACAGTCCCACACAGGTGAACGCCTTCTCGCTTGATGGGATAGATTTATTGTTGCTCTCCATGAAGGAGTTACAGTGGGAAGAACTTCCTCTAGCCACAGGTAGGCCTGAGCACAACTCAGCTATCATTGTCCTTTGATTTTGATTTACTTCATCTTGAATCGGGCCTGTCAGGGTACACCGAGCCCCCCAGCTCGTAATGGCGTTGCCCAGCTCCGCCACGGCGGCGTGGGAGCAGCCCTGCGCGAGCAGGAGGATGCAGCGTCCCCGCGGAGCCGCGTGGGAATGGCAGCGACCGGCTGTGAGCGCTCCCGGGCTAAGCTGAGCTCCAACAGCAGCAGCTGAAAGAGTCCATGTAAAACCTCCCTGTTGCCCCAAACCCCGTGGCTGCTCCCGCAAACGCACTCTTGCTGTCGCCAGAACAAGAGAGAGGAGCCGAGGGAAAGGGTTGTAATGGGTTTTTACCAGCCAGCACCTGGGCACGAGAGATGTTTATGTGCGCGCAAGACTGGTTTGTCAGCATTTCTGTCTCGCGCTTACGCCGTGCTGTATTAACAGTCCCTTCAGGCTCAAATTCAGATGAATTTAATTATGTTAGCAAAGTGACATTGATCCTTCACATGACTAACATCAGGTGGTTTCAGAAACACCTATTGCATTCAGTGTCTCAAGGATGTTCACAAAATAACCTGCAAGCGAGGCTGGCTCTAGGTGCTAGCCCAGTGATGTAGGAGCTGTAGGAAGAAAATGCTCCATCAAAACCAGCCATTACAGGTCCACTGATACAGCCACCAGGTTACTCTCATTTATGCAACTGGAGAGAAGCCCTCTCCCAGTGGTAAAAGCAACATAGGTAGTTACATTTTGGGAGGACCCTTCCTCCTTTCTTCTTCTTATTGCTTTCAGGACCAGAGAGAGAGTCTGAAAGCTTAGTCAGTATGCTGTGCGTCCCACAAGCACATCTGCTCTCCAGCTGGAGATCAGTATCGCACACCAGTGCTGCAGTTTTTACTCATAGGTGTGGGATTACCTGTCTATATCACGATACTGCTCTAAACTTCTGCGTGTTTGGGATCAAGGTTGTATTATCTTGCGTCTTCCTCATTCCCCAATATCACTCGTGGCAGGGATGGGACATCCTCGTGGACTGACAAAGTACTTGGGACAATTAATAGCTTTGCAAAGCATTAATTCCTTTGATTCATGCCAAGCACACCCTCTGCCTACTCCTGCTGTATATTTTATGCTTATTTATCAGTGTAGAGCCATAAGCCAGCATTTTAGAGCACGCACCATTATTTCTTCAGAGCCCATTCACAAAAAGAACGGCCAGGTGAACGCAGCAGCATCCCTGTGGCTCCTCAGCGCCAGAGCAAGCAGAGATCTCACCCTGTGCTGCAGCCCTGAGCCTAGGACAGGGTTACAACGTGTGATCGTGAGAGCCCCGTACAGCGAGCACAGAAATGAAAATCCCTGGGAATGGGGGAGCCCCCTTGGCAGCCCAGCCCAGCTCTGTGTGCGGGTCTGTGCTGCTCCCCAAAACACTGGGGTGCTCACGGCCCTCGCCACGGAGCAGGGATGTGCTCTGAAGGTTCAACCTTAATTCCCTAAAGGGAAAAGTCCTCCGCAGGCCCCACCACCGCTTTCAGAGCGCAGGTTTTACCCCAGCACTCGCTGCTTTATTTTACTTTTAACAACGGCTTCCTCCTTGCTTTTTAAAGGGGAGGCAGGAAAAGAAGGCTCACTTACAAATCACTTCATCACCTCATTTTCTCACACTTTGTGATGTTTTGAGGGGGCATAGGGCTAGATTTTCTTATATTTTTTTTAAGTTAAGGTTATTTGCTGTCTTCATCTCCTTTTCTTGGACTATTATTCTGGTGTATAATTCAAATAATAGCTTGCTATTGCAGTGACCTCGAAGAAAGCTGATGCTCTTCTTGTAGTTGAGTCTTCCAGTTTCTTACTGGAGATCTAAAGGGCTCTTTTATGCTGTATTATAAGCCTGGGGGAGATGACAAAGTAGATTCTTCTGAACTACAGTCCCACTATTGCCAACGTTAAGCATGCTTCCACATCTCTCTGTCTTCTCCAACAGCGGGTTTTATTTCCAAAACTCTCTGTAGTAGCACGGAGAACTCTTGAATACTTTTTTAAGGACATTGCAGCAATACTCAAAGGAAACTTCAGTGATGCCAGGCTCTTGTGTTGACCCACCCAGCCAACATACAGCCACAGGGCAGGGCATGCCAGAGAGACTCTGTGCAAATCTGCAAATGGTGGACAGCTGCAGGCCACCATGCTGCCCTGCAGACCCTGCAAAAGCAGCAGGGGCGGTGAGTACAGGCCGCTTTCAGGATGCACAGGTACAAAATCTACTTCTCCTTTATGTAATGTTTGCATCTCTAAGTCACTGATACAGGCATCATGACCGTGCTGAGCAGCTGGCCATCTTCAACACCTTTGCCTTCTGGGAGGTGCTATCCCATCCCTTCCCTCCTTCCCAAATCCCTGATGGGCTCCTTCAGTCCCTTTGCAGAGTCGGTACGAAACACCAGGTAGCACTGGGGAAGAGTCTGCCCTCCTTAATCAGGGATGATGCCCACTGCTCGGGAGGATCAGTCCCACTGCGATTAGCGGTTGGACGACTACGGAGATGCAAACCTCTCTAATATCCCTTGAGGAGTTAACTAAAGGGGTTTAATCTCCGCTGAGAAGAAGCGAATCCAAATCTATCCCTGGAAATTACTTTAACTGACTGACGTAAAAACCAACTAACACCCTGCGCAAGGTCGATGGCTGTCCCGTAACTGCGCATAAATGCCTTGCATAACACAAAGCAAAGGACACAGCGCTTGACTACCTACAGAGCACATGCGTGCCTAATTATATCCTTTTTCCCCGCCCGTTTGCTTCGTTAAAGCAGCAATCCCCGGCTCAAAACAGCTGGGACGGGGGCAGCGGGGGGGCCCAACGCGCCGCTCTCGCCCTGCATCTGCAGGGGAAGGCTGCCCTCCGCTGGCCGCGGAGCGGGAAGCAGCGGCTCCGGGGCCCCTCACCGGGCTGAGCACCGCCCGGGCAGCACCGGGTGGCCTCGGCGGGACCCCCCCTGCCTCCGCTCTGCGCCCCACAGCACCGGGAGCCCAGCCCGCCCCGGAGGGCAGGGGGACGCGCGCTGGGTCCCGGCTCCAGGCCGAAGCCGGCGTTGGAAGAGAACGTGACGGCGGCGAGAAGCGGGCGAGGAAGATGTTAAATAAAGAAGCTGCCGCCTTTTGGAAAGCGGGGCTCGTGCCACGTAACTGGGAGCCACACGTTGACGCTCCCCTCGCCACGCTCCAAGCCCCCAAGCCAGGCTTTGACCCGGAGCCCGCTCGCCTTTGGCAGGCCAGGCAGCACGCGCTCGGCATTCCTCTCACGTGTCTCTGCAGCGCTGTGGCTCCCCGGTTCTGGCTTTGATCCGGTTCCCGCAACAGTAATTAATTTCAGGCCCTCTTGCTCCCTCTTTTTTTTTTTTTCAGTATGCCATTTCTAATTATTTCTTATTTCCTCGGGTTGCCTATTTCATCTCAAACATTTTTTCCCCGAGAGCAGATTATTTGGTTGTTGTAACAACGTGTGACTTCATACGGGTCACCAGCTAATTGCATAGACGTGACACGGGGATCCAGCACGCCTCTCTAGCACACGCGCTACAGGAGCCTGTCCTAGTACTTAGAAATGTTATTGGTATTTCCCTCTCCAACTGTGCACGCAATCACAGGAGAAAACTGCAGGAGGAAGTTTCCCTCCTGCTTCCTCTGTTTCACGCAGACTGTTGGCTCGTGGTAGCACTGGGGTTTCATGCCAGAGCAGTGGGAAGGATTTGGGATCTGATGCAGTGAGGTGCACAGCAAGCTGGCGTATGCAAGCCCCTTGTCACTGCTTGTGTGCGTGCTCTTCTAGTTATGCACTGCTTTCTGCTTGATGCCCTGACTCTTTCATGATTTTATCACTTCACTGACTTCCTGAAGGTTTTGGATTAGTCTGGCAGTATTACAAGCCGAAAATAATCCTACGTTAAGTAACAAACCTTAACTTGCTGCAGGAGATGCCACAGGTATAGGAACTGCTGCATATACAACAGCCCATTTTGATGCAATTTCCTTTCCATGCCTTTTTCCTGTCATCCCCAAGGGAAACACGGTGCTCTGCAAAACTTTACCATTCTAGGAATCCTTGCCAGATTGGCTGGCAGCATGTTTAAGGTGTTTCATTTCTACTTCCTTTCACTGTCATAGCTTCATTTTTTTATTATCTTATTGGGGTAAAAAAAAGTCCTCAGGTATAAATGATCAGGGTTAATGGTTCTTTGAATACCAGAAAGAGCTCAGTGAAAAGTTAGTGGGAACCAAATGAAACCAGTGGGATCAAAATTCAGAATGAGCAAAAGTTGGCGGCGCAGCCCTGAGTGGGTAACAGACCTCTGAGACCCCTCGCCAAAGGATGTCTGGATACAAAAAGTTTATCCGGCATCAGGGGCACACTGGACAGGCCTGGAGCAGAAGCCATGGGAGAGCTACTAAAGCTACAGGGTGGGATTTGGTTGCCTTGAATGCCGCCATCGGAGCAGCCCCAGGACTCCCTGTTGTCTTCCAGCTGCATCCCCAGAACAGCATCGCTCACCTGAAGCTCCTGTCTCCTCCTGACCCCCACCCAGACAGATGTCCTGCACCTCTTAGGCACCTGAAGAGGCACCAGCTGACTAGACGTGGACTGCAGAGTTGACCTTGGCATCTGCAGGATGCTGTGATCTTCTCAAATGCCTTACAATACTACACCATGCAACAGCACTCTGTGCCTGTGTTTAGGCAACTAAATCCCACCCATTTTGATGACATCCCATTCAGAAAGTCCCTGAAAATGCGTGGGAGCTAGAGTGTAGTGGGGAAGCATCACAAGTGTTTGCTCTGTTCTTCCCTCGACATGTTTGTGGGTGCTGAGGCAGGACACTGGGTACATCCATATGGGAGCCCTGAGGCACACCCTACCTTCCGCTGCTCCTTGCAATCAGTCCTTCCCAAGAGGTCCCTCCTCCAAAACAGCTGCATTTGGGTCAGGATGCTGACCTTAAATGCCCACCAGGCTCTGGGAACAGGCAGTAGTACCTTTAGCTCTGTGCTGAAACAGAGGGTTAAGGGGAAAATTTCTCATTTCAAATATTTTGCTTCAACTGGGAGAAGATAGGATAGCAGAAAACGTGATTTTGTATACCCGAACATAGTTTAGATAAAAGTCCAGTGATGCTTTTGCAGCAAGGTCCTTTTTCTGTGTGACTGGCTTGGGAAGGGTGCAGAGGGGAAGTCGGGACCATAGGATAACGCAGGTGGGAAGAGCTCCAGTAAGGTAAGGTCTCCAGTCAGCCCCCTGCCCAAAGCAGGGCCAGCTCTGGGAGCAGGCCAGGCTGTCAGGGCTTTCTCCAGGCTGTTCTTGAAAACCCCCAAGGAGGGAGCCTGCACAAGTGCTATGGGCCAGCTGTTCTCATTTCAGGCACACAGGCACATTCCTCCGAGGTTATGTACAGTCAGCATCACCTGTAACGTCAGTGCATGGAGGTGAACAGCCGCAAAAGCCATGGATTTGTTTTGAAGGTCACGTGGAAAATGTATCATCCCTTTCCTGTTACTGAATTGATTGCAAACAGAGAATTGAAAGGAGAAAGTAAGTCAGATACCACAGTATTAGTGTGGTCCCAGATGTACATAATGGACAAACAGTTCCATGCTCCCTAGGCAGTCAATGCGACTTTTCTCATCTTTGTTCCTCCACCACAAGAAATGATTCCTTACTACATCTAATTACTTCTTTACATTAATGAAAAGCCTAATGGACAAACAGCCTTACGCAAGCATTTCACCACAATCACAGGCTTGCTACATGACCTTGTGTGTACTCCTCTACCTGCCTTCATTTGTCAAGCTTAAAATGGGAGCAATTTACCCAGGCCCTAGGGCTACTGTAAGATTTCATTATTGCAAAAAGCTACTCGAGCTCATGCCCGTGTATGATACAGAGGTACTATGTATTATTAACAGGATGTGGCCAAAGGAAAAGAGAAACAGAGGAAGCAAACTTAAAGAGTTTCTTTCCTCTCCTCACCTCCCAAAACAATGAAGAGCCACAGCAGGTTTCCAAAATTCTGGACTGGGTTTGTTCAGCAACGCTGACACACTGACAGTCTTCAATCAACATGCATGGCAGCTCTTGTAATTGAAAAGATTGAAGAAGAGAAACCTACTGTTCAACAGAGTTTCTTAGCAACTGTTAAGAATACAGTTAAAGGGAAAGGAAAACAAGCTGGGAAGAAGCTTAAGACATCAGGAGTGGGAACAGGAGCTGCGGGAGAGGCAGCACTCTGCTGTCCCTCTGATTATCGGGCCGCGTTTAAACTGGCAGCACACAGGCAGCAGGGTCACATCCTTGACGTGTTATTTGCAGAGACAATAGCCTCAGAAACAAAATATTCCCTGGGCTGTTCTGAAGCTGGTGCAAGCACAGCAGGCCTGTGGGAAGGCCTAGAGAAGACAACAACTGACTGGTGAGAAGAGTTTAGAAAAGCACTTCCAAACTAATGCTAAGGGATGCCTGCGCTTTCCCCACGGATGACTGCTGCTGCTCTTCTGCTGCAGGCAAGACCAAGGGGCTGTGCAAGGCTCTTCTAGCAGCACTGGCAATAAGACCCTGTTTTCTAATAAACCAGTTCCCTACTCTCCACCAGCCCACCTTTTAGGGACAATCAGCCAGAACCCGCACACACAAGCAAACTGCCTGTACATGAGGCATCTTTAGTTCCCCCAAAGACTTAGCTAAAGCCTTAGCTTGGCTAACGGCAGGGGTCAGGGTCTCACCCACGGGCCAGGGAAGCTCCTGCCAGTCTGCAGAAAACAGCAGCCTCTTACCCACGGTGTGATCCTTACACTTGGACTAAAATTCAGCACCCCAAAGGGACTGGCTTTGGCCAAACAACCAGCCACAGCCAGACTGGAAAGCTCTTCTAATATCAAGAGAACTATGGAATTTGCTACTTCCTCCCCCCACCCATCCCTATTTTTTAAATACCTACTTATGTTTCTTATGACCGTCACAGAAACAGGCATAACTGGTTGCGGATATAGTAAGGAAAATGGCAACTCTCACTTCTGCAAAACATGAGCTGAGCCCTACCCGCATCAAGCCTGCACAGTTCAGACCTTACATCCTTCCCAAGATACAGAGGCTGGCAGGTGGGAATACATGAGCTACCCTGAAGCTTTACACTTCCCACCCATCAAACCTTCTGTATAAGGCCTGATGTGAGATAAATTAGCTACATAATACAAATTTTTGATGCAAGGCATGATGTTATTGCAGTATGACAGGCTCTTTATATACAGTCTGAAGGCTGAAGTCAGTTGCTGGAGATACTGCAGTAGCCAGTAAAAACTAAACTATGGAGAAGATGAGCATGTGAACACAGCCAAACACATCACACATTAAAGAAAGGTTATGACTTTTAAAATAAAAGTTCGTACTAGTTCACATTTGTTCTCAGGTGAACTCACAAACAAGCACTAGCATTCTTTGCACTCGTGTTTCATTAGAAGTTGATGCAGTTTCACACATTTGGGGAAAAGTGATGATAGTTACAGTCTTGAATACATTATTTTAAAGTCAGTGCTCCCACTAAAGGAATTTGTTGTTGTTGTTGTTACAAACTACACCTATTAGTCACACTGGGCAAATACTTGTATCCAGCATTTGATCTTCCTGTCTGGTTTTCCATTTTCTAACAGGCAAGGCTCCAGACTCCCACTGGGGTAAAAGAAAGAAAAAAACAAAAACAGACAAACAAATGAAAATGAAGTTTCAATAGAAGAGAAGGGAGGCCAACAAGCTTGCCCCAGCCTCTCACCTATCGGCAAACTGAAGCTCTGCCTGGGCTGGCCAAAGGAGCCACTTTCCACCCCAGAACCCAGACTGCACCAAAAAGCAGAGCCGAGGGCTCAGCTGAAAGCTGCAACTGGATGAACCCGCTCCAAGGGGACATCCGCACAGGACCCAGAGCACGCACACAGAGTTAAGCGTGGAAACCTGAACAGTAAAGAGACTCCCCTACAGGCTGCTAAAGCAGGAAGAGCGATCCCGACAGCTCCATCTGTTGCAGGACTTGCTTCCTGCAAGGCATCCGTCCTGGAGCACACATGTACACATACCACTATCTTGTATTTTTTTTCTCCAGTATTTTATTTCTGACAGGCATTTACAACGTTCCATTCATAGAACTAAAAACATAAAAATAGACCTTCTTTCAGCTTATAAAAGAAATATATAAGAACCTTTGACATAGACATGTCATGACATTATGTACAAGAACAACGGTACCTTTCCAGTACCAGCCTTCCAGTATTCCAGAACTGACTGTATTCCGCTGGGTACAGCATAGGACAGCTAAAACCTCTGCTTTTCTAGTATGCTGGGACACAACTGACAGGTAGATGATATAAAACAATGATGCGATAAATACAAAGGGTATAGAAACCTTTCTAAAGCTTTTACGAAAAGAAAGGAGAAGATAGCAAAAAGTTAAGAGTGAAAGCTGTCGTAAGAACAAGTATAGTGCACCAGAAACCAGAAAGGGGTGGGGGGCGAGGCGGAAATGCTAGCTGGGACACAAAGACAGTGATGGATTTTGGGGGGAATAATTTTCATTATGTTTTAAAATATAGTCAGAGTGGATTTTATAAAATATAATCCTAAAGCTATTATAAAATTTCAGGTTTTCAAAGTACCTACTAATGTGTCAAACACCAATAGATACCAACAAAGAAAGCTTCATATAATCTTCTTTTTTTTTTTCCATAGGTGAAACTGAAATGGGAAAAGCTATATAAATCCTAAGAAAAAAAAAAGTGCTGTTTTGTGTTTCGTATTTGGAAGTTACTTAAAAACCATTTTAGTCACATTTTACCCTGTTTTAGATGTTTAAATAAAAGATTTAAAATGCTAAAGAGGTTTGCTTGTTTAGAACTTGCTCATATTCTATTGCAGTGGAAAAGCTTTTATAAAGGAATTAAAATACACTAGTTTCACCCACAGTAGGAGAGTGGATGAGGTCAGTTTTTTTGGCCACGAATTCCCTGTCCCCTAAGCCCAAACTGTGTCAGAGAAAGCAGACCAAACCAATCCATGATGTTGCTGCACTAGCTTCCAGCGAGGTTACACCATAGATCAGTTTGCTCCACTACAATTCGGTCACGTCATTTTATTCTTTTTATTATCTAACTAAACTCCAGTCTCAAACATATACAGTAATCCTTTTCCTGAAGAAAGTTATACCTAAATAAGAGTTTCCAGTTCATATTTTAATATAAAAACCACCATTCCTAACCCTCTGCAAAAAGCTAGCCTCGTATCCTAGACGTGGAGCTAAGCTAACACTGTAAAATTCTTATCCCTTTGTGCCCCTGCATCTCAGGTAAAATACAAAAAAATATTTCTTCAAGTGTTAAATTTGGGTCTCTTAAGAGAGTTTGGCATCTTTATAACATTATGCAAAACTAGAGCTTCCAACATTGACATTAAATTAGACCAGCCACAGACCAAGAGAACTTAACACAACATAAATCCCAAACCTTTCCTCACACATTCCTAAAATACATGTATATTCTCTTACATTTAAAGAGGGAAAAGTAATAAGAATACTGCAACTGTACACGTTAAAAAGGCAGTTTCCTCATTAAGGAGATGAACCTACGGTTGACACTTTACGGCTATAAAACCCTTTTTTCGTTGTGCTATCGTATAAGCGAGTTTGCACGTAGGTTAAGACATCCAGAGTAATTTGTTTTCCAGTGATGATATTCTCCCCATACTTAATTTCAGCCCCTGATTATGTTAGAATAAATAAAATAGTGTGAAAGCCCTTGGTAACGTAAGACAGGACCTTAAGCTTATTCCGTTCCAAGTTTTGAGCGTTTTACAGTTGCCTAAAGTGTGGCCGCATGGCTTCGGACCAATTCAGCTGCCGAAATGGTGTGTGCAAGTGTGCAATCTACGGGGATCGGCTCCTGGCGGTGTGCCGGGGGCGNGAGCTCCGTGTTCAGTTTCCTGCTGGGGACAAAGTCTTCGCGCCTAACCCAGATGACCTCCTCGCCGTGGCCCTCCATGTCGCCGTTGATGCCGGTCAAGGCCGCTTGCTTCTTCAGCTGGGTCATCCTGGAGGCGTGCGTGTCCATGGCCGGGCGCGAGCGGTCTCCCCGGCACGGCTGGCTGCTCGTGATGGAGGCTGCCTGCAGCCGCTCCCGAAGGTCTCGGTCGGCCACGGCACCTCTCATGGCCTCGCAGTACTCATCGTCATCGCTGAGGATGTCCGTCTCCTTGATGTCCTCCTGCTCCTCATACTGAGCAAGGTCAAACTGTTCCTCTACCCAGCGGTCAGTGTCCCCACTGTGCGTGGGCTGCTGGGGCTCTTTTTCAGGGCTGCTTGTGAAGAGGGCATCTGAGTCAATGGTAAACCTGTTTCGGGCCAGCCGCCGCCTCCTCCTCCCAAGAGACTTGCTTGGGGCTGACACTGTGCACACACAAAGATAAAACCCCAGAGGCTTTTTACACACGGTACAACTCTCTTTAAAAAGTTAGTCTTCCAAGGGCCCTTTATTTAACACCGCTAAGCACAAACCAGGCAGACTCCCAAGAATGACCTAGTCATTCAGCATCCTCCCTGCAGGCAAGTCATACTTCACTCAGCTCCTCGGCACAGGTCTCTCTCCAGCTGAAAAAGGAGTTTCTGCTACTCAGATCCACAGTTGGGATAATGGCCCACAATTACTGTTCCTCCTAAGCGGTAGGCAGCCAGCCAGCACAAAGTGCATCTGTTCAGCTCAGCTTCTCAGAAGCAGCACCCTGCTGTCAGCACACAGCAAAACCCAACTAGCCTTACACCTCGATATGGGAAATTGCTTTGTCTTGGGTAAGAGCAACATTATAGGTTTCCAAGTAGCTACCTCGGTATTGAACGTGCTGGAGTTGTTGCTTTATTTATGGGGAAGTTTCCTAGCCAGATTCTGCTACCCCTTCTCCACTTTCTCCTTACTAGGGAGGAAAAAAAACAGACAAAAAACTTTCAGAAGTTCCTTACTCAGCATCAGCTGGTCTGCTAGCTTTTTCAACTGGTCCAATGAGCAAATTCACATCTTCTCTGTTGGAACATCTTCATAAGAGGCTTATGAGACAAAGCAGGGGATGAATCCTGCAGCCAAAGGACCTGCAAGTGCTTTACGTGCACACACACGTAGCTCCATCACAAGCAGATGAACTCCAAGGTTATAGTTTGTCACCCCCCACTAAACAGCACCTTAGTACCTCCAGTTTGTATTCATTGAATTCTAGCAACTTGGGAGGCAGGGGTTACATTTTAATATCCCTGACCCTTAAAACATGCATAAGGTACAACAGCTCAACAGCTGCAAGTTTTAACCATAGTGAGAGGCCTGGACTCTAAAAGGAGATTGTAATTCATCATATAAATGCACTGACAAGCCAAACTGCAATAAGGTTTGGCATTTGTACATCAGCCCCACAGGCTGATTGAAGAAGCAGTGTGGTAAAACAGATGCATTTTGATCCTCCTTTGAATCTTCTTACAATTTTAAGCGTCTCTGAGACAGATGGCTAGCACTACCTCAAGTGAGAAGCCATGCTGTAAATGTTATTGGTCTGGCCTGCCCATTACAGAAGAGGAACAGAAAGCCTGGTTGTCTACATCGCTGGATCTAATGAGCAGAAGGAAAAAAAAAAAAACCACGACAGACCAGAACAAAACACACAGCGGTGCCATGTATTTTTCAGTTGAAAGCAAGTGTTTCTTCCCTTCATCATCTAGCGTTCTGAAAATGAAAACCTGCTTTTCCCTGGGATTTTCTCATTGTTTTTGCCTGAAGTCAACTGAAAAGGAAAATCCACGGTTTAGGACAGACCATTACAAAAATAATAGCATCAAGTGCATTCCTCTCAAAGTGTGAGAAGTAGAAGCATGTGCCCTTTAGCAATAAAGATGAAAAGGCTAAAATGGAGGACATACAAAGCTGTCTCTCCAAACCACATCACTCACTTGGGGGAGCTGACATTTTCTTATGCATTTTAGTTTAAAAGTGCTAGGGTTAGCTCAAAAATTCTGTACATGCTTTTTTTTTTTTTTTTTTTTTAAAGAAATAAGCAGCAGGCTTCTGTTTTGTTCAGCTGAAACCCATTTCCAGATTAAAGTGCACAGCCAATTGGTATTGACAGAAATCCTGTTTCTTCCTTCCATACCAGAAGGACTGCTCTGAAGCTGAACCTTGAGTGCAAAGCAAGGTGAACAGAAGCAATTTAAGGCTCTGTAGGAGGGGGAGCATGGGAAAACAGCAGTTTTTACATACTCAGGAGAGAATGCCAATCCTAATATACAAGTATCAGACACCACCACGTCCTACAACGGTGCTGGTGTTACTGGGATCTTGAAAGTCTGTAGCCCTACAGTACCTGCCCTGTTCATGGCTGGCCTTGCACCTTTTAGAGCACACAATCTTTTTCCACCAAAAGGAACATATTGCTGGGATGAGGGCAAACTTTCAGTTTTAAGAAGCTGTCTTCTGTGTTTATCCCGCAGAATTGAATGCACTGCCTTCAGAAAGTCCTTCCTGTGTTCTGGTGAACTGAAAAACAGGTGAGAATACAAGAGGCAGAGTTATGTCTTGCAAACTGCTGAAAGCTCACTGTAAATACGATAACTAACGACCAATACTGTAATTTAAAACTACAAACTGACTGGCATGCATTTCCCCCAGGGAAGACTCAATTTAAAACAGTATTTTCAAGGCAAAAGCTAAATCTATAGTCATTACAATGGACATCCAAGGAAACAAATACACTATATTAACAAAACATTTAGCCATTCACCCCTCTTGAGCCTTCCTTTTCCCTCCAAAACCAACCACACACTTCGCTTTGTCCGATAAACATCAAGCTGACCTAGGGTGACTAATTAAATATCAGTTTGTCTCCTGTAATCACACACCAAGAAGTAGTCCTGCAAATCTTTACTACGTAGTAGTGGGAATTGGCTTGATATCAGCTCTGTTGGACCCTGGCGAGCTTGCGTACCAAGTTCTGATTTGAAGCCTAAAACACGTCAGGGCAATCACCATGACACAGACAGACAGAATTCATTTAAGGAAAGGGTAATGCCCTAAGAACAGGGGTTGGAACTTGTTAGCATGAAAGGTACCAGCAGAACAAGGCACATGAATGGCTACATAGCATAATGCTGGAGTTTAATTTGATATAAATTTGTGAAAGAAAAATTGTAATAAGGACATTCCCATAAAAGTGCAAGGCTGATCAAGTATATGCCTTTATTTTAATACATTTTATTAAACTCTGCCTGCCAGAAATAAGGTTCTAACACCCTCTCCTCATTTCCCCCACCAGCTGTTCCCAGACTGCCTTAAACAAATGACATAGGCAAGCTGGGATCCAGAGATGCAGCTGCCATTGGAAAATTTGGAAACACACGTACCTACAGCAAAGGTGAAACGTTCTTTCTGGCCTGCCTTCAGACTCAGATTTAACATGGACAATCTCGCATACAGAATTGGTCTCTGCATCTAAAATGAAAAGCAAATAGCACTTCATACAACAGGTTCTCATATTAAACCTCAGTTAGAATATTTATTCCATTACCCTGAAAAAATGGTTTAAGACTATCTGGGACAACAAATTATATGCTGCAAATAATATTAGCTCATGGATGAAAGGCAGCAGTGCGCAAGTGGCTAATGAAACAACAGATACCTAAGCTGGCCAAAATCTAGTAGAACTTCATATGCAGTCACTCAGTCCTATAAAATATGGGGAAAAACAGCTCTTCAGGTATTTCATATAGTATTGTCACATTTTACAGGTGTAACTTCTACAGACAGCTACATCCTATGTTCCTTCCACTTTCACTTATGTGGTAGAACAGGATCATACTTTAAAAAATCTCAAAGTTTTAAACAATAACCTTCACATGAAGCCATCTATCACAAGAAAAAGAATTCACTAGCTCTATTTTCTCACAGCCGCAAGATTCCCTTCAAGTATCTAGAAGAGGAACAAAATGAACTAGAGTCAGCAACAACTTTGTCCCGTTTTTCCAGAACCTTGACTACCTTCAGAAAAGTACTGACAAGGTGGAGATACAGAATTGGAGCTTTTGCCCCTTCTTTTCTCTCCAGGGCTATTAAAGATGTTGAGATTGTGGATTCCTTTCTCAGGTCCCCACAGCTGCATACACATGTACTAAGGACAAACACTGGTCATTGAATATTCCCAAAACAAACATTAAAAATACTGCCAAATGCATGAAGCTGGAACATTACCTGCACTTGCCAACGCTCGAACCTGCAGTGCTTCTAAAGGTATCATGTGACGAAAGCGGAATGGATCCCAGTCTTCATAAATTGAAGCTCTATGCGATCCTCCCTGGAAGAATTTCAAAATACCCTTAAGAAATGAGACACCTTAGGATATTCAGACACCAAAGTCTCCATTGCTTTGCACTGAAAGTGTCCAGCTAGAGACTTGTTGCAATACTTTTCTCACTACATCTTAGTAACCAGCAACACTGAAATGCCTATCTATGAAGGTCTTGCTAAATTCCAGACAAAAGTAACCATTAGACCAATCAAATCTTACCAGTGCCTTCAAAAATCTTTTGAGACTAATCCTGCATTCTCACCTCCAACTACACGTATACTCATGAAAATGCATTTGTTTTGCTTTAGGCACTCCAAAGTTATTTTGGGTCCAGTTAACCTTAAAAGACAAGCATTTCAAATCATACTTTTGGTTTATGCCATATGTGGGAATCAAAGTGTTTCCTGTAATATTATGAACTGTGTTCCCTATTAAGCTTAGCTTTAACTTCTAATTCTAGACTCCAGTAGGATCCACTGATACGTAGCGTAGGCATACCTAGTTCAGCTGAGAGCAGCCAGCACTTGCTCACTGACATGCTAAACTTGCAGAAACTAATAGCCAGAACTAAAGCAAAGACATTGTGCTTCACTAAGAAAGCTGGCAGACAGCTCTCATGTTTGATTCATGTGCACTGGTTGAAGAGCCAAACACAGGAGACATGCTCAAGGTGGTACCTTGTTTCATGAAAGGCCACTCCACAGCATAGAATGGATGTTGCAGACAACATGAGTAGTCCAGCAGAGAGCAAAGGATAAACTAAACAAACATTTGCAAAGCACTGAACAGTAGGCCACTCAGAATTACTCAAATCTTCATTTATGTGGCAGAGTACAAGGACCACATATGCAAAAGCACACTCTCACATTACAGCTTTACAGAAAGTAAATCTTGATCACAGAACTACAAATGTACACAGCATCACAGAAATAGTTCACGCAACTTACAAGTTTCTTCTTCTGTTTGGAACCATCCTTGTACACAAGGACCACAGCTGTTTTGAACACTGGAGAAGAAAGTTAAAAAACAAAAAGCCATGTAGTCAATAAGGTTGGGAATGGAACTCCTATATGCCCAATCTCACAGACCTTTCAACTCCTCAGACAGCCCTTAACTGAGCCAGGAGGGAAGGCAGGAGTAATCCTACCAAAAAAAAAAACCAAACTCACTCAACAGCTTTTAGCACACACAAAAAAAGTAATCTGCCTGGCTAAGTCCACCTCAGACAAATGAGCAGCATCCAACTACATGCTGCCAGTCATCAGGTGAGATCGCACTAAGGCAGAATGTGAACCACTCCCAGGTGGGACAGTGGTCTATACTGAATTAAGAAGTGAACAACACTGGTAGGCAGATGTACAATTTGATTCTCTTATCATATAACATCCGCATGGAGTTAGAATTTGTCTTTCAAGACTCTAGTTTTCCTTGTGTTCTCTTTCTTCAGGCCTCAAACACACCCCTTGTTTTAGGATTGAATTGCATGGACACTTGATATCAGACACTTTATGAAACTAGTTTAAAGCTGTTTGGAATACTTAAAGTTGCTGCACATTCCTAGCAGCTTTCATGAGGCTACGCAGCTTCAAGGCATAACTGGGTAGTTTCCCAGCTTACAGCAAAGCAGTCACTTTTTATATGCTCTTCAGAGCAAAGCTGAAAGATTCTTCATTCACAAGCTCCTTGGTATAAATCAAAAATAAAATCAAAATCACTGGCCTTCTAACCAGCGTAGCTTTCTGAAAACAGCAACATAAAAACCCACTGCATGAAGACGTTTAGGAACAAATAAAGAAAACCCAGCACACGCTGCTTAACTTGACTTAATTCTGAAAATAGCAAATACATGATTTGCCAATATAAGTGCTCATATACCTTTCCAAGGGATCATGCTTTGATACAGTGGAAAGACCTTGAAATCTATGCCAACAGCAGTTTCAACTTCTGTTCTGGCCACCCAAGATACAGTTCTTGGAGGAAAACAGACCACTCCAAAGCAATTCTCCAGGAGTCCTGGCTTAGCTTTAAGTACCCTCTAAAATTTAGATGCTCAAGTCCATTTTGGCAAAAGGCATGGAGAGAAAAGGCAAAGCCTCTTCAAGCCCCAACCCTGTCCAATAAGATGTGAAGCAGTGTTACGTAGCACACAGCAGACTACTGAAATGTATCTTTTCAGATACAAATGCCTTTCCGCATAACTCTCAATTTATAGCCTTGGATATGGGTTTAAGAAACTCTTGCACTATTATAGCAGTCATCTCCAAATTCTTCACCAGATTTAGATCAACACAGAACAGAATCTGACCATTACAGCAGAGAGACAAATACAATTTTAAGTTCCAGCCAACCTTGCAGAAGGCAATGCTCAACTACCTTCAACAAACATCTGCTAAGGCACATTATACAGTCTTTTAAACATCTGAAATAAAATTACTAGGATACAAACCAAATGCTGCCAACTCAGGTTCCTTCTTCCATTTCCCTAGTGAAGCAGGAGGATTAAGCCATATCACTGTATTATGCAAGAGCAAGTCCCCCATAGAAAGGTCTGCAACCTGCCAATCACAAACACATGCACAAAGACAGAGTGTGTTTCAGTTCAAAGTTTTCTTTATTGAACTTCAGTTCAAGAAAACTTTCCTGGACTTGATTCTTAAATAAACAAATGCACGCAACACAAGCAAAGTTTTGGAATAAGGTATTTAACCAGATGACTGCAAGCGTGTGCAAACAGACTGACAGTTGGCATTAGATGCCTGTAAATCTTTAATTGGTGGGCATAAATTAGAAGTCATACTCAGAGCCTGACTCTCATAATCTTGCTTTAAAAAAAAAAAAAAAAGGGAGCAGAAAAGCCATACCAGATGTTTTCCTTATGATTTTCTGCTCCTTTGTCTATCTTCCCTCATCTTTTCCCTTACAAGTTTCTTGCTATTTTGTTCAAGCATTTAAGCATACCCCATCACACACACAGTTTGAGGTATAGTTCAAAGACAGCACCAGCTGAAGCAGTCACGTCAGCTTTCCCCCACAGTTGCCATGGTTCTTGATTTTCCCCAAAGGTTCACCTGGAAACCACATTGCTGGAAATGGACTAACAAAGGAGTTCATAATGACTGTTGGGAGATGCATACTAATGTCATTGCAGCAACCAGATCTTTCACTTTGACTTGTGACCTCCCCAGGTGACAAGTCAAGGGCTATCCCCAGTCTAGGGGCCATCTTACACCATTCCTCCACCCTACTCTCAGGGAAGTCTGCCTTTTGCAAAAGGATACCACAGATAGCACCAGCAGAACAACCTCAGCTCTCCCTGATAAGAGCAACACTAAGATACATTTGTTGTCTCCTCTCCCAAATTAACACCAAGCCACAATTGCTCTCCCAGCAGAAGTCCTGACACGCTCTCTCCACTCTTCCTTGCCAGCACCACCAAAAGTTTGGCAAGGGCACCTGGTCTCTGCCCTCTACCCACCATCTGCTTCTCCCTGCTGCTGCTCTCCAAGTCACACACACAAAACTTCCCCAAGACCACTCAATCCCAGACACCCTGTGTCCTGCCCCATGACTCTTAGGCTTGGTCTTCATCCCCGTTGTTGGCAAAACCCCACTACCATTACTTCATGCGGTCATGTCTCTCCAGCATTCACCCATATCACCACTCACATTAGCTCTTCAGCACTCTGCTTCAGCGTGTCTCCCCATCTTCCTCAAGTCTCCCCTGGCCTTGCCCAGTACCACCCACCACTCTCCTTCACTGTACTGCAAGCCCACATTTTAATCAATAATCAGGTCTCAGTTTGAAACTTCAAGACATCTTCCACAGGTTTCTGAGATGGTCAAAGACTGAGCCACATTCAACCTTCACGTGTTTCAGCATGCACTCCACGAGATCTAGACCAAAGCCCAGGGCTCTCTCGTATATCAAGCACACTAACACATTCTCTAAAACAGTAACGGCAGTTTCTCACACACTGGATCTCACACTTTGATCTCTTTAAAGTGATTAAAGAGCTAAGTACAGACTTGCCTCAGCACATCAGTCCACTCAAATTGGTGGGGTGAGATTGTTCATGTGGAATGAGGAGAGCCAAGACACAGACATCAAAAAAGTAAACTGCAAGTTGGGCTGGGATTTTGACCAAAGCCCAACCTTCGAAATGAATTTACCCACTTCTTTACTTTGGTTCCACTCACTGAACTGTACACGGAGAAGCAGTTTTTGAATTTGATTGGGATTTACCTGTTTGCACCAGGACACACTTAAATGACAGAGCAGGAAAGGTAAATATTTGATAAAAGTTAACATTCATGCTACAGGCACCAAAATATCAGCCTAGTTCTTCTAAATTTGATTGTTTGTTACCTCCTTTTTCTCCCCTGTTTGTTCCGCTATGAGCTGGTCAAACACTGCCCCATATTCTTCATGGATTTTCTGCATTTCATTAATGTGGCTTGCAACTTTGTTCATTGTTTTTATGGCCACTAGAAGAAAGAAAGGGAGAGAGAGAGAGAAAGGGGAAGAGACAAAAGGTACTTTTAAACCTCTGAGAGGAAGGGTAGGAGAAGGGCTCCAGATCAGAGGTTAAACAAGGAAGAGGAATGTAGGTTAGCTCCTTACCATCAAGGTGATAATGTTCTTCACTGTCTACATCAGTCAGAGCAAAGAGCTCCTTCAGCAGGAGAGGGTATTTCAGTATCCGCTGGATGGGTTTGATGAGGTAAGACTCTAGCGTGGAGGAGTGCTGCCGTCTGGGATTCTGAGCATCCAAAAATGCCTTGAAAGCAGTGTCTGTCTTGGCTAGCAGATTAAAATGAAGCAATTGGATAAACTGAAAATCATAACAGCTGCCCCAGTAAAGTGACTTTTCCAGTTTTAAATACATTTATCCATAGACACTTTGCAAGGAACTGCTGATTTATCAGATCCGCATTATTGGATTTATGCACTTCAGGTTTTGTGCTACTGTCACTTTGCCACAGAGATGCTGTTTATGATTTAATATCAGGCACCTACACACTGTACCAAAACACACAGTTTTTGATTTCACTATCCATGGTATTTCTGGCCCTGTAACTATTTTAGAATAGCATAAACCCTTTTAATCACCTGTTTCCTTAAAGAAAAGGCTCAAATTGGATATTTTTAAGAAGTCACAGCAATCGTGAGTCTAGTCTGACAGGTATACCCATAATATCGGCAAGTTTGTTTTTTTTTTTTTTAATCTCATTAAACCTTAAAATGCAGCACTAAAAAACAACAATAATAAATTAATCAAGAGCTAATAAGGAGGCAGGAGGCAGTAAATTATACACCATATTCTGGGAGTGCAGGCAGACTGGATACCCGATTGCTATTATCTTTTTTCTCTTACTGCTACTGAATTTAAAGAAATACATTCCCCGTGTTGCTCCTCCTTCTACTAGAACATAAATTTGTACAGGGAGGGGAGCACAGATAAGGTGGCATTTTTAGACATCCAAGTTATTCAGTGCAGAAATAATTTCCCACAATTGCTTTTATGAGAGCCATGTTCCCTGCTGAGGTTGGGTGTTTTGTTGCTCTGTTTTTTCTTCCTCCCTTAGGCAGTCACCTGATTTCAATAAGGCAACTTCAGTGTCAAATCCAAAAACCACCTGCACCTCAGCTGAGGACACTAAATTACACTTGAAATACACTCCCTAGCTTTTTAAGATATTTATCTCTAGAATCAGATTTGAAGTTCCGTTTTTGTCATAATTCAAGCTCAACCATTTTTCATTTATAAATGTAGTCAGCAACGAAAAAAAACAAAACAACCAGAACTACCTACTCTATGCCCCTAACGTTAAGGTCAAACAGATGCCAAAAGAAAGCATGAATGTGACTGGCAACAAATCATTTATTCATGTATTCCACAGAGTTGCCAACTATTCTTTGCAGCATAGTAAATGAGAGTTTACAAGAAGATATGAAAAAAATTGCACAGCAAAAAACAACCAACCAAACCATCAACACACAAAAACTTTGTATTGACAGACATCCAGATGTCTGGATGTCTCCCCCCTTAATGGCATTGATCCTACAACTGGAACCATCTGTTTATTTAACATCTCAGCCAGAAATGAATTGCATGAAACACTGCTAACTCTAAGAGATTAACACTTTCACAGGGCAAAAACCATCACCCCAAGGCAAGGAGGCCTGTGAGCACTTACATGCCAGACCATAGTTCATTTATCTCCACCTCAGCAAGCCAAGCTCTGCTAGGAATTTGTACATGGAAACTTCAGGCAAATTGGATCAAAGGTGACAGGAGGAAAAGAGGGGAAATAGAGCCCGGCAAAGTTAAAATATTTAGACAGCTTCCATAAAAACAGTCTCCCAGGCTGATCTTTTCCTAGCAGCTGTCAGCATTCAACCACATTTGCTGGAGCTTCAATGAGATTGTCACAAGCACGGATTCACTGCACAAACTCCAAGAGGAACCAGAGGTCATCATCACCACTTCTAGTTCCAAAGTACATAGTGATCCATTAGTGCAGGCCACATTGCCAATTTATGAGGACTTTTCACTCCCCGTATGACTGAAGAGAAACTGGATGTGTTGGGGGAGAATAAATTAGAGCGGAAGAAAAACCACATGTAAGGTTAACCACCTCTTGTAATGAACTACGTGGGTATCATTACGTCATTGGTGGTCTAAGAACATCCACAGCATGGAGCTCTCTGTGAGCCTGTCAGGCCAGATGGACATACTTCCCCACCACTGGTAGGACTCCCAGAGAGCAACCAGGCACGCATGCCCCCACCTCTCCATTGCAAATCTCTCCACATGGTCTGGCACGCAGTAGCCACGTTTCATTGTCCACACAGCAGCCTGTGACAGCCCAAACTAACACGTTGCTGCCACATCTCTCTCTGGTCTGTTTGTCCAGCACACCGCTCTTACCTTTCACCAGTACTTTCGGGACTTTTGTGTGGCTGGCACAGAAGGCACTGTACAGCTTGAAACGGTCAGCGTAGTAAAGGAAGGATCCACCCAATGAAAACAACACTTTCTAGGATTAAAAAAGAAAGAAAGAGAGTGTGAAGACCAGTTAGTTATTTTCCTTTCTGCCAAGCCACCTAAAGTCAAACTAGCTAGAAAATAGGGGTCTCTCACACAGTGAAAGCACTGCTTTTCTGAATGCTGCCATAAGTATCCATCATGGTTCCCAAGTGGGAACCTCCACCAGCAGAGAAAGATCAGAGCAACAAGAACAGCAATGCCTCTCAAGGCTGATGGGAAGAGCGAGAATGGGGGTTTCCTCCCTGACCTGTATAATGGGGTAGAAGCACAGGGGAAGAGGAGAGAAACAGGAGTGAGATGGAGGGAGACATTGAGGAACTGCAAGCAAGACAAGTATCCCTCTGCCCAAACACGGCAAGGTCCCTAATCTGCTGAAAAAGAGTTTGTTTTATGGGCCAAACACGATCCTTCCCTCAGATGCCTCTGCCACAGTCAAGCCTTTGCTCCACTACCCACTAAGGAATAAGACAGTGATAAGACAGTGAGAGGTGGGAGGGGATGTGCCAACATATTAGCAGCAGGCCTACAGTCAGCAGAAGGAAGCAAAGTGCAGAACTGAAACCAAGCCCCAAAGTCCCACTTTGCACACTGCTTTCAGACTATGCCCAGAGGACAGAAGTGAAAATGAAGTTGATATGCATTTTATGTAAAGAGGTAGAAGCAGCAGTACTCAGAGCACAGTTCTCTCCATAAGGAGGTTTCTTCCCAAGTTCTCTCTTAAAGCTCACAGCAGTGATTACAGAGGCTTCTACCACCAAAAAAGTGTATTTGCATTCTGCATTAAGGGCACATTTCCTACAAAGCAAAAGCTGTGTTCTAGTTAGGACAGCAGCATTCATGATTGATGCTGATTTTTAATGAACACCTGACGGCAAAAAATGCGCACACACTCAAACTTAGTTCAGTAGTTCTTCCAGGGCTATACGTTCACTGAAGAGCAATCCCAATGGAATCATCATTATTCATCAAGACATCCTGTCCTCTACCAAGGTGAGTTGTCAAAGCACGGGTAAAATTCCCCACAGACTAAACACTCGACTGGCTTCTTGCCATAAATCCAATACATAACTACAGAAGACATAAAACAATTTCAACTTCCACATTTTCCTACTTTTTTTTTTTTTTAAATGAAGTATATATGCCTTTAGTTTACACTTCTACCTTTCATGCACAGGTGCTGGTACTTGGAAGTACTTGCTATATAGTTCTGTTATGCACAAACTACACACAGAACTCAATTTATGTTCTGAACCACAGCCCTAATGCGCTTCTGAACTACTACATTAGACTTGTCAGAACAATGATTTTATGTAATATTCCATTTCTAGATTTTCCTTACAGCTGTGTGATTTCTCGTCTTGAGAAGGGCAAGAATAGCACCTCAAAGCACATGGCGTTACATATTCCTGGTGCTCTATACAGCTAAATGTAACATGAAGTACAATCATAGCAGGATGTTCTTCAAACAGTCCCAGTATTAGCTCACAATTAATCTCGAGTGTAAATAGATGTAGGTTTTCACATAAAGAGTGACAGTAGCCATGACAAACATGCTACAGCGTGTTAGAGGACAATTTCTGGGATATATTTCATCATTATGTACAACATCAAAGTGTTAGTCTACTCTGAATGTAAATAATGAGATTACCTTAAATTGTTCAACTTTCTCAAGTTTTTCCAGGTCTGGAACTAGCCTTACTCCATCTTCAAGAGTTTTCAGGAACTCTACCTGGAATGCTACCATTTCAGTCAGATTCCCAAAGAGAACATCCAGCTAATAAGAGGAGGAAAAAAAAAAAAAGAAAAGAAAAGAAAAGAAAAAAAGCAAATGCTGAAAATATCACTGTCAAGATCATTTTGCAGCTAAATAAAGTTTTCCAGAACTTCAGTAATTCTCAGTCCAGTTGTATAAATCAGTGTGACGTCAGGGATTAAAAAAAACAAAAACAAAAAAACACTATCCATTATTGAGCAGTACCTTTACACTCTGCTCAATCAGCTATTCTAGAAGAAATGGAATTCAAAGTTTCTGTATAGACCTCACTGGGACAAGCAAATCAAGTCTGGGGCAGCGGAGGGGTGTGTGCACATAAGCTATCTAAAATAAAATATAAGTAACAGTTAACATACCTCATCTGGTGTGAGGAACGTTTCTTTTTGTAGAGGCTTCAGGTATCTCTCCATTAGACAGTTTAAGTCCTAAAAATTCAGAAAAACATTCCCATGATGGTTTCTTGAACTGCTTCTGAATATTTATTGAAGTGGCTAAGATCACAGCTTTCCTACTCTATGGATGTTTCTTCCACACGCATAAGACAAGAGTCAGATTCTACAGAATTTATGACTGTGTAGAAGGAAACATCTACTCAGATTTACTCACAAAAATCAATACAAGATTTCATGGACCAGTTCTTCTGCATACCAATCAAATAAAGTAATTTCAAAATGACTGAATATGAATTTTGAGTGCCTACTTATTTCAGAGGTTTAAGTTACTATTCTAGTAACAGACTGTAGAACTGGATGCAAGTTGACAAAAAGATACATGCATAAAAAAGGATTTGAAGTAGAGAAGAGACTAACAAAGTTTTCCAGAAGGAGAAATATTAGTAGACTGAAACAACACATCAAGATCCCTTACTTTGACGTAGGTGCGCTCTGTTTCAAGAAGTTCACAGATAACCTTTCGCAGTTTATCTGCATCTGTGAGTTGTCTCATGGTGGCCAGCTGGGGTCCCGTGAATTCCTGAGGATGAGCACTTGAATCAGAAGGGTTCATTTCATGAAGACTGCGACAGAAAGCAGCAACCTGCTCTGTACTCTTTAAAAAGAAGAAAGAGGAAAGGCCAGTGGTAATATTTTAGGCAAGAGCTATAGGAACGAAGGAGTTGAGAAGCCTTTACAATTACGCAGTTGCAGCTTGGAGGCTTTTTAACAGTTACCGAGGTCCAGAAGCGCACACATCATTTCATACATCTGTCTACCCTATCTTTCAGTGACCGAAGATAAGGGGAAAAAAATTGCACAATCCAAGTTAACTAAAGTGCTGTTTGCTAACATTTGTGGTTTCAGATAAGCATGAACTTTAATAGGCTTGTCCAGCACTCGGGATTGAAACAAATGGGCCCAAGAATTGAGAACTAAACATGACTGTGCAAACAAAACTCCCCAGCCCTCTGCCAGTTCCTTAATCTAGTTTGCATCAGTCCTGTGAATGGCTGTGTCAATACAGCCAAGGAGACAACGCGGAGACAGAAACCCTTATAGCTGTTTTTAGGGGAAGCAGAGCCATCTGGGTAACCAAAGCCTAAGGCTTGAAATGCAAGCTCTTTGGGAAACTGTATTTTTGTTCTGGATCTGGAAACACTCCTTGAGGGGTAAATTTCCTCCCCAGAAGTCATTTTTTTTTCCTGAGCTGCTACATCTAGCTGGTTTCTTTAATGTTTAATCATCTGACTATATATAAAGAGAGTTATCCTCTCTTCACCTCCTCTCGTTAGATCACCTGCTTGCATCTTTCATTTCACTGAAAAGTTTGGAGCAGGTATAGTCTCTGGTGTCAATGACGACAGCCCCAGGCTTCTAGGGTTGCCAGTGCAGCAGCGTGCCCTATCTCCTTCCCTCCCCGAGACCTGATGAGGGCACAGGAGGGAAAGGAGCTGCTTTACTTAATCACACCTCTCTAACCTTCTGCGTTTAATCCTGCCACAGTATCTTAATCCAGATTTACAGACTTCCAGCAATGCCTCCACATCCCTCCAGTCCATGCTGAAACAACTTACCCAATATTAGCCTGTTCAAACAGAGAATGTTGGGGGGGAGGAATTAAAAAAAAAAAAAGGAAAGAAAAAAGAAAAAAGCACACCATCACCAGGACATAGAGCCCTACCCACTAGGAGATCACTCCCACCAGCCAGTAGCAAGAACAACATCGGGAGCCTGAACTACCCCACATACTTCTGATGACTCGGTGCCAAAAAGGCTCCACAGTTGTTTAACTGCACAGCCTGCTGACACACAGCTGTTTTCATCTTAGTTCACCTACAAGACTACACAGCCATGAAGCCCAAGAAGAGCATTAACCATTTTAGCGGCAAGCAAAGGATTTCCTTCCATAATACAGTTCCTCTCCCTAAAGGTATCTTATGGCTGTGAATGCTCACCTAAGTGTACCACTGCAAGGTGTCTTGTTATGCAAAGGATGATTTTCTTCAGGACACCACTGTAAGCAATGAACTAATTGTAGCTGACTGTCTATGCAAAAATGCCTCTTGGACACTGTTTCTTCAAGGCAAAATATTCATCTTCAGTATCTGAGATTTAAGCTCGGATCAGGCAGAAAGGAAGAGTGCGGTGTAAAAAAAAAAAAAAAAAAGCAGTGGGTTGAACCAGTCAATTTTTAATTGATTCAGCTTCTGATAATGGAACATGTCGGTGAGCATTGGATTTATTAGTCAAAGTAATTCCTTTTATTTCTCATCAAGGTTCCACCTATGCTTGCTGGACTCTTATGTACAAAGCATACCCAAATCTGTAGGTTCAGTTTGCATTAGATTTCAATACGTGTGATCTTGATCTCAACAGCTCCAAATCCAAAAAGTGCAGTAGGTTAAAGCCTGGCTTCAGCACAGCCAAAAAAGCCTGCCCGAGTTACCTGCTCTGCTGGACAGGGACAGAGAACTGACAATTCATTGTTGTTAATGTAAGCCTGCAGAGACCCAGAATAGGCAGGGTTTTCCTCAGAAACATTTAGCTTTTTTAAGAATACTTCTTGGAAAAATATGTGAGGAAGTCATACCCAGTGGCATTTTATATTTTAAGAGCCAAGTGTACAACTAAAAATAGTTATAACGTATAAAACATGGTATAGAATCAAACGCCAGAAATAAACAAAGTGTTTTAAGCAGTTTGTGCTCGATACCCTGCAGACAGCTCACCGTGCGGCGCACTGACTTGCAGCAAGCTGCCGGGAAAGATGGGTCACCCAGAAAAAGAGAGCGCAAATCCACTTACACCGTGAAACGTCAGCTGAACACTAACAAGTGGCTGAAAATTGGATAACTGTCATACAGGCACAGACTCTGCCCTAGAGGGAGCAGTTACACCCATAGGCCAAAAAGGAAGTCCAGAAGACTTCTAAATGCCTTATCTCCACATAGACACACTCCATAAAATGCTCGCTGGCTTCACCCACAGCCAGCTCCAGCTCTGACTGCTGCCTTGCCACTCCCGTGCCTCGCATCCTTCGCATGTTTCCCAAGTATCATCCATCCCGCACTCTCCAGACGGATGAAAAGTCCCGAGCACGTTTACATTCACAAACCTGCTCACTTGCTTGTTCATTGAACCATCTGCTTCATTCCTGAACATGATCCACTCTACCTCGTATTTACTTAAAAAAAAAAAATCAATCGCTAGATCTAAAGCAGGTGCACATCGTGCCCAGTGAGGCTCAGAACACAGCTGTTTGCTTAAGACTTTCAAACAGTATAAACAAAAGCACCTCTGTCCCCATTTTCCTAGAGAAAGTGAGAACAGGGAAGGCCTGGAACGGAAAGAGATCCCTTTATCTCCCAACACCAGCTCTGTTTGCCAGCCGCTACTGACTGGGATTTCTCCAGAATTACAGCCTCACATTTTAGGCACAATTCTGCCAGCAGTCCCATCGGGCAACCTTAAAATAAGCCAGAGTGCTTGCACAATTGGGCTGTAAGGCAAAGTTTCCTTTGCTGGTACATTAACCCCTTCTCTGCAGGGGGCTCAGCAGAGGAGCTAAGCTCACACCCTTCCCGTGCAGGAGGACCAAGTCCTTAAACTCACCAAGCGTGTTAACGATGCCCACAGATGGGAGTTTTGGCTGCCAGCCCTATAGTTGTGACAGTAGACTGAGATTTCCTCGTGTTCCCCCTATAAACATACATGGGTGCATGGGCATCAGACAGAATGCCCCCTTGAACTGCATGCAACACCTCTGCTCCACAACAGACAGCAAACTCGAAGCTATTGATCTCCCAGACAAAACTCAGGCAAACTGCATCTTTTCATGCACTGGCAGGACCGTTAATGACATTGCACAATAACAAAAAGCCTCCACAGGGTATATGCATTACAGCTCAGCCTCAGATCTATAACCTTAAAATTAAAACAGCATGAAAATTCGCTTAACTGCTAATTACTTAGCCTAGTCACGTCGCGCAGTAGATCTGCTCACCAAATACAGCATACGGTACAGAGAGTCGCCGGATCTCACAGTGCTTTCGTTCTTGAGTTTACGGTTAACTCTCCACAGAGCCGACATCGCTGGGAAGGCAGCGTTGTGAGAACCGTCACTCAGCGTTTTCGGACCCAGCTATGAGGAAAATCCCAGCTCTCCACATATTCAGCTGATCCGAAATGCTTTCCCACTCCACAGAGATATCCCGTGCTGCTTACTCGAGACGCAACACAGGAGACGGCTGCATTTTAACAAGAAAGGGCAGCGACCATATTTATCCAGGCAGAGCCTTTCCTCATGTGTCATTTGCCGTGGGCCTTGTTCACTCACCACATCAGCTGGAATTAAAAGCTGGCCAGGAGTTGCAGCTGAAGATTTAATGCTGCTTTTCATAGCATCATGTAGAGGGAAACTTCAGCAGAAAGGCTGAAATGCAGCAAATGGGAGGCGAAGGCAGCCCCGGAATATAAATGTCTCTTGCCTGTGGCTGAGCATGAGCCGATTGGCTACGAACTGTGCTGCCTAAGAATATTAAACATCTGAAGGGACAGAGGCAGAGAATTAAAAGAACTTTAAAAAGCCAGTTATGCTACTAGAAAACCTACCCTCCAAATCCCCATTTTAATCCTTCCACATCTATTGCAGCACACTGAAGGTTTTGAGACTTAATTTTGGTCTTCAATAATGTTGCACAGAGCTGATGACCTATTTTTCTTCAAAAAACTACCTCTAAATGCTATGAGCAGGTACACTCACACACATGCAGACCATTACAGCATGCTCCCCAAAGCACAAGTGCTGCAAGGTAATTAGCCTTAGGGTCAAGATGCAGATGCCTTAAATTAAAAACAGGAAGAAACGAGTGTCCTCCAGTACTGTAACTGATTACAGGTGGTGGTTTTTTTGTTTTGTTTCTTTTTTTTGTCTTTTAAAACCATCCCTATCAAAGGGCTGTTATAGGAAAAAATATCCACAAGGACTCATCTCGTGATGTAACACAGCATGCATCTCAGCTTTTGGCAACCTGCAGTATTAAGCACTTACACATATACTCACTTTTCAGCATACCTCTTTTAAACCTCAATTCATTCTACAATATTTAAAAGGCCCAAACAGGCCACCACAGAGGCAAGCAACTATTTAACAAATTACTCTGGTATGAAAGGTTCCCCATATTCTGCTGAACTAGTGACTGATAGAGAAGCATCATCTAGATTTCATAAAAAGCCTAAAGCTTAAGTTCACATGCTAGATAAAAATAAGTCTGAAGAGGTGGCAAAGCACACTTTCCTTTCCCCCATTATTCTCTCCCAGCTCTCTCCTCCTCTTCAGCACTGCCTCCCGTAGGAAATAGAGAGAGAGGGAAAGTGAGGAGCCCTTCCCAGAGAAGAAGCAACCAGGAATACAATTCAGGCCAGTGCTGGCCGCAGCACTTAAAGGAAAAAAGTTGCACCCAGAAAGCACACATGCTTCCCAGTGCTTACAAAAATTTTAATCTAAGAGATACCACGCCTAAGAGGGCCGGTTGATTCAGGGAAGGCATCACAGAATTGGATAGGAAGCAAGTTCACGGGACAATAGCTATCCCATGCCACTGCACTGCAAGTTCCTCAACCCACCTTGGAAATTGGTTTCCAGTATTTTATCAAAACAGCTTTACCATAATCTTATTTTTGCTTATTATTATAATGGTTCCTTTGCTGATATTGAAGGAGAACTAAATTCTGTGTTACCAGGTCTTTAGGATATAGGGAAGATAGGATTTGCAGAAAAGGAAGGAATCCTCAAAGCTACTGGTACACCCTCCAAATCTATCACCACTATCAACAGCTTGGAGGCTCTTGCAGATTATGAAACAAATGCACCACTACTAAGCAAACACACACCCACGTGCACACGTGCTGAGCTGGGGGAAGGGAAAGAGACAGCTGGAAGGGCGGAGGAGGAGATGAGCCACATTGAAGTACCTCCTGTGTTACTCATCCACATATCAGCCACATGATAAAGCTACAGGTAAGGCAGAAGGGACCCAAGCCCAGCTTTTGGTAGGATTTCGCATAGCTTACCTTCATAAAAAGCCTACCCAGCATGTGCTACAAGAACGCATGAAGGACAGCCGCAGCGCTATGTTCCTCTCCTTTTCCCATGAATTATTAACTCTCAGCTAGAATCACTTTGCTGGCTGGCGAGCTGGGAAATTTCCTTGGAGGAGCTGGGAGCTCTCCTCCCCAGCAGCGCTCTGCGGACATCAGCAGACCGCCATGGAGTGATGACGTTTGCAGGATTAAGCTCTGTCTCAGAATCATACTATTGCAAGGCAAAACACTACCCAAACACTATTTTCAGATCTTCAGCTGCTAATGCTGCACTTGCACCGAAAGACTGGGAACTTTGCATCTAGGAGGCTCCAGCGTAGCTCAGCTGGATTTCCTCTGCTGCCCAGTGGTGAATGGTTAAGAGTGCCCCTGCCCTGCTTTTGCCAAGATGGGCGGTAAATAAACACGTGAAACGATCACAGAGTCCCCTTCACTCCACCATCTGAGGGAGACTGAAAGCTGTGGTGGCAATGGTGATACAAGGAGCATGCCCCTCCTGGTGGCTTGAGGGTAGCGTTTCACTTCCCGCGTACAAAAATAACCCACGTAAAACAGCACTGAGGACATCAACTTAATCTGCTCCGTAATCCTATGAGCATGGAAAGGTGCAGCAATGCATGGGCAGGAAAACACCTTTGCTGTTGTCCTCATGGTACCAGCCAAGTGGTGATTTTCCATAGAGCAAAATGCACTGCAGACTCCTCACTCCCCACACAGATCAGCTTTCCCAAGCACCCAGAAAGCAAAAGGATTAGGAAAACCCTCCCGTGGATTTAGCTTTTTTAGGTTAGGTGTTAGTTTTTTTTCTTTCCCCCCGTTGTTGCCGTGTTTAAAAATTAGTATTTGAAACAGTAACATCTTTCCCTCTCCTATTTATTGGATTTCTCTATAGGCTTAGCAAAACAATTTGGGAATTTCTGTAGCTTTAGTTCAAGAAGAACCACAAAGAAAGCCCATGTAGTACAGAGTACTTCTACACGGCCAGGGACAATAGCATTCTTGAGTTTGCCAAATTTAGCACACACTATATATACACTATACATACATGTGTGCTTCTTTTTTATGGAAGACAGTTTCGGGCAGTCTGTTCCGTAAAAAAACAGAATGGGAAGTAAAATGCCTCACTCCCACCTATATCACATAAACAACATAAAACATATTTCTGAATTTTAAAATAAAATATGCACTGATGTTAACATTTCGTTTACAGAAAGACAGATTTTCCTCTCATTGGAAGGTAGGGCTTGTCAGAGTTACGAGTTACTCTTCCGTCATATGAATATTAAGTATTAGAGCTGCTAATGCACATTTCTCAGTTTAACTAAATCTGCTGAGCCACAAGGCTAATCGTGTAATCCTTACGTCTCACTTTAGGCAATTACAGCTCTGAAGATCCAGGAGGCAAGATGCAAAATGGAGCCCCACAGCCTGTCACAGTTCAGAAATAGAAAGCTACAGAAAACACAGCAAGAACATTTATTCCCCGAGTAGCTATGTGTTATGCTCAGTGCTCTTCCACAGCTTCAGTGCTTAACAGAAGAGTCTTTTCAGAGCACATGAAAATCCCACACGCTTACAGTTAAAAATAGAGAAGTATCAACAAACACTTCCACTTACTCGAGAAGAAATTCTTTGTACTTACAAGAAAAAGTTCTGCAGTAAAACCTGGAAGCAAAACATAAGAACAATCCCCTTCTCTGCATGCAAGCTCTGCATATACTTCGTGCATAGGAATGTTCTCCGTTATCTGACTTCCACTGTCTGGCTATCAAAGACAAAACTACAGGCTAGCATGACATAAGAGATCAGGAAACAGGAGGCCAGGGTCTTTTCCTTTTCCTACAATGAGCAAGTAGCATAGTACAAGGACCAATTCAGGGCTCACTATAACACATTTTAGCTAAAACAAGAGCTAAGAACAAACATACCTGCACATAAGCACAAACTGAATGAGATCTCATACTCATTAGATCAGGAATTCTGTGGAAAATTAGCTGTAAAATCTCACCATCACTTATGCACGACATACCTAAAAACAATCAGTGCCTTTAAAATAATCTCACTTGATTCTGCCTCAAAAGCCACTAATCATCACAGATAACATGTGAAACTCCCCAACACCAGCCTAGAGCAAACTACCAACTGCTGCGAAACCCACCCCTTAATAGATAGCAATTAGCAATCCATTTGCACAACCTCTTAGCTATAATTGGAGAGTTTTGCTTCAATTTAAGGTAGATTGGCTATAATTAGTTTGCATTTAAAAACTAGCATATGCACTAGGCTATTGATTTAAGGAAATACTGTTTTACTTACATTCCTCCTATGCCTAGAAATCAAGAAAAAAAGAAATCATAATAATCCATCCCATTTTCTGGTTCAGCTGATCTGCTCTGGTGAAGGAGGTGATAAACCAGCCCATTTTAAAAATATGTGGGAATATTGTCACAAGACAGTGAAGATATGAACCACCACCAGAAAAAGGGTACAAGTCTTGCTCAAGAGATGATGATGTGCCATAATCAAAGATGTAATTTGTTACATTCAATATCATCTGTAAACACCTTAAAAGTAAGATTAACATTTTCCCAGGAAAGATGTTCTAATCATGTGCAGCTGTAAAGTCAGCACATCACCTGTGAGCTTACTGTGCTTTCACTCCTTGGCATGTGAAAATGAAAATTTCTCACCTTGCTCATCTTATCGGCCTCATCAGATGATTCCAAGTCTTGCACTTCTGCCTCCTCTGGAGCCGTCTCAACAGAGCTGTCCGGGTCACCACAAAGCGAGTGCCCTGTTGAAATTGAGATGTGTGTGAAAAGCCAACCATAATTTCCAAAAATTCAAAAAGCTGTGGGCAACAGATACTGAGTTCCCATGGACGGCCAGGCCCCATCCTGCACACAAGTACATGCTGAAACGACATTATGTCAGAGGCGCTCAGTGACCTGAAAGGACTACCTCAGTTTGCAACAGGGACCATGTTTAACTACAGGTGTAAAAATAAACAGGTTATGGCCAGACACGCTATTTAGTTGGAAACTACAAAAGCTGATTCAGAGATAAGGCTAAAACGCCACCCTGAAATTCTTGCATTTATTTTTAAGTTCTTTGCTGGCAAGCAATTGCCTGCCTTTATAATTCACTGGTTTCAAATGGAAACTCCAGTATGTGAATGGGTGGGCAGCGCCAAGAAGAAAGCCTTGGTCAGCCCTTCCTCTGAGCAAGCTGAATGTAATGATTTTGAGGGCAGTTTTGGCCTAATACACTTGCTACTGAGTTTCAATGCTGCTTTTTTAGGAAACAAAACCTGTTTTAGAAGTTGTTAGAAGCCTGTCACGTTAACTGAAAACTAAATTTTATTTTCATCATTACATGGCAACAACTATGTACACGTACGCCTTAACACTCTTCGGGAGACTATGTTTCTGATACAGATCATAACTGCTTTGCAATTTTTTGTAAATAAATGATGAATTACCTGCAAGTGACAAAGGAATGAACAAAACTAATCCCAACCTCAGAGCTCTGTGTGCAAGTACCTTTTTTTTCTCAGGATCTCATTCTCTGACTTAAGTAGGTGTAAGAAGCAGTATTACTATACCCTAACCAGTCTTCACAGAAAAACAGACTTCAGATACATTCAGCATCTAGCTATCACAAATTATAATGAACACCGATTGAACGAACTCCGCTAGGAAACTCCTGCAAGCCTCAGTTGAGCTTCAAGCCAGCATAAAGAGATTTTCCAGAAGCTGAGTCCAGATGCTAATTCCTTTAACTTCCCTCCCTCCTCCCCCCAGCCCCATAAGGTAGAGTTTTTTCAGTGGTGCCACTCCTGGGGCTGGATTGGGAAGGGTGTTTTCTGGGTACGCCTCCCTGCCTGCATCCTGCCACATGTATAAGACAGTGAATGTTCCACCAGGGATTATACTCTTTATTCCATTACGTTTATTCTTCACGTAATGCAGAAAAAAGCTAATCAAAATTCAATGGATGTAGCAACACAGAAAATCCCTGTTTTGTTTATTTTTTAGAAACCAAGACTAAACAGGCTATATTAGCATTTTTTTTATGGGGAGGTTGTTGTTAGCATGTAGCATTTAAAATTTTTGGTAGAAAACTGACATTTTTCTTTAACAGAACAGATTTTTTTGCAAGCTAGTGTTTTTTGTTGTTGTTGTTTGCTAGCCCTATAAATAGAAGCAGCCCAATAGCACACTATCTTGTTGCCAGAGCCCACTGGTCCTGCAGCCATCCTCTCTTATTCAGTCCTAGGTTGAAACATGGACTTTTTACAAGGAATAACAGTAATTTAGCACATCAGATGTAGCACCATTTCTATGTTAGTCCCATGCTGACTCTCAAGTTCCTTGCTATTTTCAATTAGACATTGCAATTTAGGTAAGTCATCTATATTTGTCTGTAAGGAACATTTGGTTAGATAGCCATGCTGGAAGTTAAAAGGCCATAGCGATGATAACACACATCTGTTACACTGACATGTTGCAGTTAAACATAGTGTAATTTGGCCAAAAAGGCTACAATAGTGTAAATGGTCTATTTTTTCAGCTAAAATGGCAAGCTGCTGTAAAGATTTAAAAAAGAAACTGATTGACCATGTCTAGTATATTTGTTTATATTTGTACTGGTCTGAAGTATGTTTCATGAAATAGAAACAATTGTCTCTAAGAAATATGTTTCCTAATTGAATAAGGAGATTAAATTCTGCTGCCCCTTTGCCACAATTGAAAAGCCACTGATCTTCTTTCATAGTTTTTATGTTAACACATAATGTTGGCTCAAGTACACATCCTAGATAAGGCTCTCCACATCAAGACTGAGGGCAGAGATCCAGGTCTGGGTTCTTCAGTACCTAACTTTCAGCTGCTGTTCTTGCAAGCTACCAACCACCATTACAAAAAAAAAAAAAAAAAAAAAAAAAAAAAAAGTGCATGACTGTACAAGATTTCCACTTTAACGGGTCTGGCAGTAATTCAGAAAAATTGGAATTCAGAAATCCAGATATAAATTCAGAAAATATTCTGCATACTGGGATGGATCTAAATCGGACATCAGAAAAATGAAAAGAACATAAGAGGCAGATCATAACTGAGCTTTCTGAAGACATGCCTCTCTTTTGAAAAGATAAGGTTTACCTTTTAAAAAGATGTGCTTGTAGGGGATGTTTGGCAAAACCAAATCTATTCAAAGAAGTGTTTTGTCTGTAAGCAGTTAGTTTTTCTGCCCATACTTTTACGAACTTGGAGTATCTTAAATCCCTTACACTATCCATTAAAAAAACAAGAGTAAAATGTGCTATGTGTCATAATTTGGTTTGGGCAGTCTGTGTTCACTGCAATTAATTTTCCATTATGAGTTGTATAAAATACACCCTACAGCTGTTTCTCACCCCCAAGCCAAGGCAAATAATGTTTGTTTGGGGGGTTGGGGTTTTGCTTTTAAGCTATCACTTCTTCTTTTCCTGTATATTAAAACACCACTTAATCTGTTTCCTGCAGTATAAACACTTCTACCCAGTAGACAGCAATCTTTCACTTACGTCTTAATGAGCAGTCACACAGTGCATGTGCTTAGGGTATTTCTAATGTCTTAAGCTGCCAAAGCCAATGTCAACTTTAGCAGGTTTATCTGATGGTTGTTAAACACAGGCAATCAGCTCAATAACGCTGCACGTTCCCACAACAGCCTTTTAATACCTTCCAGTTACTGTCCCATTTCTGTCAGGTTCGTTACATCATTTTATTTTTGCCCTGCAAATCTTTATTTAGCTCTGCAAGGAGCTCAGAGGACAATGTGCTCATTTCCTTCTGTAGCACCTGAACGCTGCCCAACCGCTACCATTTGTTAGGGACCATAACATGTGGGCTTCACTTGACATTAAGGAATTAGAAAGGGAAATCCCAAAAGCAGCAGGAAAAGGGGGTCAAATCCATGTGGCCACAAGCACAGATGGAGGTCACTGGAGCACCCAGGCTGCCTTGGCAGTGTAATATCCGTGACATTATGACTCATGCCCACTAAATAACTTCTACTTATGGCTAGAACTAGGAAAATAAAAGGAAGTCTTATATCACCAGAGCAAAGGTGCTTGGGCTTAAATGCCTGGAGAATCACATAAAGCTTAAGTACCACGCCAACAGTTGCCTACAATTTTCCATGGCTGCTGCTTTCCACTTGCAGGGTTGCTATCACCTGAGATTTTAATGAGAATTCCACAATATTTGGTACTGCTCTTAAAACCTAGTTCTTGGTGCCAGATGATTATTTTTTTAATGCAATGGAAATAAATATTCCTAGCCAAGCTTTGTCAGCTGTGGTGTGAAGCTCAGAAGTGTTCATCCTACTATCACAAGCAGCAGTGTACAAACCAGAAAACCCTCCACGTTCATAATTTTTGTATCTCCATGCCTTATTCCTGCATATGTGGAACTGGCAATACTGAATTTAGTCCCCTCAGTGAAGCAACAGGGAAGCGTTAGCAAGGGCAGCCATCTGCCAGCATGTTACGTGCTGTGGGCCAGAAGCAACAACAGGCTCAGGTGGCTGCAAGCTTTGGTTTGTAACTTCAAGGTGCCTCAATCTCTCAAGCAGGGTGTTTTACACATCTCAGCTCCCTCCACAACACCTTGCCATGGACAAGGAGTCGGGTGACACTGCATGTCTTATGGCTAAGGCACTGGGAAGGAACTGGGAAGCAGTTAATGCTGGCTTTAGCCCAGCCCTGTAGTGGGTCCCCAGCTGGGACTGTGCCACAAAGGGATGTCATTTCCACGTTCAGGTCGGGGTAGAACTGGGGTGCTGAGTATCCCAGGATAAACCAGTACTAAGCATGCACAAAGCACAAGGTACCTGCGTTAAACAAAGAGGAACTTGGAAATCAAAAAGGAAGTCACCTAGTGAGCAAGGGTATGGCTTCATGAGCATTTCTGCCAGCTTTGCCATGCCCTATTTGTTCTACTCCTTCTCTCGTCCCCTTGCACCCAAGTTATGCTGACACGGCTGTCTGTGCAGCCAGACAATGCGCTGAATGGAAATAACCATTTATTCATTTATTTCTTTTTGCTGGCTTCCCTAACCTAGTTCACTGCAGGGCCCCACAGGCCTTTCCTACAGCACAGCCCAGGGGAAGGAAGAGAGCCGTGTGCCCTGAAGAGGACTGCTGAAATTAAGCTTGTGATACACCTGTCGCCTTAGCAGCATCAAGACAGCACTGAATGGGACTTTTCTAGATTATATTTCTGGAGTTAACCGAACCGAGGGGCCTATGTCCTCATGTAAGCCCCAGAGGAAGATCTCCTCTAGCAAATCAGGCGGCAGAGGGGATCCGGGAGAGCCAGCAGAACAGGGCCCAGACCCGTGCCCAGCTGCTGTGGGATCTCAGCTGGTACTGCAATGACAGGTGAGCCTGTGGGGCAGTGCCTGCGACCCAGAGTGACACAGGCAGAGACCTGTGACTGCTGCAGCTGGCCAGCAAGTGTCAGGGGCCAGAGGGCTCAGCCCTGTGTCCTTCCCTGCCCGCCTGCAACCGCTGCCTGCAAAAGGTGCGTCGGCCTCCTCCGTCCTTCTTTCAGCAATGAAACTCTGTGGTGCTGAAGGTCAAATGTAGTGATTGCTTCACCACTTTCAGCAGGAAATAAGGAGTGACCCCATCCGAGCTGAGATGGCAGATGAAATACGGATTAGGCAGAAAGTGACTACTCTCTTTGAGTCCCAGCCTAGACGCCTGGCCATCTGTGTTCCTGCAAGAAGTGTTGTGGAGGTTTCAGTGGCCAAAGTGCTTTCATGGCGCTCATGTCTGACTTTCATCTTGAAAGCAAGGAGTATAACTTACTTGGACAGTTCAACAGCAACTTCCTTGAACAGAAAGTGTCACTTCAAAATGCTGTTGGTGAATGGCCCTGTGACTATAACAGAGGATCTTCCAGAAAAGAATCTGTCATTATGTGGAAAAACTCTAAAACAAACCACTAGGGATCTGTCTCTCAGATCAGGTTTTTATTTGAGACAAAATCTCACCCATAGATCCACAATACAACAGGTAGGTAGGTACGTTTTTCTTTTTTAGAAGAATTGTAGTTAGCTTTGAAACACTGAAACACAAAAAGGAAATACCATTTTTTACATTGGAGTGTTCTGTCCCCCTGGGAAGCCCCATAGAGCTGATAACCTCTCCAAAGATCTGTAAAATTGCATTACAACTGTGTCAGTGACAGTCAGCTGAGTGACCAAAGAACATTCCAGGAACAACTGGAAAAATCTGCCTTTTCTGGAGACCTACAGAACAAGCCCTATAAATCTCCTTTCCTTTTGCCAGAACTCTGTTGCTTCCCTTTCCATTTCAACTAGATAATAAATTGCTCAAACACAGAAAAAATCTACGCTGAATGTTATTCAGTTCAATCGTTCTTCTTAGGGAAAATGCAGATTCAATTAAACCTTCCCTGCATTAATCACTTTTCTCCCTCCCCAGTTCAGGAGCCTGGTCAAACACTTGCACCATGCTTTGTTGTCTGTTTCGAATAAACAGGACTATTCACAGACAGAAAAACGAGGCATGTGCTCAGGGACCGTGGAAGCCAGGGACGTTGCAATTATAAAATACATCCATTCCTTCCAGTTACCACGTTTCAGTCTATGGTTCACATAGCCAGCAGAGGGAGTGGCAACACAGCAAGAATATTAAGATTACAAACCCGCTGCTAATGAAGCAGGTATGCTTACTGCAGCTAACATGGGAAGGCTCCAAAACCCAAAGCTGCAATCCAGAAACTAATGTGCTAACAGCCACAGCACTTACTTCAACAGCAGCTCAGGTAGACTTTAGGAAAGCCAGGAACGAGTAAATAGAGTTCTGATCGAGGCGACTTCCATGAGCTTTTGCTGTTAAAAAGCTGATCTCGTGACAACAGTTCTGCACAGCTCTGCTTAATTATACGCCAGAGCCTCAATTGCTGCTGCAGTAAATGCCACTGGCATTGTTATCAAGTACTGAATGATAACGTGCTACAAAAGATATGAAATTAGTTGCTGCCTCAGGAAAATAACCCAGAAGAAATTAAGGTTACTGTTAGTCGCAGCTTGTTCTGAAATCCAAATTACTTAGCCTGAGGGTAACTGAGACAGGACCAGGATGGAATGAAAAACAACAGCAATTCTTATGGTGCAATGCAAGATTGTCTCATTTTTACGCCATATTTTTCAGAGTGTGTGTTAACTTTAGCCTCTAGTTCTCCTGCTTTCTGAACAACAAAATAATAGACTCCTTAAAATTGCCAAGCTGCTTCATATCTAGAAGATTAATACACTCATTCAAAACAGGGGTATACTTTTTTTTCCATCAGCTACATTCTGCACAATGATTTATTTGGGTCTCGGTTATCCCTGCAGAGCTATGCCTGATGCTAGAGGTCTCCAACATACAGGAGTACACAAAGCCTAACCCTCAGAAACTCTACCCCAGAGTGAAAAAAGGTAGTTAACTGGGGGAGACCACAAACAAATATGGATAATACTCCCCGCTCCCTTTCCCAAATCACAAAGCCTCTCTAATAACAAAATACCTCCTTTATGCTTCACTGATTTGGAGGAGATGAGACTGTTTCCAGCTTTCAACCTCTCATTCCCTGGACTAAGTGGAGCAGACTGTGGGACGAAACGCTCCTCACAGAAAGGGGACAGAGCTCCCACTGATCCTTTAAGGCAATAAGGAAAACATGTTATGGGGCTCCAGACAGAATCAGAGCTGCTAGTCCTTGACCAGATTTATGCAGGCTGCGTTAAGAGAGAAGATTGAAAGCCAAGAAAAATATTAATAGATGAAAGGAAGAAAATTTGTGGCTCTGCAAGCCTGACGCAGAGCAAATTCCTATGGGAAAGTATCATCATATCCAAGATGATATTTTTTACATCAATTAGAGACCTAAAATCCAAGGTCATCTCAAGAATAGCCTGTTAAGAAGTAACACAATGAAGTAACAGCTGCCACAGAGCTGATTTGCAGGCTGTAGCCCAAACCTTCACGTATAGGAGGTAGTTCTAGGAAATGAAGCAGCTGTAAGTGACACCATATTTAACAAACGCATTGGCAGGAACCTCCTGGAGGTCAGCTCCCTGAAACACCTGCAGGCTTTGCTCATGGAAGACCTCCCACTGAGTAATAAGGCATTACCAAAGCTTTCTTAAAAACAACAACAACAAAATTGTAACACAGTATTTTACACTGAAAAGATGCAATATGGTATGCCTCACACAAAAATTCTGCCCTTTGCTGACTTCATAGGATATGAAGAATTGCAGAAGTGAAGAAGATAATGACAGGACATCAGCAAGATTGGTCAACCAGACCACGAATTTCTGGAAAATGGAGGGGTCTATAGGTGATTTATACCTGCTGGCATTCTGGCCCAGTAATGTTTCACTCCCCTGCTGAAACTGAGGCTATACCAGTTCAGAATTGAAGAAAAAAACCTGTAAATGCTATAAATAAGACATAGAATAGAAATAATGGAGCTGACTTGCCTAGCCAGCCAAACTGCCAGTAATCAACAAGGATACAAATAAATGGGTCAATGGGTATTTCATACTTGACTGTTCTCTACAAGAAGCTGCAGAGCGGAGACCGAAAACCTATGATGCAGCTACAGTCCCCCAAACCAAAGCACGTACCCCTTTTTAAAATTTCATGTGGATCCAGTTTTAGGTAAAAGAAAAACTGAGAAAACACAAGGCCAGAAGAACAAAGGCTTCAGTAAAACACTGTGTTCTATTAAAATCTAAGCAGAGAGAAATTGACGGAGATCAAAACACCTGCCTCCAAATTGCAAACCTGGATACAGATCGTTGCTTTCACTCCCACCTCAGGGTAAGTCATTCCAAATTAGAGCACTGGCGTTGTTTAGCTTTAAAGACGGTCTTAACATCGTTCTTCAGAGACATATTTCATATGGCAATTACAGGCGCTTTCAGAAGCAGCCATAAACACCTGCACATCTGCTGATGAGCTGTTTTGCTGCTTCCTTTGGTTAAACAAGTGTTCCTCCCCCTGTGAGGAGGGATGAAGGCAGTTCCCACCTGATTTGCTGCATTTTGAAGGAAAGCAAATGTCAGGAGAGCTCTAGCTGCTTTGCTGCCTGTCACATGGAAGAAAAACCAAAGGAACTGGCTGCAGCAAACCAGAAGCTGGTACCAAGAGAAATCTGAACAGAGAAGGAAGCCCTGAAGCTGAGCCCCAGTCCTGGGGGGCTACTGAAGATGCAGGTACTTTGGCCCAGCAGGCAGCTCACATGCTCACTACAGGGCATGGAAAAAACAAGCAGACCTTCCACACCAGTGAGATAAATACAAAAACGTGGCTTGGGAAAAACTTACAAAAGAGCACAGACCATACTCGAACTGAGAGCCGCACAAAGGAAGCAGTATCTACAAAGCAGCAGAGGCAGGTGGTCTGACTTGCTGAGATGTGTTCATCAGCCATGTCCTATGTCTTCATTTCACACAGTGTTATTACTGGACAATATTAAAAGGTTCTTCAGATGTCGTTGGCAAATCATGCAGTATCTGGCTCTCAGCAAGGAAAAGGACCCCTCCAAGACATAAATATTCAAAATAATGATGCAGAGCACTGACAGGGAAGCTGCTTATTGAGACCAGCTATTGAGACCCTACATTACAAAAGGTGTGACTACTCTGGCTTAGAAATCACCATGTTGCAAAAATATGAAAGTCCCAGATCCCAATCTTTGCACCCAGGGCAGACACTCCAAGGGGTAAGAGTACTCAGCTGGGGTTTCACTGAAAAAGCACAGGTGAAGACAGAAGGATGGGGCCCACAATGAACTGGTGTTACATAGGAAATGGGGACATCTTGTGGCCAGCTGTTAGCATTTACAACATGAATTTAATGGTTGATTTTTCAGCACAGAAGCCTAGCTCACAAACTTTCAGTGAAAATTAAGAAGGAAGAATGTCCTTCTGAAAATGTTTAATTTTAACTGCCTTTGGGGGTTTATTCCACATCTTACATGAGGCTGCTTTTTGTTCAGAGGTATTTGCAAAAAGCTGATTTTAAGCCTTCTTGTTTGTGCTACTCCACTTGCTATGAATATATCACGCTCACAAAAGTCTGACTTGGAGTCCATTTTTCTCCTTCCCCACCATGCATTCCTGTTACCAGAACACGGACATTTTTGCTAAATCACTTTCAGTAAATATTTTCAGCAAAACAGAGCAGCATCCAGAAATGTTGAGAGGCAGACTGCACCCACCTGACCCTTTGCAGGCAGAGATGAGTCAGCTTGGTTTTGAGTCCAAGCAAACAATCTTTCACTGTGGATTGTTTGCTCCTGCTCGGCATCATGCTAATGCGCTCATACAGCTTCTGGGTTAGCTCAAGTGTGCACCCAGACCCATCAAAAAAGTCCCTGCGCTGGGTGACTACAACAACCAGACAGACATGTCCTGGGAGGAGGCTGACTTGAGCCCCGATGAAGTGCATGAACAGCCCCTCCTGCTCCAGCTTTTACTCCAAATGCCCAAAACAAAACCATTTCACAGTTGTCAGAACAATTATTTTGACATTTATGAAACCTTTACTCTGGGGCAAATAATAAGTATTTTGACGTATTCAGAAACCGTTTACTTTTGACTGGAAGAAAAAATTTACCTTAGCTCTGAATAGTTTTGATTATCTAGAAATTACTTCTTTTTGTCCATTCCATTCATTTTTCCCAAATTTTAAACTATTCCAAAAAAATAAAGTGAACAGGTACGTACAGCATCCTCTTCTCTTTTGAAGTAGGGGGCACTTTTAGAAACAGGCAAGTTTGAGGAGACACTGCGCAGGAGCTTTCCTGCTATCCCAGTGCAATTCCCACCACTGCTGTCTTAAGAGACATAATGGCTAGCAACTGCCAAGGAGGTGGTCTTGCTCTCCCACAGCTATTTCTCTTATCCCAGCACTGGTGCTTATCCTCATCTGGTTCAGGAAGCTAAACAAGTAGCAAACAACTCACATCTTCTAGAGGTTAATTTTCTGCAGTTCAGTTCTCTGAACAGCACGGCGTGGAGGGCAGGAATGCCTTTTTCCACCCCAGTGTGCTGTGGGACCAGGTAGGTACGTCTGGCTGTAATGTCAACCTCTGCCTTGAGGGGTTTTGAACTGTCCCTGTGAGTTATTTATGCGTCTCACCAAACACACGGGGCTCCTGCACTCCTGGCTGATCCCAGAGAGGGTGAATGCTTATCCCTTCTTCCTTCCCTGCCATACATATATCCTGTGGGCAAATCCAGAGGTAAAGGCACCTCCTGTGCAGCCCTGAAGTAAGTGAGCAATCAGGTCTGCGACTTGCTGGAGGCACAGCTAGATAATGTGACATGCATTCAGTGATGACATATTTCACAGCCTAACCATGTACACAGTAATCCTTCATTGCTACTGCAGACTACACCTTACAGCTTCCAGAGATCTCATTTATTATCAGCCCAGTGCATTCAGACTGTAATTCTTCTCACTTTTCATCACAGAAGTTACAGATCAATGGGACTACACCAGCATACTGTAAGTGTGAATTCTCCTGGTAATTTCTACATGGAACCCAATACCTTGGTTGCTCCCGGCAAACGCCAGTGTGCTGTCACTCAAGTCAGATGGGTTGTCCAAGCGACGTGGTGGTGGCTGTATTAATTTCTGCCCTTCCTCTATCTCAGGATAGGTACGCACAGTAAGACACAGCGAAGGCTGAACAAGGACATCTTTCAGCAAAGCTGAGTCCAGATCTTCAGCAGCTTTCTTGTTAATCTCCACGATTTCATCGCCAGCTTTCAGGCCTGCAATGCAGGAAGGAACAGGTAAGACTTGCACAGCGACGTTTCTGTTACCCACAGACATCAAGGAGCTGAGCTGGGTATTTATAAAGTGCCAGACAGTGTTATGTCTAGACATAAAGTAAACACTTATGACTACAAATGATATTGAAATCTGATGGACTTCTGCGAGATCTGTTGTCAGGCTGGCACTCCAGTATCCATAAGAGCGTGGTGCCCAGGAAGTCCCTCTCGAGGTACCAGCGAGAACATATCCCATCCTTCTTCACATCACTCTGCAAGGGCACAGCTGCTGTGCAGCAAGCCATTGTACAAAACATATTCCTCATAAATAAATGCATGCTTAAGGACAGAGCCAGACTTCAGAGGCTCTGCACACAGGACAGGGGAAGGACAGAGCCGCGTGAAGCACTGTGAGCTGGGTCTGCCCCTCTGCTTTGGGAAGTACGGGCTCCTAACGAGCAGCCCAGCCAATCCCCCAGGACCACTACATCAACCGTGTTGCCAGAATGGGTGGATTCTTGCTTTTAATTTCCCCTACAAGTGCATGCTGTTATTTGAAGTGGTCACCTACTGATACACCTAGGAGAGAGAACATTTCCCACTCAACTCGTGTAGGACTTCAGATAGCCTCCTCTCTGGCCCTGTCTGAACTACATCCCAGCATATAGATCTTCAAAAGGCAAATTTTAGAACTTGGTAAGTTAGTTATGGTCTTTTTCAATGCAATTTCAGGAGCTATTTATAGCCTCAGCGCCCAAGGGAAAAGGGGATCTGCAGAGGAAGCAGCTGACTCCCGCTCGCCTCGGGGCAATGCAGCAATGCGACACACAACGTGAAGCCCCCCGGGGTCCCACAGGAGACCTGACCTTCCCCTCGGCCTGCTCTCCAAATGACAACAGCAAGCTGGACCAGGGTTTAAACCCAAATAACTTCCAGTGTCACTCAGCCTACAGGTCAGTCGTCAGGGCTGCACGCTCATCACTGAGGGTGACGCTGGCCTGCCGGCATCTCCCCCAGAGAGGATGGAAAAGCATACTCTCAGCTGCCACCAACAGGACCATTGTGGTATCCCAGTCACCATCCTGGCATTTACAGGGTGGAAAGCTGGAATTTACAGGGCCAAAAGAGCTGCTCCTTGCAGGCGACCTACCCTAGGTGACCTGCCCTTGCAGGTGACCTGCAGTGCAGTGCTCTGGCTAGGAGACCAGGACAAAAGATGACTCTTGCCACCCTTAAGCCATGATGAAAGGCCCGATTCAATGAGCCTGAGCTGCAAGTAGAGCTCAGCTGCATCCTCCAGGAAAGATTACCTACCCTCATTTGAGACAGAAACATGGAAGGGAGGAAGCTAAAGAGCTTCAGTCTTCTTTAGGAAAATTGAGATCTCTCTTAAATGCATGTAATTGTGCCCAGAAACTGTACTGTGGAGCACAGTTTCAGAAAGAATAAAACAAAATAGATAGAACAGCTATGAGGTAAATGGACCATAAAATCATATTTGAAACAAGGACAAAACAAAGCAAGTCAAGCATTTCGCATTATTCCATTTATTCTACTTAGTGATGCCATGTCATAATAGCAGCACATTAATATGCCTGTAACCATAAACATCATATCTGGGGCTTCGTTTACTCTTTGTAATCCCTGTTTTGAATCATCTGGGATGAAGCATCATATATATCTCAGTACAATCAGGTATCTCCAATTCCAACAATGGCCTAGCTAACAAAGACCAACAGAAAAAGATAAAATCATAAAAATAATTAGGAGAAAATAAAATGTAAAAGTCTTTCATTTGGAAAAAAAAAAAGACTGAAAAGGAAATACTGTAACTCTTCTGGTTAAATTTATTATAGGAAGTGCAGTCAAATGGAAACATAAATGTAAATAATGCAAAGAAGAGAGAGAGTTTTCCTCTCTGCTAACTATGTGTATCTTGTCATAATATCCTGCCAAATACTATTATTACTAAAGTGGCTTTTTATATCAATTATGAAGAGCAAGGTATCACTGAAAGTGTGTTTTAGCATTTCAGCCCCACAGGAGGCAGTGTGTGTTCATGCATTCATTTATATTGTCATTCAAACACCTCCTGAAAGCAAAATAAGAAAGCCCTGCTGAACCCTCCACCCTCATCCTAATATTGTCTTTGCTCCCCACAGGAAGCCCACAGAAGTTTATTTCCCTGATGCAGGCTGGCAGACAGCTGACCTCAAATCCTGTTCAGGGCTTCTGGCAGAATCCCCATCCTGTCCACCAGGGAATCGCCACCCGCAGTGTGGGGCTGAGGTGGGGTGAGGAGGGACAGGACAGAGAAGGATGGTCTTTTCAAGCTTCACAGACACGCAGCAGCCTCCAGAACCCCCTCAGGTGGTTTTCTTCAGGTAGGGTTAGAGGCTACAGCTGAGCGAAACTCCAGGCTCCTTGCAGCCAAAACTGCTCCCCCCAATCCTTCCCAGCTTCCACCTGCACAGTCCTGTCCCTCCCCTGTGCCACTTCTGCCACTTGCTTCACTACAATGCAAGCCACGAAGCCATGCAAGGGCGATGAATGGGAAAAGCAGCATGGGCATGGTAGTTTAAGGACTGCCTTCAGCTTGGGTAAGGCATGGTGGAATCGTACCCCCTCTGCCTGGCAGCCTCGTTATCTCTGCTGGTTTCTGGTGCAAGTGCTTTCACGCTTTCTGAAAAGGCTGGGAGCAAAACTAACCCCAGTAATCCCAGCCACAGAGGGTAATCTGATAACTTCTACTGTACCTGTTTATCTTGCAGTGACTGACTTGAGAGGGCCCCTGCTCTTCTTTCTAGCTGCAAGGGACATGCTGGCCCTCCTACATATGTGGCAACTCAAAATTAAAAGAGTTTGACTATATAGCATAGTTGTTCCCAAGAGCAGAACAACCATATATTCATTACCTCAGGTTTGTGCTGAAAGAGCATGACCTTTTGGACTGGGATCCTGGTTTGGTGTGTTTGTAAAACTCCCATTCCAACAAGCTCATGGTCTACACCAGGATTAAACAAACAATATCAAATGCAATTTAAAAATGTCTTTTACCTTTCTTGAAAGCTAGGCCTGTCTCTTTGACACCATTCACATACAGCCGACGAATCCCTTCTTCTTCCACAGAGGACAGAGAGAAACCTAGGGAGATACCCAGTGACATGGTTAGAAAGTACCAACCAATTCCAGTGTTACCTAACAACTGCATACACTACAGTTAAGGCTGTGCTGTGCCTGTAGCAAGCACTGACAAAGTGGTCAAGTACTCCTCCCTTCTTCCCTTTCCTTAAACCTTTACAAATGGAAAGCTAAAAAGTGAAAGTGGCTTTAAGAAAAAAATGGATTGAATTTCTGAGTTGACATGTATCATTTACAGTTTTATTTGAGTATACCACAGCTGCAAAATGTTGGAACACTCTTCAAATTCTCTTGCCACAAAAGGTCACTTCAAGAAGTTTACTGTTTGCAGACAAAGGCTGTACAGAGCTGTGGTTTGTGACCCAAACCAACAAAAGCCAGGAAACTGAGAGTTATGGCTGACATGCCATCTTTAACTCATACAAGGCGTAACAGTGCCTGCTACAGCAAAATGTCGACTTCTACTTTAGAATTTCCTGGGCTGAACAAGTTTGTAAAAATGCTGCCTTCCCCTCTGCTGCTTTCTTTTCTCAGCTGCTCCTGGCATGACCTGTTATTTGCCAAGTCTCAGCTCAGTGCATGTTTTATAGCTGCGTTAGAGACCCACAGAACAACCTTATAATGCAAGTACTGACACAGCCTTAATTTTAACAGTGCAAATGGTACTGTTACATTTGGTTTAGGTGATTTTCTTGCCATTTGTGCTTGACATTGTGTAAGAAAATAATGTGTAAAGTAAATACAATGTGTTTAGATAATAGGTTTTGCTTATTTACTGTTGAGAGTTATCTAAAGCAGAACATTTGCCTTTCTGAAACTTCATTACTCCCTAAATGGGTGTAGGCAACCATTTGCTCTGTCTTTTTCCAACTAGAAAAACATTTACAAACCTCCTGGGGAGGGGAGATACTTGTTTGACATAGAATCAACCACCAGCCAAGAGGAAGCAGATGTGCTGGGAGCCTATTCTGACTTTAGGACTCCCTTCAAGTTGATGGTTATGGATGAGAAGTTATTTTTTCCATATATCGTTAAAAAAAAAAAAAAAAAAGGAGGGGGAAGAATGTGGCAGCCTAGAAGCTAGGAGCATATGGCCCTTCATGGCTTACTGAGCTACTTGGAATCCATATGCAAGCTCCTCAGCCTGAATAAAACAAAATTTGTGAAGCTCACTCAACACACCAGCTTTGGCAGAGAGAGAAACTCTTGACTAAACAAAAGAGCAGATGTAAAACAAATAGTAGCTATTGATTGTCATCACTGCAAAGCCTACCTGGAAAACCTTAACCACAAGCCCAGTGGAGCGTGCCCAAGACTGCAGTTTGCGTCAGCACAAATGATCAGTTATTAAAACAATCACCCTTTTGCAGCTGAAATGCTGTTTTGCTGTACTGCCTTCGCTCCAACTACCATACAGTTAAAACAAGGCTGAGGTACATCTCAAGTTCCTGTTGTGGCCAACTGTGAGATGACACCCAACCTTTCCCAAGCTCCCTTTTTTCCCCATAAGAATACAGCTTCCTCCTCCAATCTGTCATTCAAATTTCAGTTAAAAAAAAAAATCCAGAGCAATAATCAGTGGCAGAATGGGTGTAAGGAGCCATTACACATGTTGTCATCAGCTTTAAGAGATGAGAGACAGGCAACTGGCAACAGCCTCAAAACAGTCATCTCACAAATACACTGAACCCCTCCACAGCCAGGATGTGTGACCATACCCCAGTGCTTTATTTCCACAGTTATGATAGTGGCTGGTTCAGTAAACAAGTTGCAGCAGCACTCCTGTCCCTCTGCAGTGCTGGTGCCAGTGCTTTCACAGCCATGCAGTAAAGCAGAACAGGGAACTCATCCGGATGAAATACCTCAGTCGAGTGTGTATATATATGCATCTATGCTTGCATAAATACATATTTTCATATATATGTATGTCTAGTTTGTATATGGACATATATAGTACAAATGTACAGTTTTTGTCTGGATGAATTCTCCAGGTGCTGCATACAAACACGTGTACTAGCATTGCACGAGAGGAAGGGCAGGAGTGGGTGGAAGTGATAGCGATTGCATAAGCTGGCATCACTGCCAAAAAGATTATTATCAAACTGTGCATGGACCCTGAAACACAGGTGTGAAGAGAGGGGTGGTGACCCAGACGGAGCCTTTTCTTCACTGCAAAGTTTTGATGACAGGAGAACAAAAGTCAGCATCTAAGAGTGCATACAGCCACACACACCAGCACAGTACCAGAACAAACCTGCCTCCACAAAGCAACCTCAGCACCCCAGGACAGACAGTTGCTAACAGAAGTGCCCATAGAGAGATGTTCCCGATACATACAGGGGTTGGAAGCAGTGGGCTCTTACTGGGGATGCTCCCTGATTTCTGCCCACCCAGCCCTGTGCAAACAGGCTGGTACCAGTGAAAGAGGCGAGCATGTATGAGCAGAAACCAGCTGACAGATGTAATGAAGGCAAGGTCCAGCACACTGGCCAGATACTTCAGGAGTGTCTCTTATCACAGGCACACTAGTGGGACTAGAAACACTACAAAATGTCCCCAGGCAAGCCTTCCCTGAAATGCTGTGCTCTGTCCTCCTGATGTCACTTGAACTCAAGGTGTGCTCAGACAACAGGGCAAAGCTGCTCCAAGAGCCTGCTAATGCCTGCAGGAGCAGCTCTGCCCCCTCCCTGGCACTAGGAANCGAGGGCAAAGCTGCTCCAAGAATCCTCCCTGGCACCAGGAACTCTTAGCTGGCCTGAAACAGCTTGCAAAGCCAGCATACAGCTATTCACTTATTATTTTACCTTTCTGCCAGGCTAATGAGCTGGACTGGCCTGTCTAGTTGCACCCTTCATGAAAGTATTTCACCTCCACATCTTTGATTTTATGTCTGCTGGATGGAGATAACTGCACTAAGTGCACATTGGCAGGATTAATTAATAGCTGCTTGTGAAGTATCTTGAAAATTCAAGGTGATTTACAAATATTATTATTGCTATATCTGGAACACTAGCAATAGCAACAGGTAATGTCACTAATGGTTTTCATAATCTCATTCATTTTCTCTTCATTTCTTGAAGACTTTTCCAGTTCTTCTGGAGGAATCAAGGCACAGGGGATTTGGACATATGTTTTTAAAATGTGCAAGAAGTATGAGAAAGGTTGAATGAAGCTGCAGAGAAAAACAAGCAATCATGAGAATGAAAAATCCCTTAGCACCCTAGATGTTCAGCTGTGGTACTGGCTCCTGACCCTGTTCCCAGCACTTGTTGAAGCGCTCGTGAGGGGCTGAGCTCCTTGCGCTGCTCAGCTGCGTAAGAACCAACTTCAAAAGCAACCCTGCTCACAGAAAGACTTATGCAGAGATGCTTGGAGACTCTGCAGCCATGTTATTGATTTAGACTTCTTTCCAAACAAAACCAGTAGCAAGAACCCTTAAGCAATCTTGTTAAAAAGAATCTATGCAGAAACTACACAGCTCTGATCTTCTTGCCATAGCTCATGAATACACTTTAGCCTTTTCTCTGGATTGTAGAAGTGTGTATTGGCAACACGAATTCCATAAAGAGACTAAGAGGACTGAAAACTTAAATGTACTTAACATACAGGACTGGAAAGAATTTCAGAGTGAACCCTAGCCTACCCCAGCACCAAGACAGCGTCAACACAGCTATATCACCTCTCCTCTGTTCCCCTGCATGCAAGTATTTCAGTACACACTTGTCACTTGTATGACCACATAGTACGGTTTCTGAGACACATACAGACTACAGAAATTCTGCTGTTGTTTAAAGTCAAAGCAAGTTTTGCCATTTTCTTTCAATGAGAGCAAAGTCAGCTTTTTTGGGTACATTTAGCAATCGCCCTCTGCAGGGTCAGAGCCACTGAACAGACACATCCCATGCATCGCGCAGCTGATCTCCTTTCACAGGGCATGACAGTGCATTGCATTGTCTTTCCCATCTATCACTTAAAAAGAAAAAAGAAAAAAGAAAGAAAAGAAAGAAAGAAACAGGAAATGCCACAATACCCCTAATTCCTGCAGTGCTTTCAGCCACAGCATAATTATTGAACCTAGGGCCATTGCTGTGCTAGTTTATACTTCTCTCTCAGGCCTTCAGTATTCAAACCACAGTCAGTACCACTGCTTTGTAGCAGAGCTCAATATTCACATGGCCCGCAGCTGTATAATAAGCAGTTCGGGAATTCAGAATTATTCTACTCATTAAAACAGAATATTTAGATAAACAGTAAAAAGATGCAGATTGGCTTCCCGCAGGGTAGGTTGCACAAATAATGTTAAAAAACACTACAGAACTGTAATTGCTAGACCAAAGGGCAAACTCGCCAGGCTGGAGGTCTGCAGCTTCAAATACTCAAAAGATAATACAACCACCCCCACGTAAAGATTGGGAATTTTCCTGAAATTACACAGGCAGGAGTTCCCCCATTTTACACGCGGATCTATATGATGTGTCAGATTCTGGCTCCAGGAGTCCACGGGGGCTCCTTGAGAACCGGGTGTGCACTGGGGCCAGGCTCCCCCAGCCTGAGGAACAGCAGGGCGAGATAGGGACCCACCTTACCGACCTACAGCAGGCGGGGAAAGGGGCCAGTGAGCTTCTCCTGCAACAGCTGCCCAGCCGCAGACCTCGAGGAGCCTCCCACCTGCAGCGATGCGCCTGGCTGCATCCCCATCGCGCCTGGCGCTGCCCCGGGGGGAATGGGGGAGGAAGGGGTGAGGAGGGAGAGAGCCCACTGGCAGCAGCAAGGTGCATCAGCAGTCCTCTGCCAAACCCCAGCTCCACTGCGGGACCCCCGTGCAATGCAGGCATTCGTGTAGGATGTGACAACCAGCAAAGGATGCTGTTACCTGCCAGCACCCAGTCCCACAACCTCTGTATGTGGTGTTTTGAGAAACTACAAAACCGAGAAAACATTTGTCCTTTCTGCCACTGTAGCTCTCATCAAAGAGCTGCACATCCTACAGCTTGAGCACCAGGAAAAACAGTGTTCAGTGCATTACAAATAAAACCATCCTGCTTCGGGGCAGGGGAGCGAGCTTTCTGTGGATGGCACAGGAATCAGATGTGCTTTCCTTATTTTGTTCAACAGGCCTTTCAGGTATATCAATCAATAGCAAGTAGTTAAACTAGAATTGACCTGGTAGGAAGACAAGAACAAATTGGGGAGAGAAACTTACCATAAATATCAGAGGATGCATCAGACTTCTCTATTTGAATATGTTGTGTAATTTTCTGACAGATTTCTATTTCTTTGTATAGCTGAATAAAAAAAATACACAAAAATATGTTACTGTGGGAGGACACAATTATAATCATTTTGAACAGCTTCTTAATTACAGGAGGGAGAAGCAGACTGTGGTCATTACCTACCGGACAATTTTTCTCCACATGCATGAAGCACAGTAGTGTCAGTATGCTTTATTGTTAGGAACATAAAGAGGAGGAAGAAGTGTTTTACTACTGTCAACATAAAAGCAAGGATACATCTATTCTACTCTCTCAATACCATTTTGAGTGCACAAGAAAAAGATCTTCTATTCCCGCTCTTGTATTTAACGGGAAGTCATCATTTAACATTAAGTATTTATATTATTTAGATTAAGACTTGCAGGAACTGAATTATTTTATACTACTAAAATTGCAAGTAGGGATTTTGCTTCTTAAATACATTCCTTAATTGTTAGAAGACGATCAGATTTTATACGCAGTTCTTTTTTCAGCATGAAATTTCCCCTTTAACACGTGCATGTTTATTTGTGCCGAGAAAAGCGCCCAAGCCTTTGAAATCGCCATGAACATCCTTCCTGGGAGACCAGCACAAATTCACACCTCCGGGCAGCAGCCCAGCAGCCTGAGCACACACTTAGGATTCACTCTGCCCTTCAGGAGCCAAGCGACCCCTCAGCTGCACCCCTGTACTCTGCACCCCTCCCTCAGAGCTCACAGAGGAAGGTAACAGGAATTGGGCTTTTACAGCACTTAGATCCTTGTGTCTTGTGTTGCTTACTATTGTATCGCAGTCCTGCCGCTCAGCTCCTAACAAACGAGCTTGTACTGGGGCCTGTCACACCATCTCAGATAGGGAAATCCCATTTTTCCACATATTTAGAGGCTCTGAGCTGACATCTCCGGGAGTCAGCCCTGACTTCCTCAAAGCCATACTGAAAACCTCGGTCTTAGCACAAGTTTGAAGCTATTTTTTTCCATAGCACAGGCTAGAACTTCAGTAACAAACCATCCTTTCATCTTTAGAAAAAATCATACCCACAGGTGAATGAGTGTTCACAGGTAAATACTGATTTTGGTTAAATGCTGGTATGACTGTGTGAAAAAGCAATTCACAATAACTAAGCTAACATTTTGTGACAAAATTGTGACATTAGTGTTTGGACTGAAGTATTTGATTAATTTCTTTAAAAAAGAAAAGTAACTCATGAGTAAAGGGTTTCTTTGATAAAAATATAATTTTATCTCCTTCCTCTACCAACACTTACAAGTCTGTTTAATGCAAATATTATGCATTACAGAACAGTTGTATACTCACTTAAATGGTTTTATATAGCGAGATAAAATGTAAAATTCAACGAGGATGCCATGCTAGCATTACTTTTAAAATGCAGTTTTCAAATATGGGAACATATTATTCAACACTTGAAAATGAGTCAAATGACATTCACAAAATCTCAGCCAGATTTCAGTACAGATTTTAAAAAGAGTAGAAAGAAAAAAAGGAGTGAAAATCGCAGTGTTTTCAGAACAAAAACCCTCTGAAACCCCCAGTGGGAAAGCTATCCAGAGGAGCATGCAAGACCTGAAACAAGGATGTCCGATGAGGGATACAGGACACAGGGAGACAGGAACTGCTCACCTCCTACATCCCAAGAAGAACCTCTATGGAAATAACTGGGACCCACAGGCTGCCGCGGAGCTGCCCGAACCCCAGCCGCGCCAGGCAGCAGCACTGAGCTGACACCAACATTTCTGTGCCCCGTGGACCCACCATCCCCACTCCAAAGGCTGGCAGCGTATTTGGGCTATGGAGGCTCATGCCGCTGGCACCGCGGGTTCGTGGGGGCTCTGCTCAGGGGGCTTAGTAGCAACACCGTGAGCATCCCAGGGGGTTTGCTAGGCACCGGGGAGCACCCAGGGTCACGACTGCTCTCATAGCAGCTTTGGGTATCTCTCGTTACCTTAATTTTCTCAAGCTTTTCACCTGCATGCACTGTGTTCCTCTACACTTTTGGTCTTGTCCCAGCATCCTTTCCCAGGGCTACTTTTCACAGCAGCCCCGGTGCCTTCACCGGTGAGATTTTCAGAGAGCCCTCCTGTCTCCTGCTTTCATCTGAAAGTGACATCTAAACCCTACCCAACGTAGGAAACCCAAGTCTGGCACCTCGAGCTTCAGTCAAAACATTCCAACACTTAGTTTACAATAAAAGGTGCTTAAAAATATAACTGCCTGGTGGAGCACCTAACGCTAAATAGCCGTCTCCAAGCCCTTAGTAACATTTTTAACACATAATAAACCAAGCTCATGAATTTTTGAAGGACTGCGTCAGAAGACAAAGCATCACCATTAATGTTTTGGAGAGGAATGGAATATGGATATTTAATCTCCATTTCTTATTTAAATACATCTGATATGTTCTGCAAGGGAAAGGAATATCATCCTAAGAAATTACGTTTACCTTTTCTGCAGTAATGTATTTTAAAAGCATTTTAGTAAGTGGAAGATAGCTCTAGTGAGGTGACATCAACACAAGGCTATTATAAACAGCTTTTCAGGAGACCACAAAAATAGAGTCATTTAGTTTTATCATATTGCAAGAGAATCATTTCATTTAACACTTGAATAAAAGCAACTAAAATTTTCTCATGAAACAAGTATATACGCACACATACCAAAATGCATGTTGTTTTAATGATACTACATTAGGTATGCTCTTATCTATACTACAGTCTTTCAGCATGTGCATAGTCCTACTGACTGTAGAGTTTGGGTGTAATTTCAGTTTTTCAGAATAAACAATAACTGATGACCATGTCAATCCTATATACTATCAACATAAGACAACTCCCCAGAGTCCTTCCAGGCAATGAAAGCCAAAATCCGTCTCCTCTGAGTTTTAATCTTTCACAGCTATGTTTCACTTCCCAGTTTTAGTACTTTCTCAGTAATATTTTTTTAACAGTGATAACGGCAAACCCCAGAAGTTCTTTAGTAAATGAACAAAAACATCCATAACTGGCAAAGTTTTACTTTTTATAAAATAAAACAGCCACCAATAAAAAGGACTTTAAAAAGCTTTATAGCGTGCATGTGTAAAATCATTGAGTTAAAGCATGACACTAATTCTGTTTGGTCTTTTTTTTAATCTCTGATTTCAAAATTCCTTTGAAGTCTGCTTTTGAGATTCATGGTATGAAAACATCCCAATGAAGCAATTAGGAATGTATATTCTCACACATAACTCCAGAGCTTTTTAACCTCAACTTTTACTTTCCCATTCAGAAAAAAAAACAAAAACAACAACAACAACAACACAAAAACAACTTCCTCCCTCCCTTAAAAATCAAAGTGATCTGAACAAGAACTATTCAGGCCTCAGCAGTATGTCTTGAAAATGAACAAGGAAAATATGAACAAGAAAAAGGCAATCTTGAGAGAAATTAAGTTACAGTGACCTTCGCCCATTACCAGCGGCTGTTCCTTCTCTCTCTTCCACACAGACCCATGCATGCACAAACATAAGCAAAACACTAACTCTCTCCTCAAGATGAAATGTTTGGAGAGATTACTTTACTGCAGGCCAATTTGCTATGGCCTGCACAGCACTGTAATTGCAAGTTAAGCATAACTGCATATTACAAATACCAGATAAACACTAATTAATAGTGTCCTACACAGTGTCATCTAATTTTGCTCAGTAGGTAGCATTACCAATTCGTAGATATCCTCTTCTGGCTTTGGTACATAAAACTGAATCTGGTTTTCAATCAGGAATTTAAGACGCAGGTAGTGAGCAGAGTGATCCAGCTGGTGTGTCTGCAAGAAACGGAGAGGAGGCTTTATAAGAGAAGAACAATGGCTCATATTATCTATACTTAGAAAATGGCATGACATTCACAGAGAGAAAAAGGTGGAGGTGCCTGAGCACCATCTGTCATAAGAGGCCCATGATCTCCTAACTTGAACATGAATCTGAACCTTCTCTTCACCAGAAGTAAGTGCTCATTTAACCTGATCAGGGCGTCAAGGGCAGTGCTACTACTCTAAGCAGCCTCTTCAGTTCTGCTTATTTCCCAATACTGCTGCATCCCGAGCTATTGGAGAAATAAGCAAACACCATTAAAGCAGAAGACTGGGAGCAGACCTTTGTATACGAAGTGTGTTTAGAATTGCAGGAAGGAAAACAAATGTTCTGCTAACAGAGAAAATTGTAACAGGAAAGTTTTTTCTGTTGTTTTTTTTAGCATCTTCATAATTTAGCAAGTACATATGCTGTAGTAAGTTTCAAGCAAAGTTATATAAAAAAAAATCTGTATGTCCTCTAAATTCAAAACAACCCAGGGTAGGCTGGCTTTAAAAGGCTAAAAGAAGCCAAGAGTTGTGTACTGGATTACATCCCAGTGGAAACAGGTCACACCATTGTAATGAATTAGTTATAATTAGCTGAGGATATGGCATTTGGTCTGGGAGATGTTAATGACCTTTTCTCAGCACGATTAATAAGCTCAATTTAAGCAGAGGTTAATGCAGTGTGTAATCAAAACACATTTAGAATGATGATAAACACAAAGAATGTCATTCAGAAGTTACTTTCAAAGTTCATAAACTGTTGACTAAAGCTAATGAAAAACCCAGAAGTGACTCACAAATACAGGAGGTAAGTTCACCTCACTGTCGCTTTTGAAATCCCATTATTATATGCTTTTATCTCTCTTTTCATCTTATATTAGTAAATCACCAAAATCTCCAAGGTTGTACTAAAAACAATGGCTCATCTGAAAATTCGTGCAAGAATGTCATTATTTCCGATTTGTTATGTGTTGGCCTAGTGGTTTTTAAAGGCTCACTTTTCCAGTTCAAGCCAAGATGATGATACACTGAGACTCAGCTGACTGATGACACAGTACAGATGATGAGTAATGTACACCGAGCAACCTGCGGAAAAGATCACACCCTGACCTAGCAAACTCTTCAGCAAGTATTCAGAGAACAGCGAACGTTTTTCAAAGTCTGGATTAGGTAATGAATAAAAAATAGCTACCATTACAAAAATAAAAGACAGATCTATTGCTGCACTCTACATATTGCTGCATTCAAATATGTCCAATTCAAAAATCAAATTATCCTCATGTGAAATTGAGTATCTGAAATGGGACAACCCCTGTAATCTGGACAAGTGCCTAGTAAATTAAATAAGCAATCTGAAATCTATCAAAAGCCAAAATAAAAAGAACTGAATACAGGAGAGCCTCACCCTCTCCCCCATTTTTCTTTCTGATAAACATTTCACAAGCTCTGCTCATTGTTTACTGACCATTTTTCCTAGTTTTGCCTCTTACATGCACATATGAACTAACACCCCAGAAATTCAAGGGAAGCAGAATTGGTTGTAATTGTTCAGAAATGATATGTAGGAGTCCTAGATCAGTTTCTGGTCAGATTAGTTTACTATCCCTTGACACAAACTGAAGAGCGTTGTGCACACAAATTAAAAACAAACATGGAGAGGAGACATAAAAACACAGATTGCACATCTGAAGACTGAAGGATAAGCCTGTGATAAGTCTGTGATAAGACTGTGATAAGTCTCACTGATAGCCTGTGAAACGCTTGAGCCGTTTAAAGCAATTAGTGGGGAAAAAAATGCTATGTGGAAAAACCATACTAGCTGAAAAATTAACCAGGCAACCTAACAGCTTGCTCCTGCCACTGAATTGCATCTTCCTGTGGTCTCCTGTGCCGAAGACATCATATGTCTTCTGCATTTCATACAGCTTCAGGTATGGCCAAGTGAGAGCCACCCAGCAAATGCCAGTTCAGCCGGATTTATGCTGTGTAATTATGTGTAATTTACTATAGCCCAGGGTTTGGCGAGAGCCCCCATCCACAGCTGTGTATTTTTGTTGCTTCCAAACAGCACCTCCGGACGCCTTCCCATTGCAGAGGACAACCAAAGAGACGCTTCTCGGTGTGCCCGAGGGCTAGCCAGAAGGCCAGCAGAAATCCCAACCTGTTGTGGAGGGACACGAGTGGATCCAGTCTGGGGCCTCGAGGCGCTCGGGCACAAGACGCCGCAGGCCAGGAGCCGCCTCGGCTGCGCTGGTGGGGCAGGCCGTGCTCACGGCTGCCTGCCTCGCGCTGTTCAACCCCTGCCCCGATACCACCTCACAGAGGAGCCGTCCCCGCGGGTGGGTGGCTTGATCCACCGCTCCCAGCGGGCCATGAAAGGGCTCCTGCTGGCTTTGAGACCGGCACTGCAGCAGGCACAGGGATGGATGCCGGCGCCTCTGCTCTCACACCCGTCGGTCTCTGCAGGGAGATTTACTCAGGAGAAAATCACGCAGGCCATTTTAGAGTAGGAGGGAGCTAAACACAAGACGACAAACACTACATGGTTTAATAAAAGTTAACTAAAATTTGTATAGCTGCAGCAAGGCCTTGTCTACAGCGAAATTTTACATTAGTTGAACTCTTTCAAATAGAGGCACAATTGTCTACTGAAGTGCAAGGAAAAGGTCCTCTTGAAGTGGAAACAGCCAGTCTGCCCAAAAAGCCATACTCTTAACCCATTTTTTTTTTTCTGTTGCTGGTCTAGCTGCATCCATATGTGGGAAGGTGGGAGCAGAAACAGCGCAGCTTTAATGATATTAATATCCTTTCAAGACCACCCAAAACACCTTTTAGCAGTGCAAATAAGCTTCTCGGTTTATTTATTTCTCTCCTAATAACTCTGGCTATGTCTGGACTAAATTAAGCAACTAACCCAATTTAAAGCCTAACCTGACAGCTTAATCAATGTGCTCTTGAGGAAGAATTTACAGTCTGGGGTGTGAAACAATTCAACAGGCTCCAAGTGGAGTAGCGGGCCGGCACATAGCCTGAACTATTCATCCATTTCGGCTCCCCTCCAGTTAAAGTGGGGACAGGCACCTCCAGAGAACCATTCAGCCTGACCTTAGACATATCCAAGACAGCTGGATTCATCCTTCCCCCGCACGCCTCCTGCCCTAGTGAAGGACCAGGACATATAAGAAAAGGCGTATTTTTTCAGCTTGGTGTGGGAGACTGAATTAGCACTGAAGTTACAGCATCACAGAAACACGCTGCTGAGCCCACCGTATTACTCTGGCTTTGCACCTGTGTGGCCCAAGACTTTTCTGCTGGAAAACATCAGCTCAAAATCAAAGCAAGCCCACAGAGCATCAGGCTTAAGTCACTTCTTGGAGACTTTTAGCACAGATCCAAAGACCTAGGGGAAATCTGCTTCTTGCCCCTCACACACTCTATTTCAAACACTTACATAGTGAGAAAACAGAAGCCTTTTTGCTTCTCACTTTTTATCCAGTTCAGTCAAAAGACTAAATGCCATGTAGTCTTCTATGCTCGATTTTTGGTGTTATTCTCTCCGCACTGCTTCTGCCTACATCCATATGTACTATGTGTGTTTCTACTCAATTTTAAGACATACCATTATGCAAATTTTAGTAATATGTATACACACGTTCACACCGATAGCTATCATCCACAGGAAACAATTTAATGCATATATACTGACTTTCTTGCCTTCCAAGTGATGCTATTAGTTAAATCTTAGGAGAAATATTCGAGGAACCACTTTAAAATATGCTTTAGACTCTCCTCCCACCAATCTTGAATCATAGAAGTGTCACAAAGCAGCCTCCAAAACCTAACTCTCTGTATAATAACAAGCAGCAATGTTAGTATAAGAACACATTTTCTACAATGACTTGAGTGCACTTAATGTTCTCCAATAGAATAATCAAGCTCAGTTTAATAGCACAGATAGATTTAACCACATCTACAAACACGAAGAGGTTTATATGAAATGTAGATCTTGAAATGTTTACTATACCAGAACTTGACTGGTTCTCAGATGGCAGATGGCAAACTGATGTGAAATGATGTGGATCAGATATTAAAGGGGAAAAAATGAGCTGAATGCAAGAGACAGAAGAAAGAGATTGATTATTGAAAGTGATAGAAAAGAAGGCATCCATCAATGTTTTCCAGACTGAAAACTCTTACAGAAAGGAAAGAAACAGATAATAGCTGTTTAAAAAAACAAACACTCACCCACCTCCCCATCTCCTCATACACCACCACCCACTACAATCAAAAACACAGTGAGAGACCGGATCCCCAGCAGGTTGATACTGAAACCAATGGAGCTACACCGATTTACTCCAGCTAAGGATGCGGCCCACTGAGTTAATCACTCTTACCCGAAGGAAAATATAAGTCCTAAAAATAAATCATTACTAATAATGTGTCATCCAGCTTCCCTATTATGTCTCTCTCCAAAAATGTCATCTTTTCCTGAATACAATGAAGAGCTTTCACAAGTTGCAGCAGCCTTTAATAGTGCACCTGGCAAAGAGATAGCACACTGTATAATTATTCCAAACAAACGCCTTTCTCTCACCTTCCCTCTCTTTGGAAACACTTGCAACATGTTCTAGAAGTCCCCAAAGTTAAGCTTCTAATAGCAATAAATGTTTTCTTTTCTTTTTCTGTTGTTGTTGTACAAAGGAGGACTCACTTTTCAGAACAGCACGTGACATGAGTTGGGTCTAGTTTGCAGTCAGCTGGTTAGTGGAAAACATACATTATGTGGATGCCAGAACTGAAAGCTTGTATTTAATTTGTCAAAGCTTTAAACTTCTCTGCTGAGATGTAACCGTTTTTAATGGCCAAATGTCTCTGATATTTCACCTCGCAAAGAAATCCAGGTGTTTTTTCTGCAGATAAAAGCTTTCTTCTCTCTTCCCTCCCACCACCTACATGAGGCAAGTCTGTCTCTGCAATGTAGACAGCAAACACCGGCACCTTCTCCCACTCCTGGTGCTGCTGTTTTCTCTGTGCCTTCCTCCCTCACACCAGCCAGAGGGAGGAAGCAGCAGGTGGAAGGAAGGAAGAATGGAAATTGGAAACGGGGTGACCCAGCACCTGGGAACGGGTGAGATCACCCCGCTTGCCTGGCGGTGGAGGAAACAGGTCATGGGAGGGTTTGGGGGAGTCGGGGGCACCAGGATGGGCAAGCGAGGATGAGGCAACTGCATGACTCCAGCGAAAGGAAGCGGGGTGGGGACAGGGGCTGGGATGCTGGGGCAGAGGGAAAGGGGAGAAGGGTCCTGCACACAGCTTGGCCTCCGGTGGACGGAGAGCAGGTGGGTGGGTAGGTGAGAGGCGGCAGCACCAGTGGGGCAGGGTATAGAGGCACTTCAGAGACTCATGCACAGTGGCCAGAGTGGAAAAGGCAAAAACCAACCTGCCTTCCTCTTGCTACACCCATGACAAGTTTAACTCCAGCTGTAAGAGTTTTTTCTGCATGGTGCTAGCATGATTTTACTGAAAAAATCAGTATAATTCACATTTTTTCATCTAGCATAAACACAGTGCAGTCTGAGCAGTGGCATAGGAGAAAGTCACTATGAGGTTCAATTAAAAGGGCTCAACTGAAAGTGCTCAGGGTTGTAGACATTTTGCCCCGCTCCAGGGCACGCTCGCAGCCTTTACCTTGCAAATCATCTCCAGCACATCTCGCGTGGTGTCCCCAGGGCGGATGACTGTCAGAGCAGGCTGGTTGTTCGGCAGGCAGAACCAAGACGGCGTAAAATACTCGTGAACCCAAATATCACAGTCAGGATTGTGCTGATGGACACTGCTCAGTGCCACTTCTTTTTCCCTCTAAACAGACAAAATACATTATGACTCTACGAGCCAAATAAAATCTCCTTCTTCATCAATTACAAGTGTAAGGAACATTATATGCTGTAGAAAAAAGCCCTCTTGTAGTGAAGACATTTCATTCATAAACCTAGATTGAAGGCTTGTCTGGACTAGAAAACTTTGCAATTTTACCTGAGCAGTATAAAGTGTACTTCCCCATGCCACCCACACAGCTAAACCAGTGCAATGTGTGTATCCTGTGATTTCACCCTATGGCTATTGGGAATGCTAGGAATGCAACAAAAAAAATAATAGTGATTAAAAGAGGTTTAAAATTAAAACTTCAATGCACTTAAATGCACTTTATCTCCCAGTAAACCAATCCAAAGCCAACAAAACTGATATAGGTGCTACCTTTCCTATACCTAGCAATGGCAAAGTAGCAAATCTTAGCATTTATTTTGAATTTCCCGTTTTTTGTACATCCAAGTTATACTATAAGCTATAAATCTCCATGAAGTGATGGAGCTGCAGAATTCCTATTTGCTTCAAGTGGGCTCACACAGCTAAATCCATATTCACTACATGAAGAACGTGCCCCTTAGCACTGTCTTAATGCTGTTTTATGGCTGGCTTTCTCTGGGGAAAGAGAAAGCAGTTGTAATTGTTTCTGCAAATGCAGAAGCTCAGAAGCATGAAAACAAAACAGAAAACTCTGTGCTTCACAGTTGCAATAACCCTAAATTATGAAAATCCCATATGGTCACCATAATAAGCTATTTCCCAGAACCAGCGGAGTCCGGTCCTCCTGCGGGCAGGCACCTCCCTGGCATGCGGTGCTAACACTCCTCTGGGTCTGGCACCTCCCTCTGTGCTCACGATGCCACGCGCAGTGAACACTTCTGACTGTGGGCAATCAGCTCAGACCGTCCTGGAGCAGCCACCAGCCCTACAACATGCAGAGGCTCCTCTCCTCTCCTCTCCTCTCCACTCCTCGGGGCTCCGTGTTCCCTCTCGCGTCCCAAAGCCAACTCTGCATTTAGGCTGGCTGCAAATGGGAAGGAGGCAGCTGGAGAGCCGGTGTTTTACCTTGCCGTCTGGGACCGTGTCGTCAAAGATTCCTTCGAGAGATTTCTTTACTGAATCAACTCCTTCACCAAACACCTGAGGAACAGAGGAACTCCGTTTTAAAACATGGGCATACCTCTGCACCATCTGCAGGACAGACTAAGGTCTGACTTGATCGACCTGCTGCATCATAAGGGTTGGGGGAGAACAGGGTATCTAATACCGAGCATGGAAATCAAACTGAAAAATATAAACATTCATCTCAAAAACACAGAAGAGGAAAATACCAGCTCGTTAAAAAGGATGGGGAGTGCAGCGCAAGCTGGTGGCTGGGCACCACGCTGAAAGATTAGATGTCTTTTGTGCTTAGTGGTCTCTCAGTGGCTTACTCTGCAGAGCTGGACACATTTTATCTCCTTTTGTGCTCAGTTTCCCCATATGTTACAGGGTGGGGGACTGCATGGGACTGTGCCAGACAGGCACCAGACAAGGCACACCTGCAAAACCCAGCTTGCCCTGTGCACAGCTCTAAATTGCCTGGCAGCTGAGCGTACGGGAGAAAAACAAGGTTTTTGCTACAGCAGAAGCTTAAGCTTAAAACTCGAAAGTTAAGTTTTATAGCTGTACGTCACCACAGGTTTATGATCAAGTCGCTGGTTTTGACTGTGAACTATACTGTACCTAAAATGAAGCAGAAACAGGTCACTTCACTTTAAGAATTTACAGTTTACTGCTTCAGCTTTGGGAATAATTGCATACTACTACATAAGAGCAGGGGAAATGCATTCAGACATTACATTTAGACATTCCAGTACTTTCTCAAAACTTCACTTTTTCTTTGACTCTCTCCACCATGACTTTTCTTTAACCTGGAACAAAATCCCTTTTCACGCCTGGGAGTAACGGAGGGGTTGGGGGGTGGGGATGGGAGCAGGGGGGGAAGCATGAAGAATGCATTTATCCCTACTGAAAGAAAAAACACGTGAGTTCAGGAAAAACACAGGGTAAAGACACAGCACAGGCAGGATCCTAGCTCAGGACAAGGGATTGTGCTTGATGTGGGGAAAATAAGTACAAAGCAACAGGGATGCCACAGCACCAGCGCAAAGAATTGAGAATGTGCTCGTGGAGGCATCTGGTACTTCCTGAGCTTTTGCTCAGGCGCTAGATATTAGGTGAACTTTTAATGTCTCACTAAAAACAAGCCAAACAATTTTACAGCGTTAATCCCCTGCTAAACAAAACAAACGCCCACTGGTGCTTTAAAAGAAGGAAGAAGTAATCACAGGGCACAGAACAAAACGGGTCCCAAGCCTTTCCCCCCCTCAAAAAGTGAACAAAGAGAAAGAAAAGGCTACATTTCCTGCAATTAGATGAGGTATGGCTCTCAAAAATTGAAAGCTGTAATTAGGGATGTTTGGTAAGAATAACAGGGAAGTACCTTCCTACCACACTGAAGCACATCTTCTAGAGAAATATCTGAGAAGTGACTGGGTAGAAAGGTTTCAGCTTTTGCTTTTTAAAAATTCAAAGCAAAACTGACTATCCCTACTAAATACAAAGCTTTTTATTACTTTAGAAAGTTTTCCCCAAACTCAGCTACGTTTAAAATATTCGACAAACTCATAATTTTAATTTAAAGAAACAAGTCTCCACTTTTTTTTTTTCCTCCAAAACTGTATCTGTTTTATACTTTTGCCTTGTTACTCCTGAGTTTAAGAGAAGTATCTCTGGCAAAAGCAGAAGCAGCAAAAATGCAGCAGTAGTAATGCAACCCAGTCAGCAAAAAAGGTATGAACTCCAAACCTCATTTGAACAGGAGCTGCTGTATACTTATCTGTAATTACAGTCACTGATTTTTGAAGAGGATGTGGAATGTGACGACTACACGCCGTGAAAGATTAAACAGGCAAGTTTAAGGTTGGATGTGTAAGTGCTTGATGTAAGTGACTCTTCGCACGAGCTCCATTCTGCATGCTAACAAGTCAGCCTTGAAACTAACATCGCAAACTTCCACACGCTTACCTGATTAATGCTTGGCCTCCCTTGCTTTTTCTTCGAGGTAGTATCCAGCCCCCAGAGAGAAGAAAACCTGCTTCTCCGTTTACTGGCAGATCTGGACATGGCCTGCGTCCTTCTTCTCACTCCAGACTCCCCTGTGCGAGCCGCCACCTGCCAATGCCACATGGTTTCAAAACCAAAGGTTGCAGCATCCCACTGCACCATTACTTACATAATCTAACACTGGAATATCCTTAAAAAAAGGCAAATACTGGAGCAACAACGTAGCAACTCACAACAGGGACGATCTTGACGCTGCCAGCCTACTTCCTTCTCACTGCAATTTAACGCTTTTCTTCCAACATTAAGAATTAAAAATTTAAAAGGGACAGCAGTGCATGTTTTTTGGCATTTAATCTGAGATATTGTAAAGCAGCTATTCAGCACAGAGCAAAGCCTCAGCACCAGTGAAGGTGTTTTTGAGGTTTCAAAGCTGGACGCACAAAACCTGAGATTTCAAAACCTACCTGCTACTTCCAAAAAGTGGTCTTTCTCTTTGCTCTTTCCTGCGAAAGCACTCTGGGCATGCTGGAACTGACTCATAACATTTACAAGGCCAGATAAAGGTTTGCAAATAGGTCAAGGTGTTCAAAACCTGCATTTCCTTATAGATACACAACATTTGAAGGAGTGAGCAAAACACAAGAAGAAAAGTGAGCTGAAACGACCCTTTCAATTAGAGTGGTGTTAACTGCTTGGGTACTTGAAAAATGGCCTGTGGCAACCCCTTCAGAGGGGAAAGCTATTTGCCTTTAATGAGACCAAATATTTGGGGAGCATTTCCCAAATAAGGAAGCTCTGGTAGAAATTACTGCAACGTTAGTCAGAGGTGAAGTGTTTAGGCCAAAGTTTAAGCACATTTCCCATCCACAGGTGGAATCAGGACAGCGAGCTCCTCTCTTGTGAAAAAGGGAGTGGTAAGAGCGATGGCAGGTACGAACGGGAGCGAAAGGAGAAGCTAGACAGACAGACAGACCCACCCTGCAGACTTGGCCGTGCGCTTCCTGGAACGCCTTTGTACTCGATTCCCACACCCGAAACTAACAAAATGCGACTGTCGTTTGGCAACCCCGGCTGGAACAGCAAACCTCTGAGTGATGCCCCAAGCTAAGGAGCTGAGAAACTGGTTGTTTGGGTACTGAAGATAACAAAAACCTATGTAAAGATGGAATAACAGAAGGCTGGCTTGTGTATCCAGGGAACTGTCACTGTATGAGTAATGGTGATTCTTGTTGACGAACACTGAGAAATCAAGGAAAAGGAGAACTTAAACGCAACTGCAAGCTTCTTGATTTCCACTGCCTGGCCTTGCGAGAGGTTTTTGAGCTGTGCCAGGGACATTGTGCAGAGGCACCAGGAGGACTTAGCACATCCTCTGACTAATGCGCTGAGGAACATCTCCAGGTGAGCTAGGGATGCCGTGCTATCAGCATGCAGCATCCAGCTGGAGCCTGAGACTTCACTGCACCATATCCACGCTAGTGAGGGCAAAGGGGGACACGAGAGTTTGCTTGAAGTGAAAGAAAGCACGTGTCTTTTCCAACACAACATACTCCAAACATTTTTTTTTTCGCTTGGCTCTCAAGAGACACCAGCATGAAGAGGCAGACTGTTTTTCAGGCTAACACTCAGTGCTTTGCTAGATGCAAAAAAATAAGCACAAATGTAAATTACAGCCCGCCACTTAAAAAAAATACATAAATCCACCAGCAATTATCAAGATGATGACGCTAATCTTTTCATATATAAAAGAATAAAACGCCCCTGACTGAATTACAGCTCTGGATTCAATTGAAGGGTACAGCTGACATCTACAAGACAACAGTGGAGCTCAGCTATTTCTGTGAAGCTCCAGGAGCCCAAGCCGAAACTACAGGAACATGATTTAAATTCATTAAAAAACCACCATTTTGCAATACATTTCCCTGTATTTTTCCAAGCTGGGTTGTTACATGATTTAAATTTAAACAACCATTTTAAACATTATTTGCCACACCATAAAAAGCAGAGAAGAACATTTCCCCTCCCTTGTGGAGCATCAGGTGTTGATCACTGGAGACAGGATATTAGACTAATTGGTCAGTAGCTTCATCCATATGGTAGAAAGCAAGCCATGCCCAAGACGGTCTAAGCCAACACATGCTGAGAGCCTTGGAAAGACTCCCATTGACCTCACGGGGGTTTTGGATCAAGGCCATGTACGTGGACATAAGAGATGAGCCTGCTCTTATGACAGGAAGACCTGTTTCTAGAAAGCATGCTTATGGTACAGAGCTGGAAATCAAAATCACGCATTTAGGAGAAACATGGTTCTTCCACTTTCATAAGGCCATGGCTTGCAAGCATCTGCTTGTTAGTTTATATCCAGGACACATACGCCTCTCAGGAAGCGGAATATTCAGCGTGCTAAGGTAAGGCTTACCCCACAGACATAGACTGCTGTTTGTCAACTCGATCTCTGTGTTGGGCACGTGAAGCGATTTGCAGGTTGGCAAAGATGACCCCTGGCCTCTGTTCAAACTTACCAGTGCATGGAACGAAGAGACTGAAAAGATTCCAAGACGGCCCATTGCAACTTTAGTTGGACGGCTGGCAAAAGCAAGCAGTCTTTTAGGGTTTGGGAGCTCCCCTCCTTGGAGACTAGCCAAGTAACAGCGGTACCGAAATAGATCCATCTGGAACTGTTCAAGATTTTGTTCCCAAACGAAAATCTGCATACAACAAAGATTGAGTGAGAGGAAGGAGAAGTGGAGAGAAGGAAGAACAGAGTGGTAAATATCTTGAAAAAAGTCTACTGTTCCCAGCAATGTATCTTTTTTTACCAATGCTGATCTCATTTTCAAAGAAAAGAAACCTTGATTCACCTTCTTTCTCACTCTCCCCTACCCTCCCAACCCCAAAAAGGATAAAAATAATTTCTAAAAAGTTTTTATTAGATGTAAAAAAAAATTTATGTTCAAGGCAGAAGACTGCTCCTGGGACTACTGCCCCTTTGATACAATGCTAATTAATAGGATTAAAATTCCATTTTTAATTTTCTTTGTATTCCAGGATTCTCTTCTGAGCAGTCCCTTAAGAGGCTTCTTTCATGCATCAACAGCATCTGAGAAACAAGAAGACCAAAAACCACCCAACTGCATAAACAGAGTGCCCCGAACCAGCAGCTGCAGCAGCAGCATTGCTGTAAGCATCAACGGAGCTCGCTATACTTTAAAAAGTGTAGTACACTGGGAATAATTAATCTTAGCAGTGGAAGAGCACTATAATCAGCCTATGTGAGGACTTATTTAAATAATTCAAATTACTGATAGGAAACAGTTTCAAAGTGTTTAGAAAAACTCAGTTATGTAAAACGAGAGACTGCTCTGCCTTCTCACTGACTGACAGCCTTTGAGAGGAGCCCTCTGAACAGCGGGGAGCGTCTCCCCCTTCTCTCACCCCTTCTCACGGGTTTCTAGGTGGTACGAAATCTCCTTAGCTTAGTGCATTAGGGCCCTGGCCGCTCCCTATGGTTTGCATTACAGGCGCATTTGGCAGCCGTGGTAAAAGAGCTACAAACTAATGAAGCAGGCACCATATGTTAGTTTCCTAAAATAAGGTGCCGCTGCAACAGTGGGAGAGACAGCTGCTCTAGGCTCTCTGCTTCTCAAACGCAACTGCGCTGTCCACTTGAAGCCGGAAAGACCGCTCGCAAGGGGCAGCGAGCGTGCAGCCATGAGGTCAGCGCAGACCCTCACAACAAGCAGAAACCAGGGATGGCTTCTTCATCCCACCTGCCAGTGGAAGAACCAGCCTCTTCCACACTGAAGACAATGGCAACAGCAGTGTTTGCCGGTCCATGACCAGTTCTTCCCTACATCCCGCTGCCATGGCCTGGTAGCCTCTTCACTCCCCTAAAGCTCTCACTCGACCTCCATGCAGCTCCCTTGCATGGAGGCCAAGAGGAGAGAGCCTGTGCTGTACCTTAGCGCATGTTGTTTGGAGAAATGGTGTGGCTAGGGCAGCCGGCACCGCTCTCCTGCCAACACACGTCCTATCTACTCAGGGGAGCTCTGCCAGCACACACGGGGCAGCGTGTGAGCAAAGAGAGGTACTGCTAATCTGAAGAACGCCTTAAAGATTTGCTAGGGGCCCATTTCACATAAGCAGGCAAGATTACTTGATCCAGTATGGTCTTCTTCTTCTTGGAGTCCGTTACTGAGGACAGCTGCATTTCACCCATTTTCTTCATCTTCTCATCCATATCGATCTTCTGCTCCAGCTTTTTTATCTCTGTTTTCAGGAGCTTGACGGTGTCCTCTTTGTGATGCTGCCTTGCCACTGCAGTCGCACAAGCTGAATGGATTGCAGTGATCCAGTTCTCAAGTTCAGTCTGGCTAGAGGTCTGAAGAGAGGGAAAGAGGAGAAAAGAAGTCAAGATCCTCTTTAAAATTGATTGGAGATTAACAAATGCAATTCCAAGGAGTTTCCTTTCCCTTTGATCTTAAGAATCAAAGCCTTAAATCCACTTACAAGAGAAGTAATAAGAAAACATCATTCTTAAGCAGGCCATTTTTAGCATAGCACTAGGCATTCAGCACTTAGAATTACACCTATATCTGTGTTTTGCAGCTGTACAGTGTTTTCCAGCAAGTTCTTAGGAATTACCTTCCTTGTTCAACACAATGTTGCCGGAACTTGTAGCTCATCATTTAATGTCATTTTCTAAATTCCCAGTTCCTTAAAGCAGACAATGCATCAGTCTCTGTGCTCTTCACAGTATGGAGAGCTTTTTTGGCAAGCAATGGTTAATAATAAATAAATGGCATAAAACCTGACCATGATATCTATTACTAGCTTTAGTATGATGCAGACAAAGAAGCTTTCCACTTCTGAAGATCCCAAAGCCCTCTGAAGATGACCCTTTTATTATTAAAGGCAAGCTCATCATAATTTTTATGGCTCAGGCACTGTCCTTTCCCAAGCATGTGTATGATAGTTTGGGAAAAGGGAAGGTATTAGGCTGGAGCATGGGACACCAGTACGTTTTTCTGGAAGAGCACTATTCTGATTAGAGGCTTTTGACACAGAAAGAAAAATACTTCAAAGCATTCCTTTTCCAGACTTTCAAAATAAAACATAAATCTTCTCAGCCTTCTTACTAAACCTCAGTCCTTTTTACAGTACACTGTAAAACAAAATTTACAGCCAACTCACGGTTGCAGCGGACTTGCTCTGAGAGTCAGCCTTTAGCGGTAATCATACCAGTATTTGGCTCATGGCTGAAAAAGCAGCAAGGTGCCAAACCACCTTGTTCTAATTAAACTTTCTGATGATACCTGCTCTATAAATAGACAGCACAGTATGACTCCTCCAGTTGCTAGCATAGATGAAGAAGGTCATCCTCACTGCTCCCCTTGCAGTCACACTTAACAGCAAAGGCTGTGGCTTCCTGAAGCCAAGGAGAGATTCCCACAGAAGCACAACTCTGGAAATCACTCATGTACAGAGCAGACACCGGGCCGATGCTCCCAAAACTTCTGTGGGACTGAAGCAGGTGAAGCACACATGTCCCAGAACAACATCATCTTCCTTCACTCATATTAGGAGTCCTGAGCAGAAGATAGGGTCTACACCTAAAAGACCGCTCTTCTACTTGTTTTTCATGTCTTCAGTTGGTACTGTACGAAATATATTGCTTAAATTGGACAGGCTCACTGCCCAGGTAGTACTACTAACAGGCCCTCATTCATAGATGGAGGCTTACAATGTCTTACTGCCACTGCTGAAGACATGCTGTAGAGTTTCTGCTGAAATTAGAGAAATTATTTGCAGAATGGGATATACTTTGCCTCCAGCCAGATGGTGAAACCTAGCCACTCCCAGAGGAGAGGGTACCACTGGAGTTGTAATGAAATGGTATGTTTTGTTAATTCCTAGCAAAATCATAATAGCAAGAGGCCATATTTTTATTGTATTTAATTTTAAATTATTATCTGTATACCATTAGATTCAGTTTTCATCTGGGCTTCCTTGGGAGAGGGAAAAAGAAGAATCTGGAAAGGATTTTAGGAGCTGAAGACCCTTCTGGTAGATGAGAAGGCAAGGGGAATCACTCTGCTTCTCAACGGAACGGACCACATAAACAAGCTGCAAACACCTGATAGATAAGTATGTGGTGTCACAAGTTGCTCTGAGCTCCTGGAAAATACATGTGACATCTGCAAGTAATGGATTTGTGTAGGCATGATAAGAACTGACTGAGCAAGGAATTATAGTGTAGGAGGTATGTGATGTCTCTAGGTGCAATGCAGTGGGAAGGCTTGTTACAAGATGTCCAATATCTGTACGCATCACAAAGTAACCCTATTTTTCTCCCTAAGTATACAGTCTCCACAGGACTGAAATAGTGTTGTTCAAGTCTGTGGTGTCTTCTCAACAAAACCACTACTACAGCACTGTGTTATGTGGGGATGTACGTGTTATGATATTAGCAGTTAAGTATCACTGCTGAACAGCCACACACATGCTTTGGCTGCTCTGCGCACAGCAGAGCAAGCCCTACAGCACAGTCGCTCACACTTCAATTCCACCACTATGGCTGATCTCCCCAAATCCATCCCTTCTTTCTCTTCTGCTTCTGCTTCATTAGAGTTGCATGGGTTCTATGACAGAGGGGACACATCAAGAAAAAATTTCCACAAGGCAATATAAATTATTGCTTTTCATTTGAAAAGGCTCGTTTTTGCTCTTTCCCACAAAGTTACATGAAAATCAACCCATGACATAATGACACAGGGTTTTTAATGAATAAGGCCCTATGTTGCCACAAAAGAAATGTATTAAATGTGACCTTTTCACTATTTTGCATCTACTGGCACTAATTTTATGAGAATTAAGGTTTTTCTTTGGAAAATAGCAAGGAAAAGAATTTACAACTTATATTAGTAGACCAGGAGGAGGTGGTGTTTGATGGTCTTTCAAATACATGGTGAGACCACAAGCACCATGCTTACTTCCTAGGTGAAACTCTCAAGATGGCAAAATACATTTACCCTCTCCAAGAAAGGCACGAAGTAAAAAGGGACAATGCAGTATTCTACCCTGAGGTGAGGAAAAATCAAAATGAGGCAGCAGAGAAGCTAGTCCACAAAAAAAATCATTTTTTATTCAGTGTGCAATCAGATAGTCAGTCTCCTCAAGATGTAAGCTAGCATCATTTCCTTTGAGTCAGCAATGTTCTTTTTTTTTATTTTGCACTAGTTTGAGAATGTAGCCTCTTGTTTAGGACAGCTGAGAGGACCTGCACAGTAATTTTAAAGATTTGCTCTGGAGTACAGTGGGGTGATGACGGGAGGGCATATCCTACAACAGTGTACATTCTGGTTTAAGAAGGCAAGAAATTCTGCATGCACTATCCCTAGAAATGGAAATAAATAAATAAGGGATTCCTCCAGTTAAGAAAATTAAATCCAAAGAGGAGGAAATGGCACCATCTCAACATAGGCTGGCAATTACAAATAAGAGCGTCACACCTTGACTAGTGACAACTTGCGATAAGGAAGTGGAATGCTCCCCCAAAAAATCACTCAAGAAAGCAGTAGTTACCAAATATTTTTTAGTGAAATACATCAGCTAATGCTTGGTCTTGGTCTTCGATGTAACTTCTGGATATTTACTCTATGAAAGTCAGTCATTTCTATTTTCTGATTAAAAAAAAACAGACAAAACTAACATTCCTGTTCAGTGTACTGTCAAACAACAGCACAATGCTGACCAATGTCTGCATGAAGAGGGGGCAACTGGATTCTGCACAGCCATCAGGAATGAAAAACACATCCGGAGTTCCAAACACTCCCTCACACTCGGAAAGCCTCTTGGTCATGTAAACCCCCTGAGCCTTCCCGCGAGGTCCCATCTCCAATATACATCTCCTTCAAGACACAGAGAAATGTTACAGCACAGTTAAGGCACTATTCTGTCCCCTATACGGTAACCGGCCTTGACTGTGTGTGGTCTATAACTACACTGTCAAACAATGCAAAATTCCCAATTTTTACAGGGATGTAAGAATTTCTCTTAATTCTTACTTTGCACCAACCATCTATAATAAGAGCTTGTCCTGTCAGGCAATAAAAACAGCAGATCTGACAGTGAGTCACATGTGGTGTTGGGCCTCTTGAGTGGCCTTTACAAAATATATTGTGTCCTTCCTCTTGCACTGCCACAGGAAAATCCCAAACCTACCGGAGTCAGCAGGATTTTTCCATTGATTTGAACCAGAGCTAAGATCTCCTCCTTGGTCGGTGGGATGAAGGAGAGAGAGAAAAAGAAAAGAACTTTGTAAAACCCTTGACCGGAACCAACCTGAAAAAGGAAAGCATCCCCAAGGGAATTGCTGAGACAGAAAACAAAGTCCTTCTTGGGGTGTTCGGGCACCGCTTGCACTATGCTGTTTTCCACCCAGACAGCGTGCTTTGGGATGCTGTTGTGGTCAATGCCAGATCTGCCATCAGTCTCATAAAAAAACAACGTGCATCCTAAAAGAGACAATCAGATATTAGCAAGCAACACATTTAAATGCAACAGACACCCTATATCTATTCAGTGCTAAAACCTGGGACTATAAACCATCTGTCAAACTGTCACAGGGGTGAGAGAGGACTTGCCGGGGCCTGTTCAGGTTTGCAGCCCCCACAGCGGAGTGCACCAGCAGCGGCCCAGCTGTCCCCTCACACCACCAGCCTCACCGCGCACCCAGCTGAATCCCAGCTGAGTCATTTTGTTTGCCCCATGACTGCTGAAACAGTGGCAGACATGAGCTGCAAGGTCACAGGCAGTCAAATACAGCCCTGGATGAGAAACATGGTTACAAATTCCTAGGGGGCTGTCCTCCACAGCCACCCCGTCCTGTGAGGGGACCGAAAGGAAGATGGAGGCTGCGAGCTGGCCCTGCCGGCCCCGCCAAGCAGCCAGGGCCCCCGGCAAGCCTCGGCGCCCTGCCTCAGCCTCCCGCAGCTGCTGGTTACTGCAGTCCCTTGAAGGCAAAAATCGGGCTGCTTAATTACAGTATGCAGATGAATAACTGGAAGAAAAATGGACTGGAATGAGCTGTGCTCACTGAAAGACTGACGTACAAAACAAAACAGAATCCTTATTCCACTGTAACATTTCAGCTCTGACTCACAGCGATAGGGACAAAAAAAATGCATTTTAGCTGAGGGCAGCAAAGAACCTGCTGGTTTTACAAAATAATCTTTACAATTCCCTGGGGAAAAAAAAAAAAAAAAAGGTGGATCAAATCTGCTAGGGTAGGGTCTCCTCTCCCTCNGTTGTTTTTAAAAAATAATTATTATTATTACCTCCGGGGAAAAAAAAAAAAAAAAAAAGGTGGATCAAATCTGCTAGGGTAGGGTCTCCTCTCCCTCCCACCGCCCAACATAATCTACAATTGTTTAAAACTGAAACTGGCACATTGTTTCTGTGCCGCTGCAAACAGCCCTCTTGGTGCGAAGTGATGCCCTGTTACCCAGCCTCTCCGAAAACTATTTGCAGACAAACAATAGCAGCTGTTAACTTCAAAGCCGCGTTTAAATATTAACATTATTAAGGCTCAGCAATCTAAGGAGCAAACACTCAACTTGAGTCAAAGCACTTTAAAATAACATCACCTCTCTGCTCATCCTTCCCCTTTCTCCTCCCAGATGTCCCTTTGTGTGCCTGCCCTTCACAGCAAGACCTTCCTGCCACCGGGCTGCTCCCAGGAGAGCAGGGCTTCCCCCTGCCCTCTCACCCTCAGCCTCTCCTCTTTTGTTTCCCCAATCTCTCCAACCACCGCAATGCTCCGCGGGAAGGACAGGACTTTAACCAAAGCTTTTCAGGCAATCCCAAAGCTTTTCAGGCAATCCCATCCATAGCAGGAGACACGGCCTGCTGCTCTGCCTCCTCCAAATGGCTGACGAGGTCGGTCGCAGCGGAGGAGAGCAAGGCCAGTCCCAGTACTGCAAGCTTTGCTTCCCATTTTGCTGCTGAGGCAGCTGCATAAAGATCAATTAGAGGCTGCTTTAGGAGGCCAGCTCCTGAGTTTTGCTGCTTCGTTAATATTTATGTGCACTTACAAGCACTCACACTCCAAATAGGATTGGAGCAGCACCCTAGCAGGAACTGCAAAAATTCAGAGAGAAAAGGCTTTGTGGCCTGGGAAGCCGGGGAGGCCAGCAGGGAGGCTGGGTGCCGAGGACTGGAGTGACTGGCCACTGCTATGCAGCAGATGAGTGACAGAGCCCGAGCCAACATCTCCTAAGTCACAAGCCAGCCTTGCCGACCAAGCCACGGCTTCCTGACCCCACTAGCAATGTGTTGCAACTCATTTAGTGTTTATATTTGTGAAGCAAATAGAGGCCTCAGAGAACGAGGTGCCAGCAGCGCTAAGCACAACAGGAACACACACGTGACAGAGCCCCTGCGTGAACACATGCCGGCAGCCACTGTCATCACTAGAAACCTTCATTATCACGTACATGCTGGCTGCACGCAGGTGTTTAGTTCGTCAGCAAGCCACAGACAAGCTTCTTAAAGGAAAACACCCAGTGATCAGAGAAGCAACCCCAGATAACACCAACAGGACCCCCAGGTATGAACTCCGCTTCAGTGCAGCACAGTCACGTGGCTTTGACTACACACATGCTGTAACGCAAGCATGTCAACAACCATCAAATAAAACCCTCCTCTGAAAAATCAAGGCCATTTCCTCATACTTGCTACTAGTTATACTGAAGCTCATGGCAGCTTTTTTTAAGAGGCTGGGCTATTAGTTTCTTCAACTGCTCTAACACCCATCCCACAGGACAATGCGGACACCCTGTTTGAATAAACACTTGCATGTTTGCTCTGTACCTTTCAGGGAAACCCAGTAGTGCTTCCACTTCCTGCGCGTGGCTGACTCCACTTTTTTATTCTTTTTGTGCACCAGAAAGTTTTTCACCGCCAGAGCACCAGCTTTCCGTACCGTGCCCTGGGCAGCCGTCAGGAGGATGTCGGACTGCCCCGGGGAGCTGAGGGTGCCGCTGCTCTGCTCGTCGCTGAGGGCAGAGCCGGCCTCCTCCAGGTTCTCGCTGTTGGTGGTGCTCATCTCCAGCTCCCGGCGGAAGTTCTCGTACACCCCCTGGCGAAGCCCGTCGCCCGTCGAGCTGCTCCCGCTGTCGCTGCCGATGAAAGCCCGACTGGCTGTCGGCGAGTAGCTCGAGTTGGTGGCATTGGAGCGTCTGGAGAGGAGGTCGGTATCGGTGGCTGCTCCCTCGATCCCACTGTCGGTGAACTCGCTCCCCTCGCCTGCGTTCACGTCCTGATTGCAAGAGAGAGACACAGCATGAGATGACGAGTGTGCTGTGTGCCACCCGGCCGAGCCTGGCCTTCTGGAGACACAGCAGAACCCGAAATTCGCAGGTCACACCACACATCGTCATGCTCCTAGTTCGTCTGGCACCAGAAATGCCTCGTATCTCTCTTCTCAAGACAAACAACTGGAAGAGAAGTTAAGGTTGGCAAAACTTCCAGCACAGTTTAAGAAAGACCAAACGCACAAGTCCAATTCCAGGTAGTGCCTCCTCGGCCTTAGCATTTTGGAATACAACACGCAGCATCGTTTGTTTACATTAGGCTAAGTTAGCAGTGCTAAAGGTTTTGCAAAAGGAGAACATATGGTAGCAAAAACTGGCAGTGTCGAGAAAAGCAGCAATCAACCTACGCATTTTGAAAAGAAAACATTGATATTGTACATTAACACCTACAGCTGAAGATACATTTTAGACATCCTAAGACTGTCATTTCCAAATTATATAACTACAAAGGTACTTTTTTTTCTCCTAAGAAGTTAATGCATCTGAAATTATTTCTGTTTTATTTCTATATCCCAAACCCTGATGATGGGCCGTAATCCTGTTGTGATAGACCCTGCAAAAATACCGCAACAGAAGACAGTTCCTGGTCCCCAAGAACTTGCAGTTGAAAGATCAGAAGAGAAAAAAATATGACCAGCTTGAGCAAGAAAGGAAACAACACAACTGAATTCGGGCTTTGAAAGGCTGTGCACAGGTGGCTTAGCTTGCCCCGTGCAACATGGCTATTGCCCAAAGGGGCACTTTAAGGGACCTTGTAGCAGTGCAGCAGCCAAGGGACAAGCAGCCCAGGCTGAGAACAGTGGCCTAACTACTACCATCTCAGCACCCAAAGGCTTTTGTGGCAGCTTGTGAAGGAGGACAAATAAAGTCTCCTGTAAGTGGAGACAAATATCCTGTGTCTGATATTCGGGACAAGGAGCCAGGAAAGATGCAAAGAAGTGAGAAATACAGCCAAAACAACAGGAATTTCAGCCTCTACCATTCCTACAAAAGAGGCTAGTGCTTGATTTACAAGTTAAAAACAAACAAATAAGTAAATAAATAAAACTAGGGAGACTCTGCAAAAGCGCAGATTGCATTATTTAACTTGAGAGAAAGAAAACTTCTAGGTGTTGACTCGAGCAGAAGTCTTCTACGTTCCAAGAGCAGCTCTGCAGAAGTCAAGAAACCCTCCACCAAGCTCTGTCTGAAATCTTTCTCCTGTGGAGCAAGAGCTGGACGAGGAAACTTCAGGGGGAGGGGAGGGGTGTTTCTGAATTTGACTAACTTATAAGGCACTAATTTGTAACGGATGGGCTAGTTCTTTATAAACACTACCTCTCCAGGGAGACCTGGAGTCCAGCTGGAAGAATAACCACTTCCTTCCCCACTCAATGAGCACAGTTATCCTAGTCGGTCTGGTTATTTAATGCAACACATAGTGATAGACAAGCTGTTCTGGACAGGCCAATATTCCTCTACTCCCACTGCATGTGAATGAGTTGAGCAGGGCTTCCCGTAAGTGCAGTCATCTGCCCATACAGAGGGGTTTTCACAACTAGAATTTTTTTCCTGCTGTTCCAATACACTTGTTTTTTGGAACCCAATTATCTTCCCATTACTTGCAGCACTGCAAATGAGGGATATTTGGAGAGGGAAACGGGTGCTGCTCAGAAACCAGAGTTTACAAAACACTGCCGTGAGTGAATTTTTGCACTCCATCACGAAAAGCTGGATGGTACAACTTCTGATGACAGCACTCCAGATGAGACCCCGTACGTCAGGAGCCAGGACTGGCACGGGTGCTCTACACCCATACACCTCAGGCACTGCCCCTGTGCCAACACAGCTACATCGGCATAACAACAGCGGGCCAAGGAACTGAACCAGATCCCCCGTGCTTACTGGGATAGCTAGTCAAATAAAATGACTGCGTTTTGCATTTCTTTTCTGGAGACATTTTCATCTGTAGTGTTTTGAAAGGGAAAAAGCGTGTCACTCGTATAGCATAAACAAGTTTGCGTTCTGCAGGGAACATTATGTAACTGTGGCAACAAAAATTATTCGATGTTTTTGAGATTTTATTTTAGGTAAATGACTTAATAAATATACAATCTGTCTCCTAATTATTTTATCCATGTGATATAAAAAGTATAGAGTTAATTCCAAAATTTCAGCTAATGTATCTTTTAGGAAGCATATCTCATGCTGTAACTAGCATTACTTGGCTTAAAAAAATAACGAGGTACTAAAACAGACCACCAACTTGAAGGAGATAGGTTTTGTAATACTGCTGGCCAAAGCACGCATAAAACTTTGTTGATGCTCTTTAGCAGATACAGATAATTTTTTCAAAAGCAGAAGTGTACCCAGAGGTGTTTAAGCACAGAGCTGCAATGCAGGCTCTCAAGATTCCTCGTGCCCAGCATGACACAGCCTTCTTGTGTAACCTTGATGAGACATAGTGTTAATCGCCTCATTTTCCCTATCCATAAATGGGAACTATACTCAGTAACTGATATAAGGGCATTGCAGCCTATTATTTATAAAAAAATGTGAGGATGAAAAACTCAGAGTGAACGTTATATATGCTCATGAGCTTAAATTCTAGCACATATTGCAAAAATCTTTATAATTATTATCATAATGAAATCAATAGGCTGGATGTGTCAAAAGATATTTTCAGCCTAATGCTGTAGTCCTGCCCCTAACCCTCCTGAGCTGGCTGCACTCCCTTTTCCTCTCTGAAATATCCTGTATCAAAGATTTCTAGCCATCTGATTCAAGCCCTTTGGTGGGAGGAGGGTCTGGGTACACGAAGGTCAGAATGGTTCAAAACTTACAGCCTGCTAATATTGTTCATGCTCATGAATTATGAAATGTAGCATTCATTGAAATTAGCACTTTAGGAAGTCTGCTGTATGAGATGATTGGTCTACGGGTTAGTAGGGTTAAGAGCATTCATTACACAGGTCTTTGACTTCTGAGTTCCTGCTGTAATGTCAGCTAGTTCTCATCAGAGGGTATGAAAAGCTCTCACGAATCAGTTTGCATCCGCTGTGGCCGTCTCACAGTGCTATAATCTGCACACTGAAGGGCATTCAATTAAGAGTTCAGCAGCAAGTACAGAGGTTTAGTATTGTGCTGCTGCAGAAATGTGCTGAGGCTGAATGGATAATACTACCAAGACCAGCAGCAAACCATAGCAGGGTTTGATTAACACATCACTGGAGGCGCAGAATTATTCCCGCAAACTTTCAAACGAGGATGCCTAAAGTTAAGCATCCCAGCTTGCACCGCCAGCAGCACGGCTCCCTGCCTACGAGACCGATGCGGATACATGCCCCTGGCTTTGGGGTTCAGCCTTCGGTACCTACTGACACGGCCACCAGGGCTACTGCCCTGACGCAAAGCGAGCATTGCGTAACCTTGATGAGACCTATTTAAAAATTACTCACGTTTCCTGCCCAGCTTCTCAAAAAGCCCTGCGGGCGACGTCCACGTCTCCTCCGAGGAAGACTTATTACTGTTCCAGGTCCATGATGGGATGTGCCACAGAGGCTTGCTAATGAAACAGGCATTTCACTCCTTGACAGAAGGAGTTCCCAGGTAAAGCTTCTCGAGGCCGACAGTTAACTACAGACGGCTCAGCCTTCATTACTCACCTCCCTGGCTCCTGCCCAGGTTCTCCGCTACTCTCCATCAGGATGCAGACTGGCATGTGCCAGGAACATCACAGGAGCTGGGAGACAGCTGAAGATGGCAGAATGCACATTTCTGAAGCCTGGAGTTTCGGACGTTATACACAGAATGTAACAAATCACTAGCAAATTACTCTGGACTTCTAATTGCTGTCATCAAGGGGCTCAGTTTTATTTCACTAGTTAAAAAATATATATATTCAACTCTGTGTAAGATTCAGGACACTGGATCTGATATTTTGCACCTCACCAGAGACCTTGTGTTTCGTATTTTCAGCCTGGCAAACAGATGTTTTCACACAGGGGAATATTTTTGCCCAGAGAGACTATCACAGGAACCAAATGCAAGACTGGAACTAAAATCTGTGCTGCCCCGCTTAGCCTTCCCACTGCTGTTTACCTAGCTTTGGGCCTGGGAGGACAAGAGGGCAAAGCAAGGGGGAGGTGGAAATCATTAAATTGGTCACACAAAGTAGAAAACATGTAGCAAAGAAAAGAAAGTGTATTTCCTCCAAGACAGAGAGATCGGGGAAGTCATGGGAACAGCAGTTCCTGGAATTTTTCAAACAGAACAGGTCTTAGTCCATGAAGATGATAAACTGAATAAACAGGGGCTTTGTCCCTTTGATATAAGACTGCTCTATGGAAATCTGGGAGAAAGTAGCATGAAGACCACTGGCTGGAGAAGGGAACTAAACAGGACCTAGTGACTGTGCTGCCCTATGCAAGTTCCTCAACTGGGAGGCAGTAAGCAGTAATGTAGCTTCCACCAGGATCCCGCATCCCTGCAGTGGGTGAAGATGGTGGAGCAGTGGCACCATTTCTCACACTGACTGTGGTTGTAAATATTGGTTGTAGATGTCCCAAGCCTAAGAAAAGAGGTTCAGCAGACAGTAATCGAGGGAAAGAGAAGGAAAAGGTGGAATGTCCTACGCCAGGGAAATGTACCAGAGAATTAAAAATCGGAGACAGACTGAACGCTGTCATTGTTCCTACCGATGAAATGAGGCCCAGCAAAAAGGCTACGTGCCAGAACAGCTAAAACAGCCCTAAGAGCATTTGAGCGTAACGAAGTGGAATTATCACAGCCCCATCAAATGCAGAGAACAATTTAACTGATAAATCAATTGGGTAAAATACCAGTGAAAATATTAGCAACACACTTATATGTTTTTTTCTCGCATGAGCACTGAGTTTCATGCAAAGCAAGCTACCGGGGAAGAAAACTGTAACATAAGCTACACCAAGCTAATGTAGTCGGTGCTCTACCTCCCACATACGCTTGCAAAGAGTACCTCTGCATGTCCATTATGGTCACATTTGTTAAAAAAATCTTGCTAGATTTAGAAGATATACAAAAAAAACACCCTTTGCTTTAGGAAAAAAAAAGTCTACCCTCAACAAGCAAGGATGAGGAGAAAAGTTTTGGGGCAGGTTCCAAGAGACTTTGTCCCCTTTTTGAAGACATTGGGTATTGGCCTCTGCTAGCAAGAGACCACTGGGTGGGATAAGCCTTGCCCAGCTCTGTGGTTCACGACTGGACACATTCAGAGTGCTTACAGTAACTCGGCACTCACCAACCGTCCCACCAACAGCACTGTTACACTATTAAAATGGTTTGGTGAATCACTTTCTCCTGCTTAACTGGCAGCAGAGATTCATGGACACTTTAGGCACATTGGATTGATTTAGTAGGAAAACTCCTACAACACTAATATAATGAGTTCCTTATGTGGGTAATACTTCCTTCTAAATTAACCATTAGATTGAAAGTACTGGTTAGTAAAAGGCGACTGATTTTCTTGGAAGGGGCTCCCTCCAAGAGGATGCAAATTCTCTGTTCCCCGTCCTGTTTAGCAACAGAGCAATAAGGTGTTGACATTCAGCAACATCCTGAAATTGCACATAACCTGTCTGGTTGCTAGTTATGCAAGCACCACAGAATACATTTAAAATAGAACGGGTAAGCAAGCAACCTGATGGTTTGCATGCTTTTATGTGCCTGGTGTCTCTTTGAAGCTCCTACATAGAAGATTGTCCTGATACTGTTTTTCCTTTCTTTTCAGTGCTAACTCTACCATCATTTGTTGGTTAAGGTGTTCTGTAAAGGTACAATTTGCTCCAAATCAAAATGAATTTCTTTCTCTAGACTTACTCGAACAGCTGGTAATAAATACATTAGAAGACTTATCTGTCTTGAAAAGAGTCAAAACATTACGTGAAGCAAAGAGAAATCATAAATTTCAACTGAAAGCTGAGAGGGATAAATGGTTTTAAAGCTGCAGTGGAGAAACACAGCAGCAACTCCAAAGCTTTTTCTGTCTGGAGGAATACAGTTCTGAAGACTGTTACATACACACTGTATCATGTCCACTAATTCACTGTAAAGTCTGATGGATTATAATAACGACTGTTGGCGCAGTAACGAACAAAGCCCCTCAACCAGATGCTGGGACTTCACACTAAAGAAGGCTTTGAAGATATCTGCAGGCCTGTGTACAACAGGGCAATACCATATGAGAACTAGCCAGGAGGTATCGGATTGCCAGCAGGCTTTGGGGAACTTAACTGACAGCCACAAATCAACATGGGCAAACTGCAGTTTTCCATTGGTTGGGTTTTGGAAGTGTCTACACTTCCCAGGAGGGCTCCCAAGCCCGATGAGGTACTGTTACAAGCCAGCTGTAATCTGTATGCGGATACCAGGCGGAGATGCTGAGCTTGTTACCTCTGGGAATTCAACAGATCTGGATACTGATATGTAGAAGAAGCTTTGGTCCCTGCCTCTGCGCACTCACCACAGTGGTGCAAGTTCAAGTTCTTCAGATGTCTGAAAGAGACAAAATTTAAAAAATATATATATCAACATAGATGTTATTAAAGCTGCTTGGAGTAGTTTTGCAAGCAAGTAGGTTTTGGACATGGTTCTCTGAAATCAAATTTGCTCTAGACAAAAAAAAGTACTACCCCAGACCTCTAGACACTCAGAAGAGCAGTAAGCTTCACTCTGATTTTGAAAGGCTGGATCACAGTCACAGGTTTCTGGGCAGTACTGGCTATTCCTTGGTAAAGCAGTAAGGCATGATTTCAATGAATTTTCGTTCCAGAATTTCTTTGTAAACTTGTCTTGGTGAATAATTTAGTATCTTGGAAAGACAGACAAGGTACTGGGTGCGAGACACCTAGAAGATACTCAAATATGGGAAGGAGATTGCATCCAGTGTATCAAGCATCTGTCAACCCCATTTCCTTTGCAGGCAGCTCTGACTGATACATATGGCCATCACCTCAGCATTACATGTGGCTCCTTCTCTCCACATTAAGCTATGGCATTAGCTTGGTGCCTCCAACACACGGGGTGAGAACATTTTTCATTCGCTCACCCCCTAGATACTCTCCAGTTAACATGTGGGCCCTCTGTAGACCACCATGCTCCCCCATAGGAGCATAAGGCTTTCTTAGTTGACTTATATGCCTTAAAGGTAGTCTATAGACCTACAGGGACTCCCGCAACAGAAAGTACAGCCCTGAAGGACTTGTCACCTGTGAGACAGAAAGTGTTGAAAATGAAACTGTCCCCCATGAAGCTGCGAAGAAATACTGGGGACAACTTTATCCTTCTCTCTGAGGTACTCTGCAGAGCTCTTTACTGACTCAGGACAACACTGTGGCACCAGTCTGCACCCTGTTCATAACTGGAGAGGGAGTTTTGCATCCCTAAAAGCTGAGGTATGGGGGACAGGGAATGGGCAGGACGTTTTGATTTTGCTTTTTAACAACACGAGAGAAATCCAAGCCTGCAAGATAATGCACAGCTAAAGGACAACAGACCCCTTAGCAGGAAACGCCATGAAGCACTACCATGGGACCTGAGCAAAATAGCTTTTGCCTGGCTTTAGCACTGACTATTATAAAGTATATAATACCATGAATGAGAATCAACCCATAATACAGCCAAGCCTCTTGCAGTGTGGTCCCTGCACACAAAACCTTGCAATACAGCTTCTGATACCTGTGCAGGTTTGGGATGGAAGCCCGCTTTCCATCACCCAGCAGTGGAAGTCTCACAGCTCTTAAGCACTGCAGTGTTTAATCCCCCTGTTCCCAAATGATATGCTGAGGACCCCCCAAAACTTACCTTGCTTTCATCCCAGTGGACCACCCAGATGAAGAAAGTTTCTAGAGGGATTGAACTAACCATAAACTAATGCAAACAGCCTAACCGTGCTCGAGTTAAATAAATGGCAACATGCCTAGCCAAAATCCTCGAAGTAAAATACAGGGTTAGGTTACTTTTTGTTCACTCAGTGCCAAGAAGAGGCAATTCTTCCTGAGAAATGCAGCAGAGGGGGTAGAAGCGGGAAAGAGTGAAAGCTGCTAGAACAGCAGCTTGAAATCAAAGCTTATCATCTGGGAGGTGTTCACCTGAACAACCACATAACTGAAGGGAGGAGGGAAATGCCTGCCACTTGGGGTGACAACTAGTCACAGGAGTGCATGCTAAAGCGCTCTGAAAAGAAATGTTTCAATGGAGCACTTCACGGGAAAGGATCACTACTGCAAATTGCATCCATCTAAGTAAGCACAGCCCAGCAAACAGGCAGCTGGGGCAACCTGTCTGTGATTTTCAAGTGGAAAGTACTTGAAACTAAAAACATGCAGAATATATAGTTTTACAGAAAATACAATTACAGCCAGTGGTGCAAGCACTTCAAGTGTTTAAATGACAAAGTCCCACTGTTTAAAAAGACGACTGAATGGAGCTAGATCAGATATCAGGACTGTTAATTTGCTTTCCATTGGCTTCAGACCAAAAGCCAAGACAGAAAAACAAATTAAGATCTTCGAAAGAGTATCAAAATATTTGCCAACAGAGACTGTAACACTCATTTTCACATGCTCCTTTCCTTGACAATATTGGAGCAGAGCTGCGTGCTCTGAAGGGAGTGACTGCTGTTTGCTTTAAAATATCCTGATTAGGCAATACCTGTTCTAACACCATCCATCTGGGAATGGCAGGTCAGGTCTGAAGCCCTCTATTCAAGCTTTCCTCCACGCTCAAGCTGAAGCCGCTTCCAGTTAGCCAGGCTATGAACAGCCCATTTGATCGAGCCAAATGGGGCTGGTCTGAGGCACTGAGCACTACAGCACTGGCAGCTGCGTGCCCCACGCTGGGAACCAGCAGGACCAGCGATGTGGATTCACAAGCTGTCTACGCTGGCATAAACTTGGGCTGCCTCCAAAAACAGGGGTTACCCCTTTCCCCTCCAGCCCTAATCCCACCCCTTCCTTCGAGCTGGGGCCCTGTGGCTAGCAGCTGAGAACAGAGATGCTGTTTTTAAATGGGGGCTCAGCAGAGGTACTGGCTGACCGGTGCTCTCCGGTGGGATTCAGCCCCTAGGTCACCCGAGCCATCTGACCATCTGACTCGAGGACCTCCGGCTTTTTGAGATTCGGAGGGCGGCTCAGGCTGTATCTGAGACCGCTGGAACAACCTCAGCCTGGAAGGCACCGCGGGACTGCGCGAACAGGGGCTGGAAACAGCAAGATGCACACTGCAACAGAAAAACAGTAACATCTTACTTTTAGGCACTTATTAAACCGTGTGTTGTTAATTATAATTTAATGATACATGACTTTACCACAGTCTGTCTGTCTGTCTTTGACTCCATCTGGAGTCAAATGACTAAGATTAAATTATTTGGGTCAATCTGATTAAGAATCATATTTACATTGAAAATAGCTATGTTTTCCAAACTCCAGACTGAAATGTACAGAATTACTTTAATTGGAGCAGAGCTTCAACTGCCAGAGCTCCTCTGTTTGGAAAAGTAATGACCAAGGAGGGCTATAACAGGAGGCTGTAAGGTCACAAATGTTATGTAGAGAGTGAACAGGATGCGGGGGAAGCCAAAAGCAGAAAACGATTTCAAAAAAGAGAACTCACGGGGGACAGGTCAATCTGACAGTCTTGGATGCATTCCTCACTCAGGAAGCCCCAAATTGCTAATTTTCTGGGATCGGGGAGAATGCCCTCAAGGAAAGTTCACTCTGTACTCTCCCAGTTTCTTTCTGTCTTCTCCTGAGCACTTGGTATTTAGGGAACAAGATACAGGGCTGGATGGAGCTTGACCCCGTGTGGTCCTTTAATGTTTTGAGGCTATATCCTCTATGCCACAAAACCATTTGTGAAGAAGTTTTACACAACTTTAACAGAAAAATATCAGCTCTCTGGAGTTTAGCCATCCTGCAGAATGTAATGAAACACTATAACCTGTTATAAAATTCCCTGAAATGGTAAAAAAACAAAAGTATCAACTGGAAAGATACCCTGAATTATTTTTAGACTGGTTTCTGTGTATGTCCTGATCTAATTCCCACAAAAACCTTGGTTTCATCCCCTGCATGTTCTGCAAAACTTTTTATACAGGTTTTTTTTTAAGGCTTGAGATTCCAAATTCCTCCATGTTACCTACAGAGGCCTAAAAATAGTAATAAATATGAAAACCTTTACAAAAGGGGATTTAACGCGCCAAGGACATAGTCCGGGGCTGGCACTGAAGTGCTCGCAGTTTCCAAGTCAGAGAGGAAGTTTGTTCCCTCTCCCCCTGCTCAAGTTCAAAACAAACGCTGGACTGAAGATGCTGTAAAAAACATTTGCTTTCCCTGCAGAGTTGAAGAACATCTTGCTGGTCCTTCTCAAAAGTTATGTAAAAAAACCTGGACTGCACCATGGTAACACTAATGTTGCAGTTGAGCTTTCCATAAGAAATCACAAGCTGGGCTGTAAAGCTCAGTGAGGAACGAGCCACCAGAGAGGACAAAGGCCAGCCTTCTCGTGCATGAAGTGGTCCACCAAGCAGAAACGCTTTGGCTATCATGTCTGCTTGGATTTTAGTGCACACAGGAGACATGCTACGCTCTAAAGGCAGCTTGTAAAACACCATTACTCCCCCCAGAAAAGACAGTCCACCCATAGCTGCACACCTACTAATGTCCACTCCTAACACTTCAACTACAAAGCAAATACCAGTGCTGAAAGCCCATGGAGGTTTCAGGCTTTGGTGGCAAGTGCCATCACCACCTTGACCATCATGAAAACCAGACAGGGAGGAGTGGGACCCACGGGGCCAGCAGCAGGCAGGGCTGGCTCACACTCATCTGCTGTGGACACCAGTGAACAGACACACTGCCGACATCATGGCCTGGCAAGCAAAGAAAAACAAAAAAACAAGACCAGAACATCTTCTGTCCGTGCAGGATGCCTTCACCTGACTGTCCTTGTAGCAGAGTTTGAAATGTTAAAAGAAGTTCGTGCCCTGCGCAAGGCTGGATATCCCTGTTCAATGGTCTAGAGAAAAGAACAGTCAGAAATTGTCCACAGAGGGGAACACGGAGTAAGTCGGTGGCAAGATGGGCTTGGAAATGGCACAAAACCATATCTCAAGGTTTCCCTTCCCTAATTCCCCTAATGAGACTTTAATCAGGGCTCTTAACAGTGGGGCAGCATAAGGTTACATTTCTCTCTGAACAACCTCCAGAAGGAGGAGGGAGTCTCCAGCAGGCAGATGTTTAGCTGCAAGCTGGACACCACAGAGCTGTTTCACAAAAATCCGGATCCCAACAAGCAGGCTGTAGGATCCTGGGGATCTCACAACCCACAGCCAGAACAAGCTGTATCCAACAGGAGTTTGTCTCCCTTCAAGCAAAAATGGGTGAAAATGTCAGCCAATTAAGCTTTTTCCACCTACATCACATCAGCTCCAAAAGCCAAACAGGATCCCAGCAGAGCTCCATGGGAAGTCTCGCTTCAGAAGATCTGAACCCTTAACGTTAAAATGTTACGAAAAACAGAACTGCTGCGTGGGTGCCCCAAAGCCACTCTGTGAATATTAATCGCTTGCGCATATTGAATATAATCGTCTCTCCAGTATTAAAAGGCTTTCCTTCTCAATTAGTGGAAAGTGACTCCCACAGCTCAATTTAAGGTTTAAATTTGGAAGGAAGAAATTTTCTTTTTTTTCCCCCTCTTTTAATGTAAACCATGTACTGGTAAAGAACCAATGGATAAGGCATTCTACCAAATTATGTACTGCTCTGATTCCAGCACCTCCTTTCTGTGATACAGTCCGGGTTGTACTTTCCAGCAGCACTGGTCAGCAGACCACAAAAGTTAAAAGCTGCTGATAACTGATAAAAAATCTAGCCCTTACAGAAAATATGATGATGTACATACAGCTGAACATTCACGTAACAGTGGCTGGATTCAGGAATCAAACACAAGGGCGCAAGCCCATTGCTGTGGTATCAGACTTACCCTGTGCTCGATGTCTTCTGCTTTCATTGGGACCTTCTTGGGAACTGTCAAAAGCTACCTACAAGTGGTCATCGGGACCTTCTAGCACTTCTAGCACCAGGGCAAGACTAAAAAATCATGCAAATATCCCACCCACGACTTTCCAAAAACTGAAAAAAAAAAAAAAAAAACCAGTGGCAATTACAAACCTAAATTCTTGTGAGGTTGGGCAACAGGGATCAGGCCATAAACCACCAACCTGGCTACGAGGCTCAATTAGGTGACTTTGAACACGGGAGCTACCTGTGCACTTTTAAACAACACAGGAGCAGTGACAGGTCACTGGCCCAGAGGCCACGATGGAGAACTGACTGTCCACACCATAGTGCACTTGGCCCTGGGTCACTTTTGCGTGGTGCCCCTGCAGCCCTAAAACACACCTAGCATTTTGTGGGATGGGGGTGAGGGGAGGCAGTTCAATATGCTGGAAGTAACATGGAAGTTTTGCCTCAGCCCACTAGGTTGTTTTTAAAGCACAGAATGTTTTACAGGATGAGGACACATATGGCAGGTTCTGGGGCAGTGCTCAAAGGGGTAATCAAAAGTGTGAAGCCCATTGAGAAAGCATTGAAAGACTGGGAAGGGCAGAGGGAAACAAAATTCCCCAAGCTGTGCCCAAGTACCAGCTGGCACAGGGCAACACAGTGCCAAGGAGCACCACAGCAGCAAAGCAGTAATGCCACCGGACCTACGTCTCAGCTTTCCACCCGTACGCTCGGGTAACCATCACGCCCTACCTCACACCAGTGGTGTCATGCTGAGATGTTTTCAGACGGGGGACCTGGTACAAGGACAGGTTGGTGGTTTCCCTCCTCTCACCCTATCCAAAGCCACCTAATCAGGTTCACCAAGGAACTCGTCCTTTTATTTTGTGTGCAAATTTGGACTACCTTTTCACTCTATTTATCAAACACATAATGATAGTCATTTCCCTATACTCGCTAAAGGCAGGTTTGGGCTAAGAAGACTTCACTGCTGACAAGTATCTTACACTTACTGTATGCTGCTAGGATTAAAGACTTGGAAGGAGTTTTAACCTCTCCAAAGCTTTAATTTTGTTGATTTTGTTCATGGTAATGACCACTGCCGAGACTCCTTACAGCCACCGCCTCCAAGCTCAAGAAATGCACCTAGTGAAACCAGCCCGCAAAGCGATTTCCCTGGGTACAGCCGAGACCTCACAATAGGGTACGCAAATTCGAGACTTTCACTAAGGGCCTCAGAGGAATCTTCTTAATGGCACGAAAGACACCAAGAAGAAAAATAAATGTTTCACTATTCACAAGCGACACTGCTCTCTTTTTCTTAAATACACTTGAAAGAGGGCTGGAGGCAGCAGTTGAAATCTTTATGAAAGCTGTAATGTTCAGGGCTTCCAAATAACATCTGTCTTTTGTTGTTGTTCTCCACTTGCTTTTTATCCCGCACTGCCTTGATGGAGCACCAAAGGGCTTCTGCGCTCGCACTGTAAAAATACCTCCAAAAATAAAGAGCTGATTTTGATTTTGAAGTACAAAGCTGCTGTTGTGGGACGCTGCAGCATCTGTTTTAGCATGTCATTTTTATATTTAGAAGCCGCGTACCTCCACAGATCAAGCACGGCCGGTAAGTCACTCAGCAAGGCCTTCCCATCAGCTTCCTCGTGCTGGTGCCAGCGACGTCCCCCCTCGAGCTGCTGGGGGGCTCCCCTCGCCCTCCCGCAGCCCCCTGCACCCGCGCTGCCACCCGCCTGACTCGTGCCGTCGAGCCTCGTGTCTCTAACGCTGGTGTCCTGCCAAAAGCTCGGCCCGGCGGCGGGACGCGAGCCCGCTGGCCTCCAAGCACGAGGCAACGTGCTGCTTTTCCTTTTTCTGGGTCAGGCGGCACGGCGCGTACGCTGCACGGCATCTGTACGAGAGCGTGCAAGGAAATCAGGGGAGCCACCCAAGCGTGCAATCTAGCGCAGAGCTCTGACCTGTGCGGTCAGACCGCTCTGTCTGTGTCCCCCAGCCATGTTTCTGAGCAGATGCCCACAGCTAGAAAATAGCTGCTGCAAAAAATGCCACAGACAGCCTCTTCTTCCATGAGGCAGCCGGACCAGTGCTCTGAGAAGGTTCAGCAAGCAAGCCAAACGAACTCAAAACGAGTGCAATATTCCTGCAAAGCGTGTGCCGCGTGCGACTGGTACAGGTGGGCAGGATTTGTAACCCCTTTTTCCACCCCTCTCTAAGCAGCCTGCCACTCACTGTAAGCAGAACTGCTGCTTGCAGCGCCCGGCAGTGCTGTGTAACTCGACCAGGCAGAACACAGCCAAGAAAAGCAGGGCAAAACTCAAACCAGACCCAACAGCAGCCATCAAAGTAAAGGTCAGAGGAATGGTATCTGGAGGGCAGGAGGGGCAGCAGATAGAGAAGCTCATCTTGGCTCTGTGCTGCCTGTTAATGGATGAAGGGTATGACATCCTCCCTGGCTAGGAGAAGCAGCATCTCCTCCACACACCCCCCATCATTTTGCAGTCTACAGCGGGTGAGCAAAGCAGCTTGCAGGACTGGCAGTCTCCTCCAAGGGGACAGCACTGTTTCTGGGTGATGCTTTGCACAGATGTGAACGCCGGGTAATTAGAAGAGTGAAATTTCAGCCCAGCGAGTGCTTATGGTGGAGGGGGGGGGAAATGCTCGCAGGTTTTCTCCTTTGCTTCCAGCCATGAGAGCTGAGGAGTGCGTGCGTGCACGCAGAGGAGAGAGACGGGGCAGGGAGGGCAGAGAGGGGAGAAACAACGCGTGTGAGCTCCATAAGTAGAGTGATCAGTTTTGGCTGCTGCCCTGAAAAAAAAAAGGCATCGTCAGCACTGTAAAAGACACAGGAAAATCTTTAGTGGCAAATGCAGATTTATCTTCTCCAGAGACTGCGCAGAGTGGAAAAGGCCCAAATACAGCTGCAGAGAAGGAACGGAGCACTGATGTGATCAAGCCACCTCCTGAGACTGGTTCAGCTCTCTCCTGGACACAGTCCTCTCTGTCGCCCCTTCCTGGAAAGGGGGCGTGGAATGAAAACAGAGCCTGGAAGAGCCCGGAATACCTTTATTTACAGAAACAGCTTAGCAAATGCCGTGCACTTCCACTTTACAAAGAACAAGATGGCCTTACCTGAGTAGTTTTCGCCCTCCTGCCTTGCATGCTGTTACTATGGCTCATCTGTGGGTTGGTGGCCCCTTCTGAAAGGCAGTGGGACTTCCTGCAGGGCAGCGTGTTGTAATTACTGTAGGAGGGCGCGTCTTCGGCAGTACCCGACGCCATCTTATGGCTGCCGATATCCGGGATGTCGGACACTAAATTCCGGCAGTACCCTCCAAAGGCATTGCGCGGGCCTCCGTTTATCGTAGCACTTGGGGTTTTGGGGGAGTACAAGTCGCTCATGGAGTTGGCGCGCTGGCAGGCGACCAGCTGCTGGGGGCTGCCGCCAGCCTCCGTCCCCCGGGCCGCCTCACCGTCCTTCTCTTCAGCCAAGCCCAGGATTTCCTCGTTGCTCGTCAAATGCTCCTGGCTGAGGTCGGAAAGCGAAAACTCCAGGCTGTCCTCGCGCCAGATGTCGGCCGATTTGGAGCGCTTCTTCTTGAAGCTGGCCGTCTCCATGAAGCCCGTGCCATTCGCCGTGTACCGGTGCGGCCTCCCGTCGCTCTCGGCCAGGAACGGCGGCTCCTCGCCGTAGAGCCGGCTCTCCTCCGAGTCGGGCATGCTCTGGACGGAGGCGGCGGTGAGGACGGTGCTGCTGTCCACGCTGGGCGTGACGGAGGAGTCGGTGTGGTAGGAGACGGGCCGCAGGCCCATGTCCACGCGGTCCACCCAGATGGGGCTCCCGAAGTCCTCGAGGTTGGCCTCCTGGGCAAAGGGCTCCAGACCGTTCTCCGCCAGGGACTGGGGGATGCTGGGGGTGCTGCTGGAGCGGGTGCTCACCTCTGAGTTCCTGTGGATAATTTTTCCAGAAGAAGCGTGCCGGGTCCGGCGAGAAGCTTTATTGGAGAGGCGAAGCGAGCGCGAGGTGTGCTTGCGGCCCAGGCTGGCGTGCTTGTCTCCGTAGAAGGCATGCTCTACGTTTTGGCTTTCCGCGTTTCCCATGGCTTCACAGTCTGCAAGGAGAAAGATCAGGGATCATTAACTTGAGCAAGGCTTGCTTTAACAGTGGTAACTAATTCAACAGAATTAATTGAGGGAGCTAGCTACCGTACCAGCAAACTTACAAATACAAATCGGATAAACCAGTACACAGAGGAAAGGCAGACCATTCTTATGCTGGGGTGAATGAAGAGCGCAGAAGAGGGAAGGACTGAACCTTGAAGACTGGTGTGAACTGGAGCCAGTTTCTCAGAAAGTACACTAGCAATCTCAGCTTTGCACGCATGCGGTTGACTACCGATATTAGCTAATCCTTCACAATTCTAGCCAACACTATAAATTCAAAAAATCAACATGCAGATAAACAATTGTGGAATCTTCATAACAAGATTCCAAAAAGTAGATAGATATATGTCTTTATCTGAGATTTCACTTTTTTTGCTAGGAACCACAAGTTGAAGCACCAAATAGCAAAGTACAAATTCACCTATTCGGTAGCAAGGTAATAATAGGTTTGATTTCTGGAACAAAAAACAGTGCAACATTAATCAGGTACAGAGAGCCCCACACAAGAAAGCTGTATTATGAAAAATACATTAGCATGAGTGACTCAGACTATACAAAAATAACCTTTCCTTCCTACTCACTCTGAAGCAGATAGCTAGATCTAAGCGCTTTCATCTAGCAAAGAGAAAACCGAGCTGGAACACAGGGACTAGGTTTCTGTCCCCATCTCCGTATCCAGTCTCCTGCGTTATTAAGTTGTGCATGTCCCCCCGTGAGACAGGCTTCCCATCTAGCAGATGGGAGTCATGATCTGGATTCAACCTTGGAAAACACTTTGAGATCTGTGATCTCACTCAACAAATGTCAGAAATGTTTTTTGAGTAGTATTGACTCCTGCTGGCCAAAGAGCAAGAAGAAGAGCAAGAAAAGTAAATGTTAAAGTACATAGCCATGCAAAATTAAATAGGAGAGATCCTGAGTTACACACAAGACAATTATACCTAGATAAATAGTCCATGAACCTTTAACAGAAATTCTAGGACAAAGCTTCCTCGTTTTGAGGTATTTCTATTAGTCTTGGTTGAAAAAAGAATGCTGCCCTGACAGTAAAATAATCTGGAGTTTTTAATGTCTTGGGGCAATTTCTTCTCCTTTAACAGGATGCACCGATGGGTATTGAGCCAGACGCTCACATAACAAACGTGATCGTGTATTCTCCCTCGCTATCTAAATACACAATATCACTATCGCACAGAACTGAATTAGCCCTACATAAATTACACAGAAAGTGACGAATTGACTGCGTTAAACACAGGCACAGCAGTTCTGCCGTAGGCTGCTCTGGACACATATGGTGGAACTGAACTTCTACAGTAACATCTCTGAAAACAGTCAGAGGACAACACTAGTCAACTCTTCTGCCCAGCTAAGTAGGTCATGTCTGAAGCTAAAAATCTGCTCAATGCCAGAGCAACAGGCACCTCCAGCAATATCTGGACATTTCTGTATCTAAAATAAATACACTCACGTGCCAAGTAAACTATACCAGGAAATACCCTAAGTCTACTGAAATTAATGGCTGAACTCCCATTGACTGTCAAGAGACTTGGTTATCATGAATTGTTTAGAAAAATAAATGCGCTGAACAGAGGGCAGGTTTTAATCTAAAAAAAATGACAGCATTATAAATCCCTGGGCAGGGGTTATTATTCTTTAGAAGCTACAGTTCTTTGATATGGACTGGACAGAAAAACAAATGTCAGCTAGCTTTTACTTCTAAAACACTTTAAAGCACAAAAACTGCATTTTGTCTTCCACACAGATGTCTAATGCCAGACCTCAACACTCCCCCTCTTGCAAAAGAAACTCTCTTGGGTTAATGCTTTTAGCTGCTTTGATTCTGAAATTCTTGCTAACCATACTTTCATTAGACAGGATTTCCACCGGCTGCAAAGCACATCAGAGCATGCAGTCATTTCCCCCCCGTCTCCAGCCATGCAACCATTGCTTTGGTGTCTATTTAAGGAGAAACAGCAGTTTTAAAAGTTCTCTTGAGATGATAAAAGATTAAAGAGTGGCTCTTTACCTCCCGATACGGAGCCGCAGAAGGGCAGGAGTGTCCCTAGCGCAGCACACAGCCGGGCACGCTTGCTGATGAAAACACCGGGCTACAGAAGGCAGCACTGTGCCACCACCTCGACGTAGCGTCCATGCAGAACGGGCAAAATTTAACCAGACCAAAAAGCAGCAGAACCCAAACCGCCTCGTGAAGGAAAGGAACGGCAGCTCAGGCAGCCAGAAAAGACTCTCCTGGAAGGAGGGAAGTCTTTCCTCCGCAGACAGCTGCAGGAATGTTTACTGAGCAATCTCACGCAGTGAGAAGTATCTGCTAGATACTGGCGAGAAGTGTCAGACTTCAAAGCAAATAGCTGTCCCTTTTTAATTCGGTGTATTGGCGCTTCAGGTGAGGATGCCTTTGCAAACCCGGCTGGCCACCTATCCGGGCGATTAGCCCGCACCCCGGGAGGACGATTCCAGAGGCCTTGCCCCGACCCCACCGACACGTCGCCGCGCGCTCGCGCGTGCCAGCACCGGCACAAGGAAGCCCGCCTGGGGACGCGGCGAGGACGGGGCTGGAGGGTGAGGTGGTGGCCGGGGAAGGGGGGACAGCAGCGGGACGCGGGTGCAGTGCGTGCAGGGGCAGGAAGGCGGCCCTGAGGTGCGGCTCCTCGGCCTTGTCCTCCCCCGGGGCAGAAAGGCCTCCCGCTGCCCCAGCTACAACTGCCAGGTGCTGCCTGTCTACGGCTTAAGTGAATTTCGTGCGCTCAGTGAAAAAAATCTGTATCAAATTAAGAAAATGAGTAATGTTAATGGGAGTTGCACGCAAATGCTGATAGGACAAAGGCTCCCCTTGTTAGCTCACCCACCTGAATCCGAAGGTGACCATTAAAGACCTATCAAGGTTCCTACAGGATACCACATAAATCAAGCGTGACACGTCTTGATGCTTTAAACAGGTCTGTCAAGCACGGCCAAGGATTGCGACGTGTCAAAAATCTGTTCTGAATTATTCTCCGAAGCCAGTAGAGATTAGTGCGCACAGACCATGTATCACAAGCAGAACCAGTTGGAAATTTTTCAGCAGAGAATGTTGATTCATCAAAACCCAAACTTTTCGTGGGAATAGACCAGTTTTGATGAAAGGCTTCTCTGCTCCGAGAGGGAGAAATCTGAAAACCGAAGCAGAGAGGCAGGCACGTCTCCTGGAAGAGGCACCAGCTCAGTGACTCAGTCACTCACCGAAGACGCGGAAGATCAAGATTCGTATCTGCAACCCAAGTCAGGCAAACGAGGGGTTGCGACTTGTTCCTCCACATCTCAAGAGGCAGCCTGACCATCGAGCTATCAGCTGCTCTGGGAAACGGCTCACTCTCCCAGAAGATCTGTTCCTTCCTGGTTCAGAGCAGGGAAAATGTCAAATCTTCAAGAGGCCAGGAAGGACTGTTTAGCCAGCTTGCACATCAATAGACAGTAAGGATTTTCTTATTTTTATTTTGGAAAACAAAGACTTAACTGTGCTATCAACATTAGGATATCAGCAGGGAGAACACAAATTCTGCAGCAAAGCTTTGGACAAAACAATGCTCCCTATATCAACTACTACCCTAAACAGGCAGGTTGAACTCTAGCTGAACTGCTGAGTTTTTGCTGGATGAGTCATATAAAATGGTTACGGATTAAGACGATCGTATTCTAGATGACCACTGATGATGGTTCCATCTAAGAATATCATTTTCTTTGAAAGCTGTGATTTTTCCTTTCTCTTCCCTTCTCCCTGATATTAAGTATTTCAACAATTACCAAACCAAGATTATTAATTTCAATTAAACCTAAGTTAGTAACTCGCAAACTTGCAAAAAGTTGGGCCTTTAGATTCCAGAAGAAAATCTGACGTATATTAACTTTCAACCAAATCTGAAGCACCTCGCAAGACAACAGATTGCAAATTTAAATTTAGATTCTAGTGGGAGGCCCTGGTGACAAATCTGTATTTTTCTCCTGGAGCGGAGCTTGAAGGCTGTGAGAACCAGAACAATGATTAAATCCACAGTGAGCAATGATTCTACAGAAATAAACTTTTGCGCAAATCTGCCAGCCAACAACAAAGATTTTTACTGAACTCACAAGAACCACACAGAAAAATGTACAAGGCTAATAACCAAGTGCGAACGTACACATTTTATCGTAATTAAAATGTGCTTTTTCAAAAGGGGAAGAGGGAGACTGAAATTCCACAGCAAGCCTCCAAGTTCCTCAGAAACTCCAACAGCATATTTAATTGTTTTCAAATAAGAACCTTTTAACCAGCCTTTTCTTTTTTTTTTTTTTTTTTTGTAAGCCGCTCTCACATATGTTAAAGCACAGGATGGACTCCGAAAAGGCCCTGCAGGCAATTCAAATAAGAGGAGGAGAGAGGAGAGAGGGAGGAAGGGATGTCATCAGTAGCTGCTTGATAGCAATTCGAATGCCTTTGTATTGCTAAATGGGTGTAACCATAAACCACATGCAGCTTATCCAATTTTTCCCCTCCCACGAACCATTCCACAAACACAGCAAACTCCTCAAGAAAATATACGGACACACATGTACCTTCCAAGGCAATACTGGTATCCAGCGCAACCTTCCCCAAGAGAACTGTGGCATTTAGAGGTATAGAATTGCAAATGATACCAAAATGAACAGTTACTGGGACTGCAGAAGCTGTCAGCACCTGCCACTCAGCGCCTCCATTACTCTCTCGTCAGAGTCTATGACTATATGCCAAAAACCTGGGGAGAGAGAGGGGAGAAAAAAACAGAATCAGACAAAGGGTTAGCAGGAACAGCTATAAAGGAGGACATATTCTGCCAAGTCCTATTATCATCACTTACCTAAGAAATACTGCTCAATACAGCATGCAAATGCTGTTTTCAAATCTGAATTACACAATCCGATGAGAGCGGAATAAGCGAAAAGCCCAATCAAACGCCTTGAGCCCAAACTGCCGAACGCACACAGCTCCCCTTCCCGCCGCTTTTTACCACAAAAATCCCCACAGAAGTGAACGTGCCCCTGCCGAGGACAGCCTGGAGCGGCTCTGCGGGAGCAGAAAGCGCACACCTGCGCCCGCTGCTGGGGTAGGCGCCCCGAAAAGGCCTCTCAAAAAGGCACCCTCCGAGGGACACGGGTTTGACTTCTGGCGGCAAAGGGGAAGCGAGCCGGCCAGGGAGGGGGCCCGAAACTGGGAGACCTCAGACGAAACGTCTCTGTGCAGACGGTCTGATTTATGAAAAGGGTAGTAATCCGAGCAGTGATTTAATTAACATTTTTCAAGGACGAATCAGAGGCGGACGGCAGGGCATTTACATGTGTTTTTGTGCGCGGTGAAAGGCTCGTGGGGTTAATTGCACTCACTAAAGCGCAGATACAAGAGACAAGCGCCCGTTTAGGCCTCAGACAAGCCCTAAGACGAGCCCTGACGTTACACACGTTGCCCGTGCGTGTACCGAACCCCAGCGCCTTCCTGGCCCGGTGCCGTGGCCTGGCGAGTGCGCCGCGGCCACACAAGGCCGAGTCCTGTCACCAAGAGCTTTACCAAAAACCCACCGGAGGACCGGGTGCTCAAGTCACGCAACTTCCCCGTCACAGCCCGGCCACAGCGGCGAGACGCCAACAAAACACCGCGAGCCCAGTTTCGTGAGCTGTAAGTGCTTCCAAAAGTCTCAAGGGACAAAAAACTTTGGACGAGATTACTGATGCCCGTCACGTTGTTAGAGCTATTTGGTGGGGAAACTGTGATCCCCACTTGGCTGGGTTCTCAAAAGAAATGAGAGTCGCCGGCTCCTTTCTAAATTAAAAACATTCTCATTTTCTTTTTCCTCCTTCATGTTCCTCTCTCTGTTCCCCACCTCCCCCTCTCCCCCCAAGCTGTTGGTTGAGATCTGAAACGCAGTTCATGAATTGCTCAGGAGCTGGCAGAAATTAATAAAATGAAGCTCATTTATATTGAAATGGACTCATTATCATGCCAGCTGCCAATAGCTTACAAGACTGGAATCTTGCTGACAAACAAGGTCCTGCAGGCAAGAGGCTTTCCACCTGCATCCACCGCATGACGGATAACCCTGTGAAGTGCATTCCTCGCCTCCAAAGAAATAGGAATTGTGATAATCTTTTTTTCAGATGTCTGCTATGGCCACAGAAAACTTGTCCAAAAGAATTAAAAACCAGATGCGGCCGAGCATTATCAGGTTTTCCATCATGAAGTGGTTTTTGAGGAGTTCGTAATTCAGGCAGAAAGATCCGCTCCAGGCTGAAGCGAACTCTGGTCACCTCTGCGAGCGACCAACCACAACGTCACCCGCTCCACACACTGCCTTTGCTCCTCCAACATAAACCATTCTCTGTACTCGCTCCGTACACCAAAGTTTAAATGAAATGACTCATTTGTTAAAAAGGTGAAAAGATCTGAAGTGGATGTTTGCGTCCGGAAGCTGGATGATCCAAATTCTCACTCACCTCCAGTACATCTAAAGGGCTGGCATCATCCTTTGCCACGAACAGATGAGTACTCATGCACGCATGGTTCCTCCAGAAGAAAAGGATTTATCATTACCCACGGACTCGTTTCTGAAAAGGTTTGTTCCTATTAACTTTTACAACTTGGAGAGACTTTCCCAAATGAAATCAAGCTGCACATTTCAAGGAGAACATCAGTTTTTCATATTTCTCCTTCTCTGCCATTAAAATACACCGGAATGGTTCTCACCACCACGCTTCCCAGTTCACCTCAACAGCCCCAGTTCTGCCACAGCAGAACCTCCGGGGTCCTTCAGTGCTGAAGTCTCAGACGAGGACTTCCCCCCGAGAAGGCAACCTCCGGAGGGAAGTCCTCGTGGAAAAGGGGATGTACACACTCCTCCACCAGGAGGAAAGATGGAAGCGAAGGGAACAAAGCAGCTCGCTATAGCTTGCTTCCCCGCACAGAGCCCTTCCCCGCACGGGATGCGCTTGCTCCAGGTGCTGCTGGACACTTGCTGTGCTAGCGGAGCCTGAGCGAGGGGGCAGCCGACCACCGGCAGACAGACCACCAGTAACCCACCCACAACTGTTCCCAGGGCTGATGGACAGCTGTAACATTCACACACGGAACAGCCCGCCTCATTAAGAAAGAAACATCAAAGAAACGTTTTCCAACTGCTACGCTCAAGACAAAATACTCAGTCTTACAGCTGGTTCCTGCAAACACGCACACACAAACACACAGATATACACATTTATGATGCATATATGCAGGCGTGTATGCCAATGCCTACATATGTCAGTGCAACTCCTCTTGTTCTTTGAAGGCTTGGAAGTAGCACAGCTGTATTTATTTCATAGCCACAAAACAGTGCCTTGAAAAATCAGGCCAAGGAGTTCCCACAGGGCTCAGCACACAGCAGCTTAAGTCAATCCAAACTGAGGAAGCTCGCACTATGAATGGATTAAATGAATGCATAGTAAGGAAGCAGAATATATTAAAGGAGCACCTAGTTATTCATCACAGCTGCTACCTGTGATTCTAGGTACAGCAAAGAGGGGTTTGATTTTCTCATGTTGGGATGAGTTTGCAATGCCAAGGGATTAAGAAAAAAAAACAGCGCACATGCTTTCTTTTTGCTTGCAGACACTTGACGTGAGCATTAACGGATGAAAAACATTGAAGCTGTAGTTTTCTAAAAGCCTCCCTTTCACAGTAGAACCCCTCCTGTCTAGCAAGGAGAAATTAGCATGCAAGTATATCTCCTTGTCCAGCAAACATGAAAAGCTTGCTAGAAGAGTGAGAGCTCCCTTTCAATTCTATCTTTGCTTTTTGATTTCATGCTGAATCTTTTTTGTCAGATTCAAAATGCAACTGCAGATGTGAGCTCAGTTGGTCATTGCACAAATCTTCATCCAGCTTTGTGAAGCTCTCAGTAACTCTATCATAAAACACCAGGATGTATGCACATGCACAGGAATCAGTAGTCATTTCACAGGATATTTAATATTAATCAGTGGCTCTGGGCTGTATTCCCCACCCACTATCCTAGTTCGACACCACTGTAACTCCAGTGTTCGATCCTGTCTACCAGAGTGAAGAATCAGGCCCTTTATTTGTAACTGGAGGCCACATTTTGTTAGCCTTTATTACCACCTGTTAATATGAATTGCTGCCAAAATCAATGGTAGCATCTACCCTGAGAAGAAGGTAAATGCTCTAGCACGCTCCGGGAACCTGCTGCCCTGACAGTTCTGGCTCTCCCCATCCCATACGTCTGGGCTGCCCTTCGCAAAACAAAATACAGCCACCGACCAGAGACGGATGGATGGATGGATGGATGGATGGATGGATGGATGGATGGATGGATGGATGGACGGACAGATGGATGGATGGATGGATGGATGGATGGAAGGAAAAAACTCCTGAAACTGGAGTCTGACGATGATGACCATCCAGACGAGGCTGGGGAGGGATGTCCACATGTCTGCTAGAACCGGCCAGCAGTGCTGGAATTGCAAAAACTCTTCCCAACCACCTCACTAATACGCAACCTTTGCGTCTGTCATGGTTAGGAGAACAATGCTGGGTGATCGCTCCAGATGAAGAGGAGGGGAAAGAAAAATAAACCCACATTCCCTTTGTGCAGAATTCATAAAGAAAAGATGTGGGAAGCCTTGCTCCTCCAGCTGCAGCACCACACCTATGAGCATTTCTAAGGAAGGGAAGAAAAAGCAAAGAGAGAGAGAGATGGAGGAAGGTCTGTCAGGAGACCCACAGTCTCTGTGTGACAGTCAAACATCCCCAAACCTCAGCTAAAGAAGACAAAACCAGACGCATGGCACCGACAAAGCACCTTGATTAGACATTAATGGAAGAAACGAGCAGGTAGCCAGCCCAAGGGAAAGCCCCCTGTTCAGTGTTTCTATACTTATACTAGGGGATGTGAACGGTTGACACAGTTGCGGGTTTGTTTGTTTTCTAAACACTTTTATAAGTATCTTGTGTGTTTTAAGTCTTTCTCCTTCCCTTCCCTTCTATCTTTAATGGTGGGAAAATCCCCCTTTCTTCCCTACGGGAAATCTGCAAGGATTTACACGTTTAAAGAAAAGGGCAAAGCAGGGAAAGGATTCTAATTTCAGATCATCAGACATAAGCAAATCTATGGGGAGCCGAGAGGGCAACTCCCTGGAGCCTGTGGGGCAGACTGACAGCGGTGTGCGCGCTGCGTCCTGGGACGTGGAGGGGTTTTGCAGCCCGCTGCGGGGACGAGCGAGCAGGAGCAGGAAAGGAAGAGCCCGCTCGGCCTTCACGGAGGGCAAGAGTGAGAATGGGAGCTGGAAGGGCTGCGCGTGCATTTACGCGTTACTTCAAAAAGGAAAAGAATTCCCAAAATGCAGCTGAAATAAGAATAAGGTGTGGCCTGTTTATTTACCTTAAGGTTATACATTATTGTTATTAGACTTTGATTGAAAAACACTTTCTGCTTCTGCCAGATGAACAGAGAACTGCTGATGCACAATGAGGATGGGACGTGCCAAATGCACGGAAAAAGAAATGTATTTAGAAGTAACAAGAAAACGTTCAGAAGAGGAAACAAACCACCAAGCAGATACAGCAGTGCACTCACTGCGTAACCGAAGACCGGCAGCGACAGTGCTGCTAGCAGTGAGGCAGCTGAAGGAGAGAGGGGGAGAGAACAGAAGCGGGACACGTTGGACAGACACTGCAAGCACAAAAGAACCACCCAGCGCGATGGTCTCAAGCAATAAAAATTGAAACCCTTGGCTTGAATGAGTGGGGAGCCACGGCAGGCAGGATGTGAAGGAGAAAAATGTTGTGGAAAAAAAATTAAGGCCAATAATTGGAGGGGGGGATTGGAGAGGAAGCGTTTAGCGTATATCCTCATTTAAGCACATAGGTAGGTAATCTGATTTTCAAGCAATGCCAAAGACCTCACACAGATCATTAAGATGGTGCCTGAGATATGAACACAAGTATCTAATTTTAGATACCCTAGCGTAAGTACCAGGGAGGGATTCCAGAGGTCTAAGGAAAAACACACGGCAAATTAAACTCAGGCGAGTGCATGATCAGAGCAGCTCTCACGTTTTGGCCGGATTTTTGCTGTTGTACCTCACACAGCACTGTGAGGTAAGATGTATAAATAGTAGAAAAGATGTAAAAGTAACAACAGCTTCTGCAATGAGGCCACAAGGGGAGTACAATAAGGAAAAGTATTAAAGAGGAGGATGTCCTTTTAAGTTGATAGCACGCCTCGCAGAAGTTCTGGTATCAGTAAGCTCCTGCTTTTAAATCGGTACCTAGCAAGATTCACCCGTCACTGGGCCAGGAGATGCCGTGCGGTCAGCGGCACCATGCGCGGACTGCTCTGGTGGGACAGGGCGAGGTGGAGACGGCAGTGGGACAAGAGGTCGCTCAAGCCGAAAAGTGGGAAAACCCCTGGCTGTGGGCAGCCGCCAGCAGCCAGCCCTGGGAGGTGCTGCCGAGCTGGGGCTGCAGGACGGGACGGGGGAGACAAAAAGGGGCCCCAGGAAAGGAGGCGGCTGTGCTTCACCAAACCCGGCACTCGGGACGGTAACGCTGTTTATTCAGAGCCTGGAAGGAGAGGCGAGCACGCTTACAACCACGTGGCTGCTCTTTTTGTCTAACGCGATGATACCGACCGCACCAGAGCAGGTTTCTCAGCCTGGCATTACCACAGGACAAACCCTCGCCGTTTCGCCAGCGTGCATACGAAAACATGCATGCAAAACTTGGCTGGTCTGTACCAGCTTGCCACTGTCAAAGTTAAATTAAGCACGCAGATTTTATCTTGCACGTCCTGACAGAACCTGATCACTCCAACGCCGGCACCGAAACGCATTCGCGCTGCAGTACGTTCATCTGGGCTTACCGGTTTTAGCCACAGCGCGCCTATCACGCCTCTTGGCACCGCTCCTGAGCCACCCGCTCTTCCCCTGACGAAGGAACGCCCAGCACCGACGGCCACACGCCGGGTGCCGCTCCCGTAATTCAGAGGGAGCCGCGATCCCCCGGGAAGACGGCCTGGGGAGAGCCCCAGAGCCCCAGAGCTCGCGGGGCGAGGGCCGGGAGCCCCGCCAGGGCACGGGGACAGGCCTGGGGACGAGTGCTTCTGAGGGGAAAAGCCCAAGCCGCCACGAGCCCGGGCAAGGCAGCCTGGTGACGGAACTGAAACCAGGCAGCTCTGAACCTGGACTCGAAAGAAAACGAATGCTTTGCCTTAATTTTCAGTATGGGGCACAAAATTGTGTGAATACCACATCTGAGGTACCTGAGGAGCAAAATTCAAAGGGTTTAAAATGTGCCAGTCAGCAGGAGTTTTTAATCTGCATCCCAAAACTATGAGAGAAGCGGTACAAGAAACCGCAGGTCTATGTACAAGAATTTTTATATTAAAACCTGCGGATCGAGATCCTGCCGGGGACTGGAGAAGAAGTGATCCGAGGAACGACGTACCCATCTCCTGGCCTCAATCGCGTGCGAGGCTGGAGAACGCATCTGAGAGAAGGAAGAAGGAACGGCACGGCTAGAAATGGGACACCGAGTAAAATGCCATGCAGAATGTGGCACGCTCATCTGATCTCTTTCTCCAACAGGATAACCCATTTTCTAGGGGAGGAAAGGGCAGAAGATATCTTTCTGGGAAATGATCAGCTAAGCTGAAGATGACAAAGACTAACATAGGAATTATGATATGCATAAGAAACTTTGCAAAGAGGTTGAGCTGAAAGGAGAATTATCTGACTCAAGGGATGAGGTTTTTTTTTTTTTTTTTTTTCTGTGACGAAATGCAAAGACATACTACTGACTTGTGCTGTTGACACAAAGCAAGAAAAAGTCACAATATAGAAGAGACCTTTTGTCTCGTATTGATCACAGAGGACCACTGATTGATAAAATAGTGATAAAAAAGCAAATGTAACCAAAAGATGCACAAGCCAGGCTTCCCTAGTAGAAACAAGAGTGAATGCTGCCATAGAAGCCACTGACCTCATCCAGAATAACACGTGCAATCCTCATCATCCATGGCAAAGGCTAATTCAGGGCAGAATCCCTTCAAGGAAAGCAAGGCAGATACAACAAAGCCTGGAGCTTCATTCTGAGAGGTGAAAACAACAGGATTGTCTCATGTAGCAAAACAAAAAGGCTGCAGAAGGACATGATCTATATTTACAGGCAGAAAAAGGTACCTTAAAAAATTCACCAATGCAAATAGATATATTCATAGTAATAGGCACAGTAGTTGTTCAAGTTCTCCTCTGGCTTTGCAAACTATGGTCCATACAGGAAAAACATTGCTGCTGGCACGCACAAACTACCTGTAATCAGTGTAAAGCCAGCACTGCAGAATGGCCAGCTGTGGGTTTTGTACCTTTGAGCTCCTGACGTCCTAGAGAGCAGACTGCCAGAAAGAGCTTCGGTTTTCTTCTTTTGAAAACAAATCAAAAAATATCACCAGAGAAGGTGCGAGAAGAGGTGTTCCAAATCTTTTGTGGGAATTTTCCAGCATCAGGCTCTCACTTTCTCTTAGTGCCTTCACTATTTAAATGTTATATGAAAAGCATAAGCGACTAATTACAAGACAAAATGACAGCTGTCCCAGGAGCAGCCTATAATGTCGTACCTCAAGACAGCCTTATGCGAAGGTGCATCCCACAGGATGGAGGAAAATGAAGACTGTAGGCTCACCAGACAGAGCACTCTCATCTGGACCTCCCCTGTCTTGGAGGAGTGACATCCTCATGGGTACAGGACGGAAAGCAGTGTGTGGGTGCATGCACGTACGCATGTGTTTGCATGTGCATGCGTGCAGGGGTGCAGGTGGGGAAGCCACTCTTTCCCTATTTTATTGATCTATCTGGAAAATTAAGCTTTCAGCTGAAAACACTCAGTGAGTTTAAGTGGCTGTAGCAATTGCTGCGAGCCCTGGATCCAGCCACGAGTCTGCCTGTCTCCGTCTGTGAGCTCCAGCGACGCAGCACCGTCTGGACACGGCCCTCCGCAGGTTGTAACTGCTTCCAGAGTTTCTTAGCTGTCCCAGATTCACAAACCACATTTCAGTGATTAAGCCAGTCACCAAAAAAGAAAAATTGATCGCCTAGCCCGAGGTGAAACATTACTGGAAAGTCACCAGGTACTGCTATTAGAGAGAGAGCTACAGAGCCCGCCTGACTGCAGTCTAACCAGGGCAATGGTGGAAAACTGCTTACTGTCAACTCTGGTTCAATGCTTTCTTACAAGACAAGGTCGCTAATAAAATATTCTACCTTAGTATTCATAAGAAGAATATTTTTCTTACCTGTAGCTGTTACTGTGGGGCACAGTCACATAAACGAAACATTATATGGTGCTAAAATATTATAACATACATAAGTGGGATTTCTTTCTTTTTTTTTTTAAGGAATTCTAGAGTACCTATTAGAAATGCAAACACTTAATGAAACAATAGCTGTACCTCCTCAAAAATGCCAGGCTGGTGAAATATCAGCCACACCATCAAATGAAGACACCATAAATCTACACAGCACTTTATATTTTCAGCAGCGGTAAGCGTCATTCCCTCATTTCAGTGCTTCACATTGGTATGCGGCCCAAAATAGTCCTAAAAGAAACTAACTAGCTTCCTCTTTAAATTTAAAGAGTGGTACATGATTTTAGTAGCTGAGAAAGCTACCGATATTTTCTGTGGCATCATTCCCAGCCCATATGAAAATAAAAACTGCGCTAGATGCACACATCGTGTATTTGTGAGCGTGCCGATCATATTCACCTATGCCCAAGTTACAAGTGAATTATTCAGCCCACCTGAGCTCACAACAGCTCCTGAATTCACATAAATGGCATCTGTTTGACAAAGGAAGAGATTTTGAAACTGCAGGAACGACCGCTCTTTTCCCCTGATTTCCCAGCAGTGTTTTTATAGGTACGCACACGGGACCAGCACATGTGCCGGAGCCTCTGTAACGCGAAAAGCAGCGCTGTGGAGAAAGATCCCACTGTGTTACTGAAACAGGTGTTAAAAATAGAATCACGGGGCCCAAATTTCAGGCCTCTTGCAAGCCGAGTTTCCTGCCTCCTGTGCCAAAGCCACCAGGAGCAGTGACTCTCCCGTGCCTTCTGCTCCATCACCAGCCCCAGCCTCACCGTATCACCACGCTGATCCTACAGACCTACAGCAGAAGGAGTAGCTCACTTTCTGTGGCAAGTGGACACACCTCAAAGACAAAGACTACTGCCATCTTTAAAGGGAATTTTAAAAGGAACCCCCCTAACGCTATTTTTGACAGGCCAAAAGAAAGAAGCAAAGGGCACCTTTACGACTGACCTCCACAAAGACTCCTTCACTTTGCAGTGCTGCCTCTCTTTTGGAAAGGTTTTGTGCTGGTTCAGAGATCTTTACTGCTGAAGTTTTCAGATCGCCAGTAGAGAGCCTGCCCTACAGATGCTCTGGTGACCTCTGGAAGTTTTGCCATCAGAGGCAGCCTTCCCACCTTAAAAGATCAGCTTGCCATCAGCATTGATGGGCTGCACATCCCTTCAAGTCACGCAACACTGAAATGAAAATACTCCCAATAAAATTCCCTCCTGCACTTGTTTACTTGTTTTTTTCCACCACTTTTCAGAGCCAACATACCTAAATGAAAAGAGGAAGAGGAAAAAAAAAAAGCCAGTGTTTTATACTTCATCATTTACAGTTTTCAACCAAACCAACTCATATAAAATCTCTGTCAAGAAGCTATCTCCTGTATATTAAAGGAGGAAAGACAGCTCTGTGCAGTGCAGGAATCTAAGCACAGTCTCAAGATTTAGGACAGATCTAAGCTACAAATATTTGCCAGCACAGATACGTCAGTCACAAATTTGATAGAGCATGACCTCTGATTATGCCTGCAGAGGCCACTGCAATACAGTTATATGAGCAAAACTGTGACAGGGCTTATAGTAACACTTTTTTTTTCCCAAAGAAAAACAAGCTTAGAGTAAGCTGTTCCAGCTAAAGCACTGTTTTGCTGGCGAAGCATCATGCAGATGCTTCGTAAGCGCCATCCGCACGAGGAAGGCTTTGTACAGCTACAACGATGCCACGCGGGTGCACCAGGGCAGCAGCGCGCTCTTAACGCCTATCTGGCCTCGCCGTATCCCGCTCCTGTGCCTGTATTTATTGAGGCGATGCCTTTTTTCTTTCCTAAACCAACGTCGGTGCTTTTGGCTCGCCGAGAGGGGAAAGCGCTTCTTGCCTCGCCGGTGCGCTGAAGCAGCACCCAGTGGTTGCAACACCGAGCTCTCCTTTCTGAGATGCTGCACGTGATTATTTCCAGTCTGCCAGGGTGTCAGCTTCTGGCTGCGCCGAGGGTGGGCAGAAACCTCAGGTCTTCTGTCAGGGAAAATAAGTGTCTCCCTCCACACTGCTGACACCGTCTTTTTTCTTCAAAAGGAAGCTGTTGAGCTTATGCATATCAGCCTCACGCGGAGCAAGCCGCCACATGAGCAACCCGGCACCTCTGCCTGCAGACATAAGCAGCAATCCTGAACACCTCACTTGGTGTGGCTGGCCCAAGAGCCCAGAGAAATCGGTGCAAAATCAATTCAGTGGGCCTCGGATCGAGCCCCCAAAGAAGCAGGGAGGTTTGAAGAGCCACACGCACACAAACTTCCAAGAGCCAAACGAAGACAGCGCAGACTGGAGAAAAAACATCTTTCTTTTAACCTGTCTCGTACGCCGGAGCAACCACCATGCCGTCCTGCTGGTGACATTTACAAGGCTGCAATTAGCTACCAGTATTTCTGTAATCTTATATAGCATGGCAAACAGTAAACCCATTAACTGCGACGTTTTTGTGGGATTTCTCTTGGTTCATCTGTTTTGGAGGCTGATATTTATAAAAGATACGGGCTTCTTTTGTTTGCACTGTTTCAGATTCACCACCTTTCAGGGCTCATTTCATGTTTAATCACAAGATTAATAACTCTGGACATACGCAGTGAATCCCTTTTAAAGACAATAACATTTGAAGAACAGCTTAATGTTAAAAATAAGAGTGACGCTCCTCCGAGCATCATCCGAAATCCCACTGCACCAATTAATACACAGGATAGCATTCAGTCTGACCACTTATCGGCACAGCGGACCACAAGGGAGACGTAATTTAAACCAGACCTGCCTGCAACGCTCTTGAAATGAAACAAATAAACCACCACAGCGACAGCTGGAACAGCGCTTGGAGGCCAATCTCCACCGCCACTACTCTCGACGAGCTCCGCTTCACGCCGCGAAGCCCTATCGATTTCGCTGAGCAGAGGAAAAAGGGGGAAGAAGGGGGCTCGCGGTGCAGACCCCATCCCGCGGGCAGGGGGCGGTGGAGGGGGAACGGGTCCCCGCCACCACGGGCCGGGACCCGCAGCAGCCCGGTGGCAGGCGGCCACGGGGCCACCCGTGTGGCAGCGCCGGGCACACGGCCACGTCTCCGCAGGTGCCGCTGCCGTGCAGCTGAAGGGACCGAGGAGGTCATTTTTAATTCCCGTCTCCGTCCCCCAAAACCACAGCTCCCTTTTGTTTTTTTGTTTTGTTTTGTTTTTTTCCTGGCGCTTTCCATTCAAAGGAACAAGTTGATTCCCGGGCGTTTTTCCAACCAAAAATTTTCATCGCCCTTTTTGTTTCTCCCTCCCGCGCAGCTTCCCCCGGGTGCCTGGCACCGCTCCTGCGGCGGGGCCAGCGGCCAGCACCGCGGGCACGGCAGGGCAGGGATGCTCCGCCGCAGACCCCGGGAGCGCAAGGCGCTGCGCACGACGGGGCATCGCCAACCCCGAGACGGATGCTCCATCACATCTCCAGCTCCGGGATATGCAGCAGCCCTAATGGGAAAGGGCTACGAACAAAAGAAAGCAGACATTAAGTTTGGTGTGTCTTATCTACACCCAGCTGTGGGAAAGGAGGAAGGCACTCGATTATCACTTTCCATACAGGTTCATACACGCCTCAACGTATTCCCTGCCTCTTAAAAAAACATGAAAAGGAATGTATAATCACTTTTGCAGGGCACCTTTCCGCTCCAGCTTGCAGAGTCTGCCCTGCATGTACTTTTCCCATCGCAATATAACTTGCAAAACATTTTACACAATGGGCACCTTGAACTTTTAAAGGCAAACAGCTTCCCCCCAGCCCCACCAACAAATTAGGCAGAGGCTCCCATACTCGCTAGGAAAAATCCCCTGGTGAAAACTGAATGTGTAGCTGAAAGAAAAAAAAAAAAAAAAGTGTGAATCGGTTTGTTTGCAGGGGAGGTGCAGGAAACCCCGGCCAAACGTGGTCACAGCTTCTTCAGGTCTCCACTGGAAGCATCGCCTCCTGCTCGGGAGCCTCCGCTCGCACCGGGCTCCTCGCGGCTCCGGCGGGCAGGGAGATGCTGCTCGGCCGGGGCTTCTCGACCTCCGCCGCAGTGCCCGCGGGCACGCCGAGCGCCGCGGGGAAGCCGGGCGGGTGGCCCCACGCAGGTGCCCCCGCGGGCAGGTGGAAACCTTTGCGAGAGGGACCCGGCTGTGGGCCGGCGGAAAGCGATGCCAAATGTCTGCCAGGTAATACGAGAGCATCGCCTGGAGATAAAACCCGGTGCTGAACGCGAGGCACCACTTTTTGCTGAAGCAGTAAAAAAAATAAAAAGGGAAAAAAAAAAAACAGGACATTAGGAAAGGCAGCTAATGAGATTGGGAATATCAGAATGGGAGGAGAAATGAAAGGGATTGTAATTAACCTCGATAATGAGCAAGAATGCCGGAAAAACTCTAGGAAGGCTCTGGGAGGGGATTTATATGCACTCGCAGTAGCTCAATAACGTTCTGCTCATACAACGCCGCATTTACACATGAGATTTGAGAGCACAGTCCAAAGTTTTAAATTTATGTTAGGTAGTTCTATTTTGATCTTCCTCCTTAAAACCTGACTTCCAACCACGTTTTGAAAAGGAAATGAGTCGTCTACTTGTCTCAACAAGTGAGCAACACCTGCTCCAGCGCTTTTAGTTTTACTGTATTGTTTGGGTTTTGTGCGTGCTTTTTTTTTAAAGCCCGGCCTAACAGGCTTAGGGAAAAAAAGGCCCATAACCAGTTTGGGGAACAATAGAGCAAAAGACTTTATTCATTCACTCCTTTGTTTTCAGCAAACATATCCTGACGTTTCTCTGTCAATACAACGTGAAAAATGTAGAAAATGCAAACACAGGCGGGATGGTGCTTCAAAAGGAAAAGGTACTGCCCTGCTTTGGATTCCAGTTTCTTCTGACAAAGCCCAGATTCTGGGACATTTCTGTATCATCAAGAGACCTTCTTACTGGAACTTTTAACAAGGGAAAACACACAGCATCCTGCTTGCCAAGTGTAATTTGTTTTTGCAAGTTTTCCAGAATCCTTGTTCTTTTTCCCACAGAAATCTAATGTCCACTTGCAAGGAAGATAGTTAAATGCCATAAAATGAGACATGAAAAAAGCTCAGCACTGGTGTAATGCAAGTTGGCTCCCGCTAGACTCAAGGGATGTTTTTATACGAATACTTACATGACTGAATTTAAGCATTGTCCTGTAACTCAACACTGAGGTCTTTTTTCAGCTATCATCCCGACAAGTAAGTTTATTAAAAAGCAACAAGATTAAAAAATTATGCAGAATTCCAGACAGAGTTAACCCATAACTCACGTGAGCAGCTTGAAGCATGGATCAATGCAAAGCAAGGACTGCTAGCACGCACATCAGCACGGAAGCCATCCCTGTGCTAGTTTTTAGTGAACTTCCAGATGAAGTTTAATGGAGACAAGAGGACAGCTCTCAGTTTAACCTGTCAGCCAGTAACTTCATAATCAATTGAATTATGAATTGTTGATCCCAAAAGAACGCTACTTATACATTTGCTTGCGGCATACACCGTTTAAGACGCTATCCATCAAAATGAAAATAATCTTTTTGTCAGCTGTGTGTGATTTTGCCCAATTAATTCGTAAATGGAGTTTGAGGGAAATATTCAGAAGAATGGAACACGGTGTGAACAGATAAATAAGACGTCCCAGTTGTACATATCTTCTCACTTAGCTTGTATAAAAAGCAAGCATTAAATAACAGAACTGCACAACAGTAAATGCAGTTCTTGGTACTAACATGCAATAAAGAAATCTTAATTTTGTCGGTTCCTTTGCTGTGCCAAGCGCAACGTGCCGATACATTTCTGCAGAGAGGATGTCAGTCACACAGACCATTCTCGCGCGACCTGGGGGTGCCCACGCGACAACTGGAAGCCATAAAGCCGGCTTAGCTGGCGGCCGTGGGGTGCTCCCTCCAGCCCCCGTGCTGGGCGCCTTGTCGGGGGGTGCCGAGCCGCGGCCCCTGCAGCAGCAGACGGGGCTGGGAAGGCACGGCCACGGCTCCACGCGGCTCGCTGCCTACCGGCTCCTTGACGGGGGCTCGCAGCTCTGCCAGAAGGGTTTTGGGGAGGTAACAGCCGGGAGGTGGTGGCAGCCGCTGCACAGAGGTACCGGCTACACACACCGGAAGGGGCTTGAATCTGCACACAGAGGAGAATAGATCAGGATAAATCACATTCAGTACCGCGGCAGCAAACCATAAATTTTAATGCAGCCGACGCGATACCAAACATGACATCCTGGACTAGACTGACCGTGAAGTTGTGATCGATGCCACATGAACTGACCTGATGCTTCAGTATCAGGCTTAAACGCATTAAAATTTTGTTAGTTAGACTGGCCTTACGTAAAACCTCAAAATTCTACCAATATCTTCAAATCCATATAGATGGAGAAACATTGACGCAATAACCACCCCGCTTTTCCAAGGATGTTACGGTGCTTTTCATGAAATAAGCTAGGAAGCAATTTTACATGCCAAGGCAGTAAATAGAATTAGGTTTAGAGTTAGGAGACTAATAATTCCATTTTTAATAAGGTAAAATGACAGAAATAATTACAAACTAATAATCGTCATGGAAACCCAGCTGAAATATTTGTTGGTTTTAAATTAAAATGGTTTTGCGCTGGACTAACAAAGAGTTGTATTTATAATATTTTCAGTACTCTCTTACTAGAAAAAGGCACTTAAATTTACTGCATTTTTAATTAAAAGAATAACCTACAGGACTTGGAAGAAAAACCTGCTAGAGCTTTATGGATCTTTATGGATTCCTCTGCACTCTTGGTTCCATCAGAAGTTAATACGAACACCTACAGGAACTTCACCACATTGTTCAAGTGAAATTCAAAATACTGTTTTTCCTAACACAAGATTTCGATAACGCACTATTTTCTCCTTCCTCCTCGCTCTTACATTTTGCTGTTTTGTGGCTTTGTCTCAATCTCTCCACCTGCAGCAAGGGATCATAAATATCAAAGGAAGGCTGGTTAGGGTGCGGCGGCTGAAACAATCTCCATGGGCACACCCAAGTGCGCTGCTCTGAATTTAACTCAGGCGTACAGGCTGAGCACTTCAGACGCTGCTTTACGAAATATTTCGTCACCGCCGCTGCAGGGGCGGTAACTTCCAACAGAGGACCAGCAGGGACGGCTGCGGGCAGTCAGAGATTCAGTGCCCGGCTTAATTTGCTGGTGCAGAAGACAACACCCTCAGCTACCTTTTCTTCTGCACTCTCGGGAGCGAGCGCCCCGCGTAAATGCTCATCCCATGGCCCTCGTGCATGCCCCAAACTCTTCTCAGCTACTGGGAGCTTCAGAGACGTGAAGAAACCTAACTCTGGTGGCCATGCCACCTTTTGGGCAAGAAAATGAAAAAAAACAGTTCTACTGAGATTTTGTACACAGGGGCTTACAGCAACATGTCCTCCCTGGATGCGGTTATATCGACGCAGGGGTGCCGCCTGCTGTTCCAGCCGAATCCCCTTTCCACAGGAAAATAAACACCAGTGCTACTCGTGGTACCGCCAAAGCTGACCATCTCCCATGAGGAGAGGGAAAACTCGCCCTAAGCAGGGAAACTCTCACCTGAGGAGCCCGTGGACCTCCAGGTATCTCCAGAGGGACTCAGCTCTCCGAGCATCCCCCAGGATCACGCCTTGAGGAGCTGGCTGTCCAACTCCCGTTGCATGGCCAAACGTGCATGCACATCTCTGACAACAGACAGTCCAAGGAAAAAGGCTATCTGCACTGGTCCGTGTCAAACCGGAAGCATAAACGGTCACTTAATCCAAAAAACGCTCAATTTGTGTATAAAATCATGATCACCCAGCCCAGGCACCTGATTTGTATGCCTCACACTGTTAGGGGTCAAGCTCTTCACATACATTTATGTTTAATCCTTTTAGCATTATTACAATGTCATAATGAAAATAGAATAATGGCTTTCAAGTGTAGCTGTTGAGATAATCACGTTCAGCCAGAAACAATCAGAAACCCCGAGTCCTCAGACTCATGATTTACAGTGATCAGCTAATGCTAACAGGTAACACTTCAGATCACGTTCTGGGCTGCTGAATAAATTCGACAACACTATACAATGCTGTCCCATCAGGAAGACCCATTTTCTGTCATTAGTCTGATGAAATAACCTGCAATACTTACATCGGGTATGATCATTGCTTTCCTTACACTTCGACTGTTGCTTATTTTCTCATATTCAGAATGATTTTAGGAGAACAGTCAGATCAGCTGTCTGGGGGATGTTTTTCAAGAAGGGCATGTGCCTTTAAAGCTGCAGCCCCCTTTTTTTCCCCTAAATTTTTGAGGTCTGGAGGATTGTGTTCCATTACGAGCTAAGAATTTCAGAGTGCAGCATCCAGGCTGACAGGTTTATTAGTTAATTTAGTTGTGAAGCTTAAGAAAAGGCCGTATCTTACAGCTAAGGTACTAGATTAGGGCTCTACTCTCAAATTTAATTCCATGGATTCACAGGCAAGTATCTTAAATCTCCCTGAGTCTCAAATCTCCTTTTACAGATGGAGAAAATATTTTGCTATATCACTGAAATAAAGTGAGAATAAATCCATTTATATAAGTGACGTACTCAAGCAGATGAAGTGGTGATGACAAACATCTAGTTAGATAGGAGGGACTCTGTGCTCAACACTGCATAATTTCATCAGGGCATCAAAAAACCACGACATCATTTTACTTCACGTAAAAGGCCTCTCTAAAATTAATTGAAAGGAATCATAGGCACCTCCTTAAGAGACGCGCAGAATTAGCCTGATACACAGATTTCTAGGTCCCACTCAATTACTTTGAGGTAATATTGCAATAAATTGTAGGTCAGGCACAGTGGAATATGAATCGCGGGCCTGCACCATTCATCTACTAGGTTTAAAGAAAGGAGGTCGGCAGAAGATAATCCTCTTATTGCTCTGTCAGTTTTACTAGCAGACACTCCAAATGTGAAATTTGGTCCAGCTTTAGCCACAAGAAATCAATTTCATTTGCCAATAATCCCAAATCTCTGCCTCTTGAGAACTCCAGGAGAGCCTGGAGCATCTCTGAGGGACCTGCAGGGTGGGTCCAGCCTTGGGCAGCAGCAAACTCAGGACAGACCAGCCCCAGGCTTCATAAAGCCCTTCTAGTGGGGAGCTGAGAAAGTGGGCAAGCGAATCCTGCGGAGGGGTTGCAATGGCCTCCACGCAGATTTAGTCATTTCCGAGGCTTCCTGAGAATCTTGCCTATATATTCACGGCAACAAGTGTCGGTACCTTCTGATGTGAAGAGGGTAACGAAAAGCAAGCATCGTCAAGAAGGCACAAAGTTGCTGCCTCTGCCTTCTGCAACATTAAGACATGATTAATGCCCTTCTGCAGATTGCAGCGAGGCAAGGAATGTTGTCATTTATACAATGAATCAGTAGCTCTGAGAGGAATAAAATGTTCTAAAAGCTTTTATCTTCACATATTCAAACAGTTTTTCAGAGTATTCAGTAACAGTATAACTCTAAATACCTGCTGAAAATGCTTTAATCCTTAATTCCTTCTCATCAGTATAACACAGTGCCAAAACCTACCTTCTCTTGGATTTGTTTTACTTCTCTCTGAATAATTTTGGATCGAAGCATGCTACAGAGGAGTCAGTAGAAGCAACAGGTGTTTTCAAAAATCTGATGCTGCTCCCTTAAGTGACTCATTTTAGGGTTCAATTAGCAAAAAGTGCATTAAACATTAAAGGGATTCCTGCACAGAAATAGCTTTCTGCAGCTGGCTGGTCTCGGTGCATTTAAAGTTAGATGTTTACCCTGATGAGCAGGTTCAAGACTCTTACAAAGCTGGCTATCTGCAGCTTGCCTGTAATCTTGTCTAAATTACAGGCAAGCTAAGGATGGCCAGCTGTGCTTCTCCTGAGCATGCTGTGCAGAGGAAAATCCCAGACGGATGGGGGGTATCCAGTGATCTCAGGCAACACTGGTTGGGGAACTATTTCAAAAACCTTCCTCAGTCCTCAAAATCTGGGTGTGAGGAGCCATTTTCCTTTCCAGAGAGGAACTGAGGCACCAAGCAACCGTACCTGAACTTTGGGCAAGTCATCCATGGCAGGAATCAATCTCCTACTCCAACCAGCAGGCTATACTCCCCTCTGGAAGAAGCACTGTTTCATCTCTTCAGAAAAACAACACTGAAAACGATGTAAACATCAAGGGTTTTTTGTGGGGAAGAGGAGGGAAAGGAAGCCAGCAAAGCCCTGAATGCAGCACAGAAACCGTAAGGTTTACTTACGTGACCTCACTTAATAGGTGTAAATTAGTGTTATGTGCTCGTCTCACGGGCACAACACCCCACCTCCCCAAACACCACCACAGACGAAAAGCAACCCCCCAGACCCTGAGCTAACAACAGCCTCCGCTGGCACCTCCAGCAGGAAAGCCAGTCTCTGAGGAATAAGCTGCCACCCTCAGAGAGCAACTTCATAGCTCTTCGCTACTCCGCATCAACCACGTACTACAACATACTCAGGCGTTTATTATCATGCCATCTCTGCAAATTTTAGTATAGAGGACGTCACTTTTTCTCTCAATAGATTTACTCGCAATTTTGTCTGCCTGACCACTCACTGTCCAGGAGCCGTGGTTTAACCGAGCCTCTTCAATTAGCCTTCAGACTTCCACCTTTTTTGTCCCTGCACATTTGTACTCGGCACCAAACAAACATTTGTTAAAGCGCTTCACTGTTTACTTTCACAAGATATATTTCCCCGATGCTCTACATTGCTGAATTATGCAAAAATAGCATACTCCACTGACATACTTCCTATACATTTTGCAGGTTGTTATATCTGTGTTTTACATGCACAAGAGACATGTGCTCTTGAAGCGTTTTTCTTCTGAGACACTGAATTACATCCTGAGAATTTCCCATTTACCCTGCTGTACTGATACCACAGTTGCATCTGAAAGCTGCAAGGGGGGCTAAAATCAGAGTTCCCAGCTGCTTTGCCAGCACGCGAGGAGATGTGATCCTTGATCCAGGAGTTCACACGCAGTTGTAGCTACCTTCCTTGCTGTCGTAGGTTCAGACTGTCGTTCCTTCACTGACATCTGTTTGGTGCTGGCAGCAGGACAGCCACCCTGTGCCTCATGCAGCGGGGCAGTTCCAGCTCCCTCTCCCCATGGCACCTGATACTTTGGGGGAGCCAGCCCACCGCGACCAATACGCCCAGTTCAGAGCCAACTCTCTGCTTCTAGCTCTCTCCCCCTCTCCTCCAGTTCCATCCCTTGCCACCCCCCAGCCATGCTCCCAAAAAGCCTCCATTTCTTACTTTTCTCTTGTCCAGAAGCATAAACCAGAAGGTAACTATACTACATGCCGCAGTTTTCTCATGCTCCTCAGGAACCCCAAACGGCCACGTTCTGCTCGTTCCCCGGGTTACTTAATGTTATTTTGAAATGCAGACTCCACCACGTGTAAGCGGATGTGCAACCTCGCCCGCCTCAGCACAGACAGGCTGGAGGCTGCAGGTCAGAAGAACGGCCCCGGCCGTCCTCCAGGCACTGCAAGGAAGGACAGGGGCTCCCAGGGAAACTGAGGGCAGGTCCAAAGGCTTTGTGTAGCTCTGGATATTTATACACAGGTAGCAAGTCCAGGTGGCTCAAAACAACTGTCTCCTGCTCAAAAAGCTCTTGTTATCTTTAATTTCCCTTAAAAAAAAAAATCCAAACTTTAAGATATGCTTAGGTAACCATGTCAAGCATAAAGACCTGTTTTAAACAGTAAACAAAAGCTGAAATGTCATGCATTCATTCATATGCCTCCAGGAATGACAGCTTGAAGGAACACATCAAATACTATGACTCTCCAAATTTTTAAAAAACAGGCTGGTAAATTACAGTGATTTTTCATTCCATAACAAAATACAAAATAAAAAAATACTGCTGCCCAGAAAAAGATTACCAAGCAATCATCCAGATGTTACTAAAGCATTAAGAGTAATTTGCTTCAAGAAGATAAAAGCAGAAAGGAAAATGATTCCCGCTAGCTTTTTTTATCGGACGTTTAGTCCTGCAACTTCTAACTGCACTGACTTCTGTGTTCTGCCCTGAACCTCGCACCAAGGCTACGTGCATTTCTGGTGCCTGCTGCCTGTGCTCACGTCTCGTACAGCAGCACCTCGCTAACTCCACTCTGGGATGCAATAAAAGTCAAGAAGGACGCAACTTGCCTCCCACTCAAGGAAAAAGAAAAGGGGAAAAAAGATCATTTTCATTGCTGCAGTTGTGCAGAGGGGAAAAAATAGGATCCTTTGTTACTGTTAAAAAAAAAAAAAAGCACATTAGTCATTTTTAAAGAAAGCAACCTTTGGCGTGTATAACAAACCGCTTATAGCAAAAGTCATCAGATGCCTGACAAACGTTTCCAGGCGCATCAGTTAACGTGCAAGAAACGCGCCTATCAAACAAGGCAGGCCAGGTGAATTTTGTTTGCAGTAAGTACGAAATATCCCTTGTCCTGCAACCCCCAGCTGGGTCCAGAAAGCCCTCCCGCCCTGACCAGGACGCTCGGTGGCCCCTTTCCTGCCCCGGTGACCAGGCACAGCCCACGGGTTGCGCACCCCGTGGCTTTCCCAGCTCCCTCCCGGGCAGCCTTGCGCAACAGGCAGCCTTTGTCTCCCATTGAGTGTCTCAGGGCCTGGAGCACACTCTTAATATACCTTCCCCGCCCAGGTGAACGCAAATGAATAACAAAGCAATTTTCAGCTGGGAAGTAGACAGCAGAAGGCTTATTTATTTCTCCTCTGACTTGACGACGGGAGATCCTTAGCTCCAGGAGCACGCGGCGGCGTTTGCTCACCTGGGCATGTCCCAGAGCCAGGTTCTCGGTTTGCTACGACGGTTTCTGACAGGAGCCGTGAAGCCCTCCGTCACTGGGGCACTCTGAGCAGCCACAGGGCCAGGCGCCGGACGGATGAAGAGATGGGTGCCAGCAGCTCCATGCATCCTCCGAACGTGGCAGGGTAACATTAATTCCAAACCTGCAAGCTTTCCTTCCCCTCTCCCCGCCTTTGCCTACCAGCTCCAAGCTCTTCGGAAGGGAAAACAGAACTAGAAATGCAGAGTAACTGCCACGAGGAAAAATGTTTCTGCCTCTTCTGTCTCGTGAAGAAGACACACCAGTCACCGCCACCACCACTGCCCGCCAGCACCACCTCCATTCCCTCACCTCTGACGAGGAGCACGCCTACCAGGGCTTTTATACACGTGCACCTTCCCACGTGCACAAGCAATCCGTATGCCCGATCTTTTGACAGACCCAAACCGCTCCGAAACGTCCGGGTCTGCAAGCACTCGTGCCACTGCAGCAGCGTTTATGGATGCAAGGTGATTTGCGGTCAGGGCCAAGCCAGCCACTTAAGCTTACGGAGCTGCTGCTCATTAGCTGTAACTCAGTTACACCTATGGCTATAGCAGGTAATGCAATTTATCTTACACCTCTCCCAGTAGAGATGCACTACGGCACGCTCACCGTAATGCTAACAGCACGCACGCAGTCACTGCAGCTCAGCTAATGCTCGGCAATTTGTTAAACTCTATTAACAACACTGAGCGTGAGCTCTTAATTACTCCATAATCGAGACCAGCTCTAGACAATATCAGAAAACGCAACGGTTAGGACACTGCAGGTCTTCCAGAAGCCAACCTTCAGCCCACCACCCCAGACCTCGCCACCGGCAAGACCAGCAGAGAGCGCGCGGGGCTACGCAGGCTACTTTCGGCGCCTGTGCGTGGAGGTCCGCACAGAGGCTGCGTGCAGAGGAGTGAAACAGCTGCTTCCCCCTGGAAGGAAGCGGGGTTTGATATTATCACAAAACCTCTCTGCTGCTCCTCCAGTCTTCTGACACCATCCCACAGGGAAAGCAAACAAGCAGCGGAGAGCCAGCCTGCTGAGCTAGGGAAAAAGGATGCTCCTGTTTGTTTACGATTCAATTAAGACTTGAGATGTCGTAACCAATAAGGAGACAAACTACATTTTGGTTCCAGAAACCCTTAAATCTTACACGACCTGTGTCTTGTGAGGTACAATAAAAACATAAATATTTACGTGAAAACTTCCCTTTTTCCTCTGCTCCTGCACTGTTTGCAGCACAGCTGGGCTAATCCCATTTCCAGTGCTCTGTATCCTGACCTGCTTAAACAACCCCACACTAGGATGTTAAAACACTCTAATCTATAAATAATGTATTCCTCTCATCCAGCAATGGATTACTGTTCCATAAAACTCCCTGGAACACACCACATAGTCTCCAGTTCAACAAAATAACACCGAGAAAGACATCAGCAGAGAGACGCCCTCTTTCTTGCTAAATTCTTTCAAAGATTTGACGCCAAGATTACTTTTGCATTTGATTTTGCTTTTTTTCTAAAAGGAAAAAAAATTGTTACAGATCTGATATTCTAATCTGGTGACCTCTTTCCTCCCCCCCCACCAAAGACCCTTTATTTTCTTGCAGCATTAACCCTCACAGCATGGCAAGAGAGCAGCACGGGCTAACCAACCAAACCCAAAGCCAAGGGGCAGTGATCTCTGCTGCCACGGGGTCCCAGCACGCATGGCGAGGCAGCACTTTACACCCGTGCCCGTCTGTTGCCCCAGGTGGGGAGCTCCCATCTGCCCCCTGCCCATGCTCCTGCCCCAGCTTCTGGCTTGTGCCAGCCCGGGCATTCACTGGACCCCACGCTGGGCCAGGCCGGGTCACTGATTCTGCAGGAAACTACCAATATTTTCCTCGGGGCGCACCTTCAGCCAGCCATTACGTGTGACTCGAGCCGTAACGCGTAGCTTCACGTAAAGATAAACGCTTCTGCTCGGAAGACCGATGTCCAGTCGGCTTGCTCCCATTTCACTGCACTGCCACGGACTGCAGCGGTGCGGAGGCGATGCCTGCCCTCTGCCACTGAAGCCAGCAGGGATCCCACCACTGATTTCCCAGAGCAAAAGCATAAAGCTAAAGCAAATGCTTAAATGATGCAAATCTGTGGCTTGGCAGATTTATTCCCAGCATACATCCTGGAAAAATGAAGAGTTCCTGCCTCAAAACAAGTTGGAACCCTCTTGAAAACAGACGGGCACCCTTTAAAGAGCGAGTTCCCCTAGGAAGGGTAAGCAGGCACGCCACACTTCTGCACTTGATCCCTTAGCACCATTTGCCATGATTACCACAGCAATTTTCCACGCATTTCTCATAATGCACAGATCACTTTAACTCTGAAAGGACTGGGGAAAAATAAGCAACCCACCGACACCCACAAAACCTGCTCCTTTGGCTCCGTAACGCCAATCCCATACGAACATTTAAATCACCCCTTTGACACCACTTGCTGTCAAAGGAGTTAATAGCTGCCTTGACAATGGGTTTCTGGTATATTAAATGAAACAATTAAAGCTCTAACATTTAAAACAGCTACCGCGTGACTCCCTTCCACCAAAAACGGATGTGTTACGCTTTGCCTCTGCGCAGGAAAATTACTCATCGCCGATAAGTTACGGCGGGGCTCTGAATCGGGTCAGAAAGCCGGTGCCCGTCAGGAGGCCGGAGCAGCGCCGGACCCCTCGGCGGCAGCGGGTCGGGAGCAGCCTGCGGGAAGCCACGGCGAGCCGGCCTCGCCGCGCAGCCGGCCCGTGGGGCCGAGCAGGTCCGAGAGGCAGCGCTGCCCGCTCGGTTATTAATGCTGCTGCTTAGTCACAGTAATTGCAGGGCCGGGGCTCGGGGCTCACATTTCCTGTCACCAACCCAAGGATTAAGCAATTTAGATTTAAAGATAGTAACCGGTATAGAAAAGAAATTGGTAAGCGATCACAAAAGTCACTAGGACACAGGAGCAACTCGATACGGGCAAGCTTCACACAGCCCCTGCTTCTGCAGTGTTATCAGATCTCCGCCAAGCGAGAGACCCCTCAGACCCCAGCCTCCTCACCCGTATTTACAGGCGCTGCAGCACAGCCCTTCCGAATGTTTCAGCTTTCACTACCTCACGGAAACACCTAACAGAGCTCAATTCAAGTTGAAACCTTTCGCACGGCTCATTTTAAACAATTAAAGAGCATGGCAACCTGTAATTACCGAAAATAAAGCCAGACAGCTGGAGAAGGTAAGCATCTTTAATAAGTAACACGATACTACATTTTCTCTCCGAGGGAATTTAGCTACTAAATACCCAGCTCCCATTCAATCAGTTTGAGTTCTCGGTGTCTGCAACAAAAGCGGTGTGCTTTCGTACCTGCGAGCAGCACAAACCCTGTAAAAGCAAACAGCACTTGACGATCCTATTAAACGTGACTTAGAAAAAAGAAACACCTCCATCCACGCTGGGAAAAGACGCGAGCTGAGAGAGGGAAGCCCCACGGAGGTTCCCAGACACGCTGCCTTTTGGACAACGCAACAACACGACTTCCCACAAACACGTTTTACAGCCTGAGCTTAACTGCTGTCCTTCCCCTAGCCCGTCACACAAAATGCAAGCAAAAGTTAACGCTGTTTGTAAAGTACCTTACCGTTCATCATCAACAGCACAAACATTTTTGCCCGTCGTATTTCACAAGCCCTCGCTGCCAGTAACAGAAAGGAGGAAGCGTCAGCGTTTCATTCCCCTTCTGCTTCGGAGTGGGTGTAACTCGTTAAGTTTCATGCGAAGATGAGATGGGTCAATTGGGTGTGTTTGAAGGTTTGGGTTTTTGCCACCCCTCCCTCCCTGCCTCCTCCCTCCTCCCTCCCTCCCTCGGTTAATCCTTCCCGTCGCGCTCTCCAGGCGAGTGCTGCCACTCAGCCCCGCCGGCTCCCGAAATCTGAGGTCCCCAGGACACCCCTGCAGGGTGACTTGAACTCACTGGTCTGACGCGGGGCGAGAGCAGCCCATAATTAAAATACCCAGCCCGCCGACAGCGGCGACTCGCACGTCAGCGACATGGGAAACAGCCATGTGGTCCCCGTCGTCACCCTGCTGAACTGCACCGTGCTCGGGGCTTCATCGCATTTTCAGGGAACAATCCTCCAGTGAGACATGAAATAAAAACTTCTGACCCACTCTGCACCTTTTGTCATTGTCCTCGATGCTCCCGCGTCCTGAAAGATCTCTCCCTGGGTATTTATCCGGACTGTGGCCCCCTGAGAGTACACGCATACCAAATTGTCTCACATTAAGCTGTGCAAAAGTGCTTGCAGGATCAGGAACTAAAGAGATTTAAAAACTGCACACGGATCAGGTATTTCTTAATTCACTGCTTCCACCCAACTGCCTCTGGATTCCAATTTGAGCAGCACGGTCCTCAAAATCAGGGTTTTTTGATGGTTGCTATAAATAAGAAATACAAATACAAACCCTAAAACAGCTGTGTTTATCCACCAACTTCCCCTATTTTGATTCTGCACCCAATTATAAGGGAGAAGAAAAACAGGTATCAAACTATTCTTGGAATGAGGTAGACAACACAGTAATTATTTTTTACAAACAGAAATCACCAAATTAAACAACAAATTAACATTTTTAGCTCTGCGTGACACTTCAAAAATATAGAGCATTAAGTGATAACCGTATTCTTGCAGTTCTGTCCTCTGCAACCCAGCAATAACCACAAACTGGGAAAAGGACAAAATCATCACAAAAAGAAGAAAAAATGACAAAAGATACATGCAGGACCCCAGCTCTTCCACAGGTTTGCATGCACACTTGTGCAACTGCAGTGAATACACAGCTGTAGCAAAGCTGGGGGGCTCCTCATGCTCGGGTGCTATGGATGCTGGAGGACAGGAGACTTTTCTGGGCCAGCCAGGGACGAGGCAGCTGGACAAGTGATTTGATTCAGCACAATCACTCTTATACACCCCATGATCAGAAACAGGCACGCAAGCTGAGCTTACTCGTACAGCAGTCAGTTTTAGTCCACTTCAAACAGCAGGTTTTGTTTAACTCCACGTCTAAACACTCGCAGCATCAGATCTTTCCAATATATCTGCCCACGCTTAGAAACCACCAGGTCCCCCCGTGGCTGCAGGCACTCCTGCTAAGCAGCAGAGCCCTCCATCTCGACAACAGAAAAGGGCTGAAGGGGGGACGGGACTGGACACATGTTTGGAAAAGAAAGTAATGGAAAGAGCAGTCCTCAGCCTTACAGTTAATTGGAGCACAGAATGAGCAAGGCCAAACATCTGTGTGCCAGCCAGGAGACAGAAACCGCAGGAAGACCAGGGGAGCGGGCTGACTCCTCCAGAAGCCTCCCGCGAGGGCAACCGGCAAACCCCGAGCGAGCGAGCAAGCGAGCAGGTTTGGCAAGTCGGGAGTGATTCAGGAGGCGACAGGGGCTGCTCCCACCTGCCTCCAGGTTCACCGGGGCACACTCACCGTCTTCAACGCATTCGAACAGCCCAAAAGGCAAAACCACGTTCGGAGCTCCCATGCCACCCGTGCTTAGTCACCAGCACCAAAATGGCTTCGCTATGAGGCAGAACCGGTGTGTATGTAGACACACGCATGCATACACACAGGCTCCCTTAGATACAAAGCAATTACTCTCAAGTCCTAGAGAAGAAGCATATATGCTTACGACGACAGATTGAAAGTGATTGTCTGAAGTGATTTTCAGCTTAGAAGGACTGAACGAGGCACACCCTTTTGCTGCTAGCCTTAAATGGATTTGCATTTTGCCACAGCAGTTTGTGACACCTTCTCCTGCCGGTTCCTGGTTACCCAGAGCGAGTCCCTTGGCCAGCCCGGGGCTCCCACCAAAACACTGGCTAGATGCGTCTGCCTCCCCCGTAGCAGCCGCTCTCAGAAAGCTCCAGGCAAGCAAGGGAACAACGCAAGCCAACAGTCAGCCCGGCCACTGCTGAATTTTAAATTGGTGCAGAAGGACGACAGAGCAGTAATTTCGCCTCCCCATCGTGCCCTGGCCTCCTCCGAAACCTTGCTGAGGAACTCGAGGCCGGCCCGCGGAGGCCCCGGACGACACCCCGCGGCCGCCCGTCGGTTCAGGCCGCCGGCCCCAGGGGAACCGGCGCTTCCAGGCCCGGCCGCGCTGCCAGCCCCGCTAGGCCGAGGCCTTCCGATACGCGCCTTTTGATGTGGGCTTCCTCCCGCGCTCGGCGATTAGGGAAGACCTACCAAAACCTGTTTTGAGGCAAGCTAGCATATTTTGGGCCGGAGACAGCCGCGCAAGCCACTGAGCCAGCCGACCGGAGGGGCCGTCACCTCCAGCAGAATGCGGGGGAAGAAGTGGCCACCAGCTAAGCCCTGCAGCTGGCAGGCCTCTGGCTGGACGAGGACATGGAGCTGCACGAGGTGTGCCTGCACTCATCCTCCCTTTCTTAGCCGAATGGAGACAACATGGATGGGAAAAGCCCCTTTTTATTCCAGCGGCATCAAAAAAAAATCTCTATGGGAGTCCCCAGGTTCTCCTAGATACCCATGTGAGAGGTGGACACCCCTCCGCTGGGCTCAGAGTACAAAGATCTCCCCAGCGTGGCAAGGTCCACAGCAGCTGGAGGAAGTCACCACGGGACAGCACCTCCTCAGGTGTGGAAGGAGGGGAGATGGGCTCCCATCAGACACGAGCCAAGTCCGAATCATGCGTAAAGGTGTCTTCATCAGCCCTAATTAACATCCCTGGCTTCTCACACCCTGGCACACCTGTTAATTAGCACACATGAGTTAATATCATTTTAACAATGGATTATCACTTCGGGCAGAGAAATGGTTGGGAGTAACTTCAGTACAGTGACTCACTCTGAGCACAGCAGTAAGCTAAGATATGAGGAGCATCAGGGCTACACAGACCGTATCTCTTTAACCATGGGTTACTTTATAAAGCCGAGGTGCTTCAAAAATTCATGATTGTATCTGCCGTATTTTCCACCTGCGCAAACAGATGGCCTTGGAGAAGCATTCTGTCTACAAAAGAGCCCTGTCTCCATCCTGCAGATAACTGGAGCCTTGCAGGTCTTTTTTCAAGTCCTTACAGCAACGCTGGAGTTTCTAATGGGGGAAACCACAGAACACAGCGTCCTGGTCCTGACCACCATGATTATCACCTGCTTTTGACAATCCTTTGGTCAAGCATGTTTCAGGACACAACCCGGGGCCCAGCAGGCAATTATCACCTGCCAGGAATGACAACAGGCCCAACACGAACACCAAGACGCTGATGGCCAGCTGCAGTTTCAGTGGTACTCCAAACGTGCCACAGACCAATCTGGTGACACAAGCGAGGCACCCTGACACACTTTACTGTGACATGATATTCCTTTTTCACAAAACACTGTAAACTACAGCCCTATAAACACAACCCTGGCTTCAGAATCCAAGCTGGTTCTTGTATATCCCTGAGGATAATATACGCTTTTGGCCAAACTGTGCACTGGGGCTTCCACCCCGCTAAACCCCCTCTCCTGGAAGTAACACCCACACTTGTACCTGAGCAGCCTCACGCATCCAGAAGGAGCTGTGACCAAGGCTAAAGCAAAAGGCTGTCATTGTGTAGGTGAGGACACAGTGTGGCTTCAGCCATCTTTTATTCAATGATAAATTGAGAAGGAAAGTCAACGCAGGCTTCATTAATTTTTTTAAGCCTCAGCTTTCGAACTGGATGTCTGTGTGATGCAGAAACTAACTAGAGAGCACTGATGGAAAATCATGATACTACCACCAGAATCACTTCTACCTCTTCAAATTGACATTTAATGCTGCCTGTCTTTACTTTGTCCAAAAAACCTGCAAACCATCCTTTGCCAATTAAAGAATTTTAACACCATGAAAAACTATACTAGATTGAATGCATCCATACTCCCCTTTATCAGAATGAGTTTCTCAGCCTCATGTTTCTATTTGGGATTAGGAAGGGAGTCGTCAAAGGCAGGTATTGTTCAGCCACAAATAGTTCCCTTTCAGCCTCTACAAAAGTAAGCTAATGAACTACAGGATTTTTTTTTCCTTTGGAGAGGTCAGCATATATATCCACTCATGGTAAAACTGATCCCAGTTGTTACACGGCAAGGGAGGCTGAAAGGTTTCTAATGAGCTACAGGGAGTGGATGCCGGCATTCAGCCAGCACACCTGCCTGCGAAACCGCGACCAACAGCAACAGGCACGCACGACTAAAAGCAACTAAAAGTTAAACTTTAAGATTTGTATTTCACTGTGCCACTCGTTGCTTACAGCTCTCACGCTGCCTCTGCAGAGCGTGCTCGGGGAAATCGCCCGCCAGCACTCAGCACGCGTCACGTCACACGCAAAGGCAGCTCCCATCTTTACCGGAGTCGTCCAGGTGCACGCAGGCAAGACACGCACCTCTGCGTACACAGGATCGATATCTATAAAAGAGGCCTGCTCCTAGTCATCCAGCCTCGAGGAAACACCCACGGCCACGAAGCTGTTCTGGACACGCACACGAGTGCACGCACGTGCCCAAGGCCGTGGCCCCAGCAGCGGGTACGCGCAAGCTTGGTCCGCGCCACAGCAAGAGCTCAACGAGACGGGCACCGCTCCCTTTCTCGACAAGAGGCATCGAGGAGGAACGCTGTATTCAAGGAGCGTAATCCGAACACCTCCTCTCGTTCCTCTGAAAGAAACGACGCGGTAGCTGCTGTCATTTTCTTGCTACATTCTGACATGCTTCTGCCACATCGCTGCCAATGGTTTTAATTTGTTGGAAGAAATCAGTTCAAAATGAGTGACAAGCTGTACACTGGTGGTGATGCTGTCAGGTGATGGATATCGTAGGTTTACATTAGTTGTCAAAATTTTTCAACACTAAAAATAGGAATCACAAGCTTCTGGATTCACAACACTGAAGTATTAAACATACGGGATATTCATACCTTCAAACGAGCCCTAAGCCACTCAAAGCCAGGTAAACCCAGCAATGTGTGACATACAGCAAAGGTCTCTGAGCTTTACTTATTTGCGGAAGAAAAAATCAGCACACTGCCATATGAAGTTTCCTAACAGCCCTGACCAAAGTGAAGACAAGATGCTACTCACAACGTGAAATAAAACAGCACAGTATGGGATGCAAACACACATAAGGGGAGACAGAAAGACAAGCTTAGAGGAGAAGAGAGAAAAAATGGCATCTTGGAATCCCACCTCTTGGTCCAGACCCCGCTGAAAGTGATGGCAGAGATCTCCCCGCTGCAGCAGTTTTCAGCCTGAGGTCTCTGCATACCTTCTCGGGGTCCACAGGAGGGATGTCTCTGCATTCCCAGGACGGACGAGCCGACCCAGCCGCCAGCCAGCCTGCTGCCAACGACAGGGGAAAGCTCCTCCTTCCCCTTCTCCCACCCCTCGCCTGCCTCGTGCCCAGCCGTGTGCTGCCATGGCTTCATCCCACCCTGCGCTCCCCTCGCGGAGCCCAGCCCCATTGCCAGCCCCCTAGCAAACTAGCCTCCGCCACTCTCTCTGCATCCCAAAACGCTTACTGGCTTTCGTCTAGGCTCCCAGGAGGCAAACGCAAGAAATGGGACAGAGCCGCGAGGCCAGGGATGGACGGGAAAGCCCAGGAGATGGAAGCAGGTTGCTGAAGGCTGACTTTTCTATGCAAGGGATGACTTCTCCCCAGATGACAACCTGCTGATGGAAACAGGCCTTGCAGCACGTCGCCAATACAGGAAGGTTCGCAGTCATTCAGGCAGATGTCCGCTTTATTTTGCCCGCTGCAAACTCCCAAGCACCACTGTGCTTCAGCACGCTGGTTTTGCTGCACGGCACAAGCCATACGCCTGCATCTGAACTGCACAGAGAGAAAACCGAGCATCGCGAGGCATCACTGGCTGCGTGTCTCCATCCCCTGGTGAGATGGAAGGTGCAGTGCCGACCTCCAGCTGCCCTGCAGGCAACAGGACTTCTGCACTGAACGCAATTGCTGAAAAGCCCTAAATCCAATATTTTTATGGGTAAGATGGCATACAAGCGGAAAAAAAAAAAGAGAGAAACCATTTACCAACCAAATCGTGTTTATTCATTCCAGCTTGCTTATTCCATGTGAGTCACCAAGATGACTAGCACAGGCAGAGTTGTCCCTGTATTAGGCCAATATTTATAGCAGAAAGAAAATGAAGCATCATAAGGAATTACTAATTAGATGTTATCATAACACTGTGTGGAACTGAAGTAGCACTCCAATGTGCTTTATAAATAATTAGCAAATTAACTTTCAAAATACCCCTGTGAGGCACGTATTATCCCCATCTTCTACGTGGCCAAGCAGACAGCGAGTGGTTTGCTCACGGCCGCAGTCCTTGAGCAGAGGCGGGGTTACAACCGATGCCCTGGTACCATCACTAATACCTGATCCGGGGTGAAAACCTGACCCAAAACTCACTTGTGTTAAGCTAGCCAGAGCACATGACCCGCAGTCTGTGTTTTTGCCAGCTGTGGGAAGACAGAAGACACCCAGCCCAGTATAAAGCCCAACAGTACCAAAAAAAGCACCGTGTCACAGTCGGCTTAACCCTACCAAAATCCATGCCTTAAGGAGAGAGCTCGCCCTGCCGCTCCCCATCGCTGCTCCCAGCCTTCCCCCCGGTCCTCCCTGCCCTGGCAGCCGGAGGCCCGGCCAGCAGGGACAGCCTCTGCCCTCCTCCAACCCGCCTCACCCCGCACACCAGCCCCCGAGGGCCGCCACGTGCTGGCAGAAGGGGGGCAGGAGCTGAGGGTGGGGTGGAAATCATGCCACCCGCAACAGAGCCAAGGGAGACAACTCTGAGAGACTTCCCCTTTCCTACATCCCCTTTCCAGACGGAGCCAGGAGGCAAACTGGGCGTGCAACTTAAAGCGTTGGCTACAAACTTCTGCTAACTTAACGGGCACAACGGGAACCACCCTTCCGGTATGACCTTTTTAAGTGCCCGTTTATTCAATAAAAGCATCATCTTTGGTGATTCTATACACTTCAAGAAGGCAAAACAAAAATTTGCTTCTCTCTACTCCATTTTTCTACCTCGTGCCACAATTCAGGCAACAACCTCCCCATCTTCTGTCCGGGCAGTGCTTCCCTGTGCACCACTGCCTTTCACCGCTGCAGGTGGGCATCACAAGTGTTCCTCCTCCCTCCCACACTGAGCTTGTTATTGAAGAAGAATACGACAGCGGCGGTGATGCCATCCGCGCTCCCCTTTTTGTCACTGCGTGGGGGTGATTGGCACATCTGAAGCCGCGTCACCTTCTCCGCTGCTCACTGTCAGGCGGTGGGAACTGGAAAGGCAGGGAAGGAGCGATCCGGCGGACAGGACGGGTGGCAGAACAAACAGTCCCAGGGGTGACCGCAGGCACTTTGCTCCTCCGAAGACTCCGCAGAAGGACTCTGAAACTGAGGATGCTCTTCCACAGCTGCTCAAGCCCAAAGCGGGCTTTGGCAATCAGAAAGCTCCCGCCACTGCCCCACGGCCCCAGCTTTGCCCCGTGCTGCAGACCAGATGATGACGGGGCAGATGCAGGCTAAAGGCAGGGTTTCTCATCGTCTGGTCCTCCCTCTGAAGTACTCCAAGACCCCCACAGAAACAGTACAGAAATGTGAGCAGCTGCTATTACTTTCTGCCGGATGCATGTTAAGAAAGTAGGCAGACTTGCGTCTATTTTAGACAAGCTGCATAAAAATAAAAGATGCTGGTTGACTGTGCGTGTTCTCATTTTTAGAAAACAAGCTCCGATTTATTCCTTTTTTTTTTTTCTTCAAATCTTTATAGCCAGATGGTAAACGACCTCCCCTCAATGTCATTGCAATGAAAAGAAGCCCCAGTCTGGATTCAACCTTACCGTACCAGAGCACTACACAGGAATCACAGAGTTTAGTTAATCCCTCTCTCTTGGGGAGCCCAGTCCTGACAGCCTTTACGTACAGCCTGATCCAAAGCCCTCCAATGTGAGCAGAGATCTTGTCTTCAGACTCTGCCTAGAGGGTTAGTACGGCTGACTTTCAGAGGATGACTCAAGGTTATAAATACCACAACTGGCTAGCACAACTGGACTTGCCATCCCCCAGACATCTCTGACATTTAAGGAGATCTGCCTGTTTTATGTCTTAGTGCCTTCCCCTTTTCTGCTTTTCCAGTTAACTTGATCTAGCTACTTTAGAGGTCTTTTTCCCCTTTTAAAGACCCATATCAAGTCATTTAATTGAAAGACAAACACAATTTTATCAGGAAGTATTTGCTATTTTTATACTTTTCCTTTTTATACTCACCTTGTTCACTGCAATGACATAGTATCTCATATATTACCATCTACTTGTTTGCCAGTGCTGCGCTCCTCAAAATGAGCAAACCTTTAGCTTCAAGGCATAGCTTGACTCTGTCTACGGTTGCTGTCAAGTGCTACATCCATATTAATGGTGCCCATGCTATGTTCGGGTACACTATGTTACAACGGTCATAAACTGGATCACTGACAGATTTGTCTGAATACATGGAGATCTTAGGGTGACCATGAAGATGCTTGAGGTGAAAAGCGAGGCTGGATCGTGTTGCCCAGAGGTTGTGCAGGCTCCATGCTCAGAGGTTTCTGAGATCCACCTGGAGAAAGCCCTGAGCAGCCTGGTCTGGTCCCAGAGCTGGCCCTGCTTTGGGCAGGGGGCTGACTGGAGACCCCCACACGTCCCTTCCCACCTGAGCGACTCCGCGACTCATCAACCCCAGGCCCAGGGGCACACTCCCAAACAATTATAAATCAAATGCTCAGGACCGAGTCTGGCAGAGGGGGCAGAACTCCACATCAAGAAGAGATCAGCCTTTCATCAGTGCTGGGTCCACCCAGCTACGCTGCCTTGAAGCTTCCTCATGTCTTGTGGAAGGGCTTGATCCAGCCAAACCATGCCTATGAGAGCGGCGGTTGGATCTGCCTCCTTACAGAGCAGCTGCCAAACATGCCTACAACCCAGCTCCGGGGCCAGCCACAGCACCCCAACCTGTTTCAGTCCAGTTGAGCTGAGGGCACCCTTCAGCAAACAGGTCTCTGCCCAGCTGGGTGCCTGAGAGCGCCCAAACAGCGGGTGTACTCACGAAAGCCTTTTCACCCGAAAGCCACTGACTTCCAGCAGAGGTTACAGTCTTACCTGAGGGCAGCAGGATGAGCGCACAGCTGTCTGCAGCACACACATCCATTTACACCCTCGTTCCCAACCCACAACAGAACAAATCTGGAGGACTTCTGTACACAGCATGGAGTCCAAAAGCAAACAAGGCAGAGGCATGCTGAGATAGGATAGTATTTAGAAATGCCACTGGTGCGTTTTACTTTGAAATGCTTCAAAATTACAGGAAATTGTTCAGACCCCCCCTGTTAAGAAAACAAGAAACTGAGAAGCATGACCAGGAAACGCCGTGTAAGTATTGGCTCTTTTTCATGGTTAGCCGACAAGGAAAGGAGGTGCAGAAAAAGAGCAGGAGGAAAGCATGAAGGAACTGGAAGTGTCTTCTCTGAACTGCAGTCTGAGGTTTTTGACTTTCTGTTGATACCAGTATATTTAAAAGAAAATTAAGCGTCTCCAAATCTTGTTCCAAAAACTATTTGGAAGAAGGCCACAGCTTGTTACAGACAAAGCAGGCAAAGTATATGCTCTGTGATACTCAAAGTCCCTGCTCCTGTAAGGCCACTCCTGAGTAACCACAAAGCAGAGACAACCCTCACAGACAACGCATAGGTAGACCTGCGTGACGTTACACGCTCCCCTTTGGAAGACCTGCACCTAAGAGCTGAGCTGAGCCTGCAGCCACTAACCCCACTGCCACTTGAACGCTACTTTATACTTGCACGGATGTATGTTTTTAAATGCTCAGGGATGCACAATATCCTCTGAGTGATCTCTAAGAGTTCATACACAGATTAACTACTTAAGCAAGCTCAAGGGCAGAGACCTGCTCTCCTATACTGGCTAAAACCTCGTCCTCTGACAATTATAATCGTTTCAGAACTGCTGATTAATTTTCCCCATCTGAACTTTTTTTTTCCTTTTAAAGTCCTGCCTGTTCCTTTTATTCGTTATGAGGCTTTTCAGTATTTGCCCATTACTTGAACATTGAAGTCTGGTTTGTGATTAAATGCAACATTTGGAAGCCTGCCTGCGGTGCTGCCTGCTCTAAGTGTCCCAACTGTAAGAAGCTCTAGGAGATAGCAGTGTTTCAGGATAGATGTTCCTCTGCAAAAGTCTGTGTGACCAAGGTTATTTCTCCCCCTGTTCTGTTCCTATTCCCCCTCCAATAAAAATGTGACTAATATACAGTGGAATAGCTGCATGGTATAAATAAATATAAATGGTATGTATTAAACTGGCAATAAATGAGGCAATGGCAGGCAGAACACAGAAATATGTTACAGAGCAGTACAATAGTTTGATTTACTCAGTTGCATTACTTGCACAAAAACAATAGGCAGATATTGTAAGCTTAAGTATATCAAGAATGCTGCACTTGAAGAAATTAGTTTTATAACTTGGGCCAACTTCTCCCACTGTAGCCGCACTCAGCAGATAAGGGAACCCTTCAGACTTAAATGATCACATTCCACATTTTGGGGCTCAGCAAAAACCAGCTGAGCTCATCTGGAGGCCAGCCGAGGTCAGGCCAACTGAAGTTGGGCCAGCACAGAGGGTGTGATCATCTATCTTCTCACCCATGTCAGTCACACAGATGGGCCCCACAGCGCATCCATCGGCTGCAGCAGAGGGGAGCCTCCTGCATCAGCCATGGATGAAAGCCCTGGAGAGACCCCTGCAAAAGCAGAATAAAAACCACAGAAAGCCAAAGGTCTCCTGCAACCTTCCCATTAGGTGAACCCATAGTGTGAGTGATCCAGAGCCACTCCAGGAAGAGTCTTCTTCACTTCTACCCAACTCTCCACACAGGTCTCTGACTGGTCCTTAGAGCAGGTATCTCCTGGGACATCGTCTTTCGGGACACAACTGAAGCAGCTCTAAAATCCACAGCAAAAAAGCACAACCCCATAGCTGGTAAGGAAGGGTTAATCAGGGATGTCAATCTATCACTGGACTTTGGAGTGAAGAATACTAATGCCATGGTTTCCTGAGGCCATGAAGGAGCTCAGCAGGTTCCAAGATACCTCCTTGCCACATCAAAAATAACACTGACGGACAGTGCAAAGCACCAAAACTAGTAAATCCACCAGGCCTCCAAGTCCTTTCAGAGAACTTGACAGGTTAATTCCTTCCCAACACATTTTAAACTAAAAGGTATTGATCTGTCTCTTTGCAGGACAAACACCATAATGGAAGCTCTGGTTAACCTCAAATGCAAGGCTACGCCCAAGCCTAACGCAGATCTCTGCAGCATGCTCGGAAGGGCAGAGACCAAAGAGCAGGGAACTTTGCAAAATGTTTCTTGAACTGTCTCCCTTTCCTACGTGAGCCTTCAGCAGAGGACAAAGAAGTTGGAAAGCAGCTGGTTTCCCAGCACTGGGATAAATTGTCCCAGTGCACTGACAAGAAGAGATTACAAATTGTGGTAGGAAGCACCAGGCTGCAAAATTTTTCCCATCTATGTCAAAGCCTCCAGACTTCCAGTGCCTGCTGAAAGCTGACCACCATACTTACAGATTTTGCTACCTAGGCGTGAATGGTGACATACTGTGACTTGAACGGGCACCGAAAGCTGGTGAGATTGCTGCTAACTGGTACTCTGGTTCAGATGGGCAGTCGGAGGCCTTGGGAGATAATAAAGAAACGTGCCAAAGGAAATATGGTGGCCATATCCGAGCAGCAGGGGAGCACATCCAGGGGCAGCAGCGGGGGCAGATCTCCCCCTCCAGCCAGCGGAGAACTCCCAATTGCCCTTGAGTTGTCACGTGAAGCCAAAGCCTCTGGAAGCAATGTCGGCCCTCGTGGCCCTGGTTAAAAGGACAGCTCTGTCTCAGAGACGTGCCCCCACCACGCTGCAGCAAAGCCCGGCACCAAAATGGAGCAAACCTAGAGCTATCTGGGTGAACTACGTATGGTTCATATACTGGGTCAGCACCTTGCTCTGACTCACAACCAACCTGGCGACGCAGCTGTGTGGCAGGGCAGGAATACCCCAAGCTGGAAGTGCCAAAGACTTGCTACAAAACCTAAGCCATAACACAAGCATGAAAATGTCACACACGGTATCCCCAACCCACGTCAAAAAAAAAAAGGAATTAACTTAGGGGTTTGCTGTGAATGGTGCAGCACCTTTCAGAGCAGCAGCCCCTTTGACGTTAGTCAATATTTGATATAATGGAATGGCAGAGAAACGAAAAGAGAATGAAAAGGAAACCTTTCACGTTTTTCTCTGTGTTTTTTTTTTAGATGCACTGTCAGTCTATACCCCAATAAATGTCTACGCATTTCTTTATAACATAAATGTCAGCCTTGCAGTGGATTGGAACCTTGGGATTACTGCACTGGCAGAATTAATATATTCCACATAAAAAACATTTCATTATCCACTGTAAAGCGTATGCACTTTCACTCCAGAGAAACTGCAAATACCACCCAATTTCACTATTGTTTTCTGTTAACAGATTGACTGTCCTGCCATGTATCCGTACACTGGGACATTCAGTTTGATGACATATCAGCCTTTTAGTTTCATTCTTCTTTCTCTACAGTGCTGAAATTTTTTAAATCCTTTTTTTTCGTTTGTTCTATTTTTGCCTTTATAAACGCACCACACTACAAAACCGCTTACTTGAAAAAACTTACCCTGGAACAAACAGGGCATATTTGTCAAGCTGAAAATACATCACAAGGAACCTATCGTGCTCTCTGCAATAAGGGTAGAAGGCAATTCAGAGGTAAGAAAACCTCAGACACAACAGGCAAGGCTCCAACTCATTTATACACACGCTAGGGTCCACGGTCAATAATGATGCACTGCAGAACTGAATCTGTTCCCTTCTGTGGTTTAAACTCACTGTATTTTTCCTTCCCACTAGTAGACTGGGCTGGCTGTAAATTCAAAGATTTGCATAAGCCACAGATTTTGTCTGTCTCTTTGAAAGGTCAAAAATTAGAAGCAGTACAAACAAACACACGTGACAAATAGGCCAGCTGGCAGCAATTTGGAGTGACCACATGGAGGAAGTGTGGAGGAGAGTAAGGGCAGGATAGGAACCTTTAGAAGCCTGGGTCTTACATATATTGCAAGTTACAGGCTGCCTCAGGGGAATTTTATTATTATTTTTTAATCAGCTTTGTATCTTTTAAAGATTAGTGACCAACTACCCAGATTTAGTGCTGTCATGTTTCTATAAACATTTCTAAACGTACATTCTTTGATAAAAGATGCAGCTGCTGACATGATTTTTCACATAAACATTTCACTACGCATTACATTACATATTACAAAGAAGTCTTCACATTTTTATTTCTAAGAGACCACTCACTCTCTTCTGCAGGCTATGGAGCATTGCCTTGCGACAGAGAAAGGAAGGGACACATAAGTACAGCAAGGGGGGGAGTAGCAGCTGCAAATGGATACAGGACTAAGACTATTTACAAAAAAAAATCCATTGAGGTTGTTACTCACATTAGGGTGTCACAGAAGTAAGTAGGAAGGTTGGGAAACATTTGTTGTCCCGTGTAGCTCCTGGAATGGAAAGGAAAGATTAACAGGTCAGCTTCAAACATCCAGCCAGACGCCCAGCTGGTGTTAATCTGCACGACCCTCATTACCTGCAACAGACCGCTGTCAAATTCTGGCAGCCACCGAGCTAGCCAGATTTTTATTACTAACATCATCGCGACCTATTAATGTAGGGGGGGAAATAATTCAAATCCAAATTGCTTCTCACTATTTGTTGCTGTTTATATTTTGCCAGAGCCACGAAACCCAATTAAGTCGGTTCCACTTTTGTTTCCAGTCAGTTCACTCCAGGCGCCCACGGCTGCAGATCTGCGGTTGCAAATCCTGCAGGGAACGTTTACTTGTTTAAAAGCAGCTCCTTCCACTGGACTCCGGTTTAATTAATTGTACCGTTTCTATTGATCTTGAGTTTTATAAAAAGCTTGGCTCTAGATGACACGTTGTCAGCAAAATTAAATTAGGGGGCCAAACGTGGTTTAGACTGGCTCTCAAAAAACAATAAACGGAAAGCACTGACATAGGTTTAAAGTAGTAAACAAAAACGCATCCTAAAAATAAGGCTTTAAAACGCTTGTCCAGCCAAAGCAGTAAGAGGTCGCCTATCCCCAGCAATCATTATCACCGCGTGCTGTTGGGAGAGGCGTGTGAGCCGACCGACGGCTTCCGAGCAATCACCCAGCCGAGACGGGCTGCCATCGCTCCTGACCAACTGCCTTCGCTCCGTCCCGAAACACGGTTTTGTGCCGGTGCCTGCTGACGACCCTTTATTTAGAGCAGTTGTTCTCCACGTTGCAGAAGCAGCTCCCGTGGCACGAGGACAACACGGAGCACTTCCCATCGCCGTTCAGCCGAATGCAGCGCGCCCAGCCCTTCCAAACCTGCCTCAAAGCCCAAACACTACAGGTGATGTAGCATCGCCCGGCATCCCCCAAATAAATACACCTCCCTCCCAGCCTGCAGAGCAATTTCCATCTGAGTGCGGCAACTTGTACCAGGGCGTAATACTCTCTTCAGTACATCCCCTTCCACAAAGAAAATCTGTGCCCGCTGCTATAGGAACACAGTTAATCTCCGCAAGCAGATGTCAGCCTCCAAAGCTGAGAAAACGACTTTGTTCTTCAGGAGCAGGGAATTTAAAATGCACGAAGTTGAAATGCCCTGATGAATTCGGTAACTCAAACCCAGAAAGGAAGCACCTGCTTTCTGAACAGCCACCCGATTAAAATCCCGCCGCTGTTTTACGCGTTCGTAATTCAACGCGAACAGTCCTCTGCCAGCGAACAAGGCCCCGGCCGCGGCCCAGCAGCTACGCAGCCGAAAGCAGCGGGGGGAGCTGCCGGGAGCAAGCCCCTCGTGCCACCGCCCTCAGAGGGAAGCCCCCTCCCGCCGGAGCGGCTCCCCCCGGGCACAACCCCTCTGCCCGCGGGGCGGGAGGCAGCGGGCGCTGGGCCGGCGGAAACGCGCGGCCTCCGCCAGCCTCCCCCCATTGCAAGGCTCACTTTCCTGCTGTCAGGGTGCAGGCAGCCCAAGGAAGAGGCTCTCCACCAGTTGAGGCTTGGGTCCAGCACTCGGCAGCTTCAGAGGGCTTCAATCACCATGCTTTTGGTGGGGACAGGGTCCTTGGGCACGCTTGTGTCTCGCAGAGCAGCACACCAACACCCTCCTCCCCGTCCCACAGAACCCAAGCCCCGCATTACCAGAGCCCAGCAGGCATCTCCCTTTGATCTGACCGCCTCCCTGGCCTCCTTAGAGGCTGAAGAGCACAAGCGACAGACACGTGGACCATGACCCAGACCAAGCAGACCCGGGCTTCTCAAAAAGGAGAGCAAGTGCAAGCAGCAGCCGCCTTCCTCCTCTGCCCCCTGGTCCCTCGTGTAAAAATAATCTTTGATAGCTTACTACATTGAGGTCAGAGCATTCCTGTTTTCTCCAGCTGGAATTCCCCTCAGTGAGGGCTCCAGCCTTCTCAGAGATCTGTTTTGTCTCATCTACAAACACCTTTTCTTTTCTTTTGCTATTCTAGAAGTCCATAGTGAAACCCAACAATCCCCAACAACCACTGTAAATCCCCAGTCTTTTTTTCTGAATTAAGAATGGCTGTGACAGTACAGTATCACCATACTGTACTTATCCTTGCAAAACATGCAACTCCAATTCAACAATCCTATTACATATGCTCCTAGCATTTGTACAGAGGAGATTTAGCTCTGAGCTCTCCGTTGCTTTATCTCTTTGCGTGTTTGCCAGTGCAGAAATTATCTCAGGCAATAGACAGGTCACGTCCAAATGCTTCTCCTATCTTGCTGCAAATCTGGAAAAAAAAGCAACCGTCACGTAGCCTGCACCACTTTGTCAAGCTCCCTAGCTCAGTTTTTAATAGCCACCCCTATGGCATGCAGTGGAAAGAGCTGGTCACGCTATTTCCCTATTGTCCCGTCTGCGAGCGATGCTATCAAAAAGACAACTTGGGCAACCGAGGGGCCCCTTGAACCCCCATCCGAGGAAGGCAGGGCAGGAGGAACCCATGTCACACCTGTAAGCACTGGGGTCACTTCAGAAGCGGCGGCAGCAAGAGCCCAAGGAGCTTCGTTGTGCCCAGCACTATTCATGCAAACTCACTGCTTTTGTCAACAAGCCGAGCCACCACATAGCTGTCTCCATACCTCATCAAAATATCCACTTCTTCCATAAAAAATTGAGAGCTCAAACACTTCTGTTTCATTTATTCACAGAATTCACAGAATTGTAGGGGTTGGAAGGGACTTCCAGAGATCATCGGGTCCTATCCTCCACCATACATGTTTACATTTCTTGAGTCATCATCTCCTACATCTAATACCAAACCCTGTTTTAATGCTGTTTTGCCGTTCACCTGCTAGGAAAATCCTCCCCTTTCTACTGTGGTACCTCGTCCTGTGCTATTGCCCAAGATCCGTCTCTTACCTCATCCCATCTTTTCCTCATATTACGCCTTCAACACATTCTTGACAACTCATAGTTTAGTCACTATCAGCAAGTCTAAACCCTGGTTATGCAGCATTTGCCGGCGAGACAGCTCTACCTCCGTGAGAATATCAGCCTTGCTTTCTCAACGTGCAGCTCTCAGCACTTCTGGTGCTGCAGCCCAGGGAGCGGGCAGCTCTCCCTAGAAATCTGCCCTTTTCTTACCACTAATGTCGTAGTTACACCTGCAGATGCTTTTGACTTGCCTTGAAGCAGCTCTGCTTGAGGAGCACTGTCACAGTATCACATCATGGTTGAGGTTGTGAGGGACCTCTGGAGATCATCGGGTCCAGCCCCCCTGCTCAAACAGGGCTACCAGGAGCAGGTTGCCCAGGACCGTGCCCAGATGGCTTCTGAAGATTTCCAAGGAGGAGACTCCACAACCTCTCTGGGCAACCTGTGCCAGTGCTCCATCACCCGCACAGTGACAAGGTGCTTCCTGATGCACATGCACAGAGAAGAAAGGAAGGATTGAGACAAGTGGGCTTTCGCAAGGTGTTTTTTTCTGCACTGATCAACCCATCAGCTGAATATTGACCATGACACTGAACTGGGACATCTGCACCCATGTGCCAGTCACATCAGTGCCCAAAAACACACCCGATGACGCCAGGTCCCTTTTCAGCCACATGGCCTGAAGCGCTGGTGCTGACAGCAGCAAGCCAGCAGGAACACAGGGCCCAGCAAAGGAAAACGTGGGATAATACCGTCCCCTCCAGCAGCAGCTCAGCCTTGGAGCACAAAAAAAAAAAAAAA